>JAHRHZ010000092.1:11743297-11755478 GCA_024137785.1 Ginglymostoma cirratum | reverse complement strand
TTAGATACAGAGTAATACTCCCCCTACACTGTCCCCATCAAACACTCTCAGGACAGGGACAGATACAGAGTGACGCCTGCACTGTCCCGAAGACGACTTTCTCATTGTGTGTCCCGCTCAGGAAGGGAGTGTGACATCAGGGAGTGGAGTGGCTTGGAAATAATTCATTGCTCCTGCTGTGACGCGTGAAACAAATGGGGCTTTTTAAATTTAGAAATAAAAAACATAAGTTCTTGAGATGCGGGCAGCATTGCCCAAATTGGTCCCTGAGAATGTGTTTCTCTCGCTGCAGTCCCTGGGCAGTGCTGTTGGGGAGAAATGTGTCTGGGAGTGGACCCTTTAACAAATTCCCCTACACCCCCTGTGAAAAGCCAGTGATCCGGGAAGGAGGGGGTTAATCATTCTTCCCGATGGGCGACAAGGCTTAGGTCTTTGGGAAAAGCTTACTGGACGCCCAGGGATTCTTATAAACCACTTCCTGTTTCTCAGACTCTATTGTGAGGAGTTGTCAGCAGCTTTCTCAACAGCGTACAACAGGTTGGACATAGAGTCCTCTGTCTTTGCTTCTTCGCGCACACACAGAGAGAGATTGAAAGCAAGGAAAGGAGCGTGAGAGAGAAAGCAGAAGGAAGGGATATTTTAAAACACACAGACACAGGACGAGAGAACCATCCCCAGCACCTGTGCAGTGAGCTGAAGGCGAACAGGGAATTTCGGAGTGAATGTCTAATGTTTAAATTGATCCCATCGAAGGCTGACTGTGAATGCAATCCAGCCCTGTGTCGGCTTGAGGGTGCAAATGGTTTTTGCAAAAGGAGGCAGAGCTGAAATGTGTGACTGAGTAGCATTTTTTTTTTCTGCCTGAAGAAGAGGAGCTCGCTGCTGTTGGCAAACACTGAGATTTGGAACTAACAGTTTGATACCTTGGGACAGCGGGACTATGAAAGTGGATCTCTTGTCATCACCTGGGACCCGCAACTTCGACTTTTAAGGTCATTTTCCCCCCGATTTTCTTTTTAAATGTTTTTATTGTCTCAGTCGGTGGCTTCATAGAAGGGGAGGGAGGAAGAGAATTGATTCTTTGTAATTAAATTCTACCAATGTGCAGATTTCTAGGCAGGCAGAGCTGCCAACTTTCTCTCTCTTGCTAGATATAATAATTTTGATGCTTTCTGACTCCAAGGGTTCTCTCTCTCTCTCTCTCTCTCTCTCTGTCCCCCCTTCCTTTTGAATGCTCTCCTCCATCTCTGGAATTCTCCATGCCAAACCATCGTTGATACTCAGTGCCAGAGGAACTGGGGCTCACCAGGGTACAGGGATCCCCTCGGATTGAGGGTGAACGGGCTCCGAGGCGTCCGTGCGCAGCCCCAAAGGCCGCTCGGTCCTTCCCTCCTATTCTCTCCCAGGCTCGCGTTCCACCTTCACCCGAAGAGGGTCGTGACAATTTGCCAACGCGAAATGGGGCAGAAAGATTTTGGGAAGCACCGAGAGAGGGAGAAACTGATGCCTTTGGTGGGAGGGTTTGAGGACAAGTTGGGTGCTGAATAAATGAATGAGGCCACTCAGCCCCTCCTGGTCCTCCAAATCCACCTCAATAATCTTTTGCTCATTAAGAATCTATCCAACTCTGCCTCAGGACGTCCCAAGACTTGGCTTCCGCCACTACCTTTTCTGAAAAAGTGCATTCCAAAGACACTCGGCCCTCTGCTAGAAAACATTTTTTTCCTTATCTCTGTCTCTATTGGACAAGCCCTTTATTTTCACCGATGAGCCCTGGTCCCAGATTTTCCCACACCCACCCTCAGGTTCTTAAATATGGAAAACAGAAATTGTTGGAGAAACTCAGCAGGTCCGGCAGCATCCGGGGAGAGAGAAACGCAGTTAAGATTTCCAAGTCCAGTGACCCTTCTGGATCAATCAAGTCACCTCTTACTCTTCAGATACAACTCAACCTGTCCAACTTTGCCTTTAAAAGACAACCCACTTGCTCTAGGTATTGGATGGCACTGTGGCTCAGTGGTTAGCACTGCTGCCTTACAGCGCCAGGGACCTGGGTTTGATACCACCCTCAGACGACTGTCTGTGTGGAGTTTGCACATTCTCCCCGTGTCTGCGTGGGTTTCCTCCCACAGTCCAAAGATGTGCAGGTTAGGGTGGATCGGCCATGTTAATTTACCCCCTAGTGTCCAGGGATGTGTGGGTTAGATGCAAGGTCCTGGGGATGGGGGTGGGGGAAGGTGCCCTGGATGGGATGCTCTCCAGAGATCCAGTGTGGATTCAAAGGGCTGGATGACCTGCATTCCACACTGTAGGGATTCTGTTAGGCTGGTAAATCTTGACCAGGCTGTGCCATTGTGCCAGGGATCCTGGTTTCTGTGATGACTCTAATGTGCTTACATCCCTCCTTAAATAAGATGGCTAGGACAGTACTCCAGATGTGGCCTCTCCACCACCCTGTATACCTGAAGCATAACCCCTCAGATTTTGTATTCAGTTTCCCTCACTATTGGTTCAAGGCAATTGGGAAAAAAAAGGCCAGATCCTTTGTTTTGTTCTCATGCGGTGAGTGGTTAGGATCTGGAATGCACTGTTTAAGAGTGCGGTGGAAGAAGCAGGATCAGTTGAGGTTTTTGCAAAAGAATTTGATATCTGAAGTGAAGAAAAGCAGTCACAGGGCAGGGGGGTATTGGAAACAGCACTTTCCCAAACACGGAATCTGCGGTGGCCTGACAGCTCAGTTGAAGTCCCTTGCCCAAGTGTGAGGGGAGGGAGGGCAATAAATGCCATGGGATGGGGGAACAGGAGGGTGACTACTGAACAGAAGCCCTTATTCTCAATGCCCCCTCCCAGGACATTTCTCAGCCTTCACCCGGAGGTTCCACTCCCCTACTCCCATAACAAGAAAACTGACATGTCTTTGGTGCAGCATTTCATGGTTGAGCAGCCCTAGGCCTCAGGCCGTCAGCTGCATGCAGAGTGGGACTCCAGTTGGACAAGGTACCTGATAGACCAGAAGACCCTCAGGGGCTAATCAAGTGCCCGATTGGTCTTTTTTTTGATAGAGATGAGGTAGTGGTCTGGTTAACCACCAATGAAGAGTCAGTACAGTATGGGACCCTTTTGTTTGAGGTTCCGCTGCCACCCCAGCATCCACCATGTCAAGTCCACTCCTAATTTGACATAGAATCATGCAGCATGGAAACAGACCTTTTGGTCCAACTAGCCTTAGGGAAAAGACCTTTGTTATTCCCCTTACCCCTCCTCATGATTTTATAAACCACTACAAGGTCATCCCCAACCTCCTATTCTCCACTGAAAAAAGCCCCAGCCTCTCCTTACAACTCAAACCCTCCATTCCTTGCAACATCCTGGTAAATCTCTTCTGAACCATCTCCTTGATTCCATCTTTATTTCAAAAGTATACTTTATTCATAAAAATGTTTAAACATACATATTCACTGAAGCAGTTCGATTCTGTAGAGCATTACCATATTGGGAAGAAACGATCATTGGAGTTTGACTCTCCCGCCTGTTCCAACAACCCAAAATCACTTCTTACGTACGCAACGTGTTATTTACAAATATTTGAGGCATAGGCCACTTTCCTTTCTCGTTTGCTCCCTCAGACTTCTGAGCAGAAAGTATCAGGCCCTTCATCCCAGCGCACAGGACATCCCTCTCTTCTCAGGGGTGATTGTATGCTCTTTCCAATTTTACCCCCTGCTAGTTGGCAAATCGTAGAATCCCCAGCCGCATGGAAGCAGGCCATTCAGCCCATTCAGTATGTGCCAACCGTCTGAAGAGCATCCCACTCTGTCCCTGTGGCTAATCCCCACCTAGCCTGCCCGTCCCTGGACATCTTAGCATGACCAATCCACCTTAACCTGCACATCTTTGGAATGTGGGAGGAAACCAGGGCACGCAGACACGGGGAGAATGTGCAAACTCCACACAGACAGTCGCCCGAGGGTGGAATCAAACCCAGATTCCTGGCACTGTGAGGCAGCAGTGCTAACTGCTGAGCCACCTGTGGAGGCCAGCAGATTCCCTCAGATTCTGAATAAAAACCGAAAGAAGTGCGGATGCTGTAAATCAGAAACAAAAACAGAAATTGCTGGAAAAGCTCAGCAGGTCTGGCAGCATCTGTGGAGAGAAATCAGAGTCAGCGTTGACTCTGATGTCTCTCCACAGATGCTGCCAGACCTGCTGAGCTTTTCCAGCAACTTCTGTTATTTTTGTCCGTGAGATTTTATTTGCTTGCTGGTTCAAAGATGCTCATTATGCATCTTTACGAAGTTGCCCGGGAATTAAAGGATCTATAGATCAACGCAGATTGATGGAGTGAGTTAGCATTCAACCAATGAGGCTGAACCCATTGACTGACAGAGTGCTGTGTCTGGGAAACAAGGGAGAGTTGGTTGTGCGCACAATGGCTTATTAACAAAACAACTCAACCCACGGATCTGATAAAATGTAGATTACTCTCACCGCTGCGCAGCTTCATTTGGATTAGGTCACTTCAAAACTGTGGACTGCTTCTTTGTCGTTTGTTTTCAGGTTTTTTTTTGAAGGAACTCTCCTGTGCCTACGTGATGCATTGGCTGAGGTCAGCTCAGAAGGACTCTTCTTTACTCTGGTGTGTCTGAGATTTCTGTCTGTGTGCGGGGAGGGTCACACGTGTAAACCTTAAATCCCCAGGCCCCATTATTTTCCACTCATCTCCACAATAACGAACCCTGGTGGGTCATTAATTTTACATTCGCGCAAAGTCAAGCGAGGGGATGGGGAATCAATTGGCCCAACTTGTATCTCTCATAGAGTCATACGACACAGAAACAGACCCTTCGGCCCAACTTGTCCGTGCTGACCAGGTTTCCTAAACTGAACTAGTCCTGTTTTGGCCTGTGTTTGGGCCATATCCCTCTAAACCCTTCCTATTCATATACCCATCCAGATGCCTTTTAAATGTTGTAATTGTACCAGCCTCCACCACTTCCTCTGGCAGCTCATTCCATACACGCACCACCCTCTGCGTGAAGAAGTTGCCCCCCCAGGTCCCTTTTAAATCTTTCCCCCTCTCACCTTAAACTGTGACAAAATGCAAAATGTGCAGGCTTGGAGGGACAAAGGTCCTGTTCCTGATCTGTACTGTCCTTTGTTCTGTGCCCTGTAGTTTTGGACTCCTCTACTTTGGAACAAAGACCTTTGACTATTCGCCTTAAGTATGCCCCATATGATTTTATAGACCTCCTACAAGGTCACTCCTCAGGCTCGGACGCTCCAGGGAGAAAGGTTCTGGCCTCTCCAGCCTGTCCTTGTGACTCAGACCTTCCAGTCACCTCCCCAGTTTTCATCTTCGTTCTCAATCTCTCCATGACCTTGCATCCTTCCTATCTCTACAACCTCCAACAGCCCTGCAAAACCCTCCAAGATTTCTGCACTCCTCAAGCTCCCCCAAGTCCCATGAGCATTGCAAATTTTAATTGCTTTGCCATTGGTAGTAATAGCTTCAGTTACCAAGTACGAGAATAGCCTCTATTCAAGCTCTTCGTCCATCTTTTTGAAAAGCTTATTAAAAACCTCCTTGGTCAGCCAAGCTTTTGGTCGCCTGATCTTAAAAACTACCTTGTGGCTTCGTAGCATATTTTGTTTTATGGTGCTCCCCTGAAGCACCTTGGGAGCCTTCATTATACTGAAGGTGCTACTTAAATAGAGGTTGTTGCGTTATTTCCCTCGAAGGGTCAGAACATCAACCTATTAAAGAATCCCTACAGTGTGGAAACAGGCCATTTGGCCCATCGAGTCCACACCGACCCTCTGAAGAGCATCCCAGCCAGACCCAACCCTCCCTACCCTATCCCTGTAACCCTGCATTTCCCATGGCTAACCCACCTAACCTGCACGTCCCTGAACAATTTAGCAAATCAAACTAGGCCACGCTGACTGAGCTGACATCAGATTTGCCAAATGTGGTTGCACATATTCGTAGAATCCCTGCAGTGTGGAAGCAGGCCATTCAGCCCATCAAGTCTGCACTGACCTTCCGAACAACACTCCACTCAGACACACCCCTGTATCCTATCCTTGTAACCCTGCATTTCCTGTGGCTAGCCAACCTAATTTATACATCCCTGGACACTATGGGGTAATTTAGCACGGCCAATCCACCCTAACCTGCACATCTTTGGACTGCAGGAGGAAACCGGAGCATCTGGAGGAAACCCACGCAGACACAGGGAGAATGTACAAACTCCACACAGACAGTCACCCAATGCTGGGATTGAACCCGGGTCCCTGGCACTGTGGCCACTACACAATGGCACTTCAGTGTCTCGCTGTCTCTTCCTCCCACTGCAGACCTGCCCAACTTTCTCTGAAATTCTGTTTTCTTGTTTTGTTCTCACTCTCATATTAAGAATGGCCCTTTCTAAGTTTCCTGGATCACAGGATGGAAACCAGGGCAAGAGCCAGATTTTCAGCATTTGGGAGCAATAGGAGTGGCTTAAGCAACATTACATTTGTATAGCGCCTTTCACAGCTGTGGGGTATTCCAAGTTCCTTTGGCACATAGGAACCAAATTGTGCACAGGAAGCTCCCACAAATGACAATAACCAGATCATCCCTTGTACAACTGTAGGACATCCCAAGCTCCTTTGGTGTGTAGGGACCAATTTGAGCACAGGAAGTTCCCAAAACACCGTGATGACCGGATCATCTGTTGGGATTTGTGATGTTGAATGAAGGATAGATATTGGCCCAGGTCACCACCTCTGCTTTGCTTTGAAATAGTGAGATTTTTTTTTTAACATTGGGGCATATTGGAGCTATTGGGCCCCTTTAACCTGCGCAGTGCTATCTTCCTGCACTGGCCCCACTCATCTTAGCATCTCTAACACCTGATTAGTCAGGTGACCAGGGGCTATAGCTGGACATCTCAGGTGAGGGGAGGGCTCCTCTGGTCATGTGATTTTTACACTTGAGTTTCAAGTGTAGGCCTTGAACCCACGACCTTCTGTCTCTGAGGTGGGACTGTTACTCACAGAACCACAGTTGACCCTGTGACCCCGCTTAGAAACCACGATTTCGGTATCCATTCTCAGATCTTCAAGGGCATCCAAATCATCCAGCACCCCTCCTCTTCCTATGCCTATCCCTGTGTGCCGTAAAGATTATGGTTTGAGCTGTTGTCCAAACATAGAAAATAGAAGCAGGAACATGCCATTTGGCCCTTCAAGCCTACACTTCCATTCAATATGATCATGGCTGATCCCACTTTCTCCCCCCACACCCTTTGATCCCTTTGTCCCTAGGAACTATATCTAACTGCTCCTTGAAAACATTCAATGTTTTAGCCTAACAGGCTCCCCACTCTCTGGGTGAAGACGTTTCTCCTCATCTCAGTCCTACCTCATATCCTGAGACTGTGACCCCCTGGTTCTGGATGCCCCCCCCCCCCATCATCGGGAATATCCCTGTCTAGTCCTGTTAGAATTTTACAGGTTTCTATGAGATTTCCTCCCTCCTCATTCTTCAAAACTCTAGTTAATATAGCCCTAATCAATCCAATCTCTCGTCACACAAGAAGAGCCAACAATTGCCTGTTCCTCCCAATAACTGCACGATTCTCCCTGTAATTCTGCCCTCTTTGAGCAGCCTACCCTTCACAATCACCAAACACTATGATTAATCATCAAATTTCAACTTGGCTTTTCTAAAACCTTGTGGCGCAACAGGTAGTGTCTCTGCCTGTCAGCTGGAAGTTCTAGACTCCAGTCCCACTCCAGGAACTTGGTGGCCAAGGCTGAAGGCCTTAAAATGTGGCCAATCCTTCCAAGTCTCAGTAGGCAATAAAACCATGTAAGATGAAACCTCTCCCATTTACTAATGTCAGACTATAACACACATCTAAATGTGTACACTGTCTCCAAGGGAATGGCAGAACAACACCATCACCATCTAACATTAGTCATACAGTCATACAGCACAGAAACAGACCCTTCTGTCCAACCAGGCCGACCATCATCCCAAACTAAACTAGTCCCACCTGCCTGCTCCTGGCCCACATCCCTCCAAACCTTTCCTATTTATGAACTTATCCAAATGTCTTTTAAACGTTGGAATTGTGCCCACATCCACCACTTCCTCTGGAAGTTCATTCCACGCGTGAACCACCCCTTATGTTAAAAAAAAAATTGCCCCTTATGTCTTTTTTACATCGTTCCCTTCTTACCTTAACAATGTGCCGCCTAGTCTTGAAATCCCCCTACCCGAGAGAAAAGACACCTGCCATTCACTCTTTCCATGGGCCTCATGAATTTACAAACCTCTAAGGTCACCCCTCAAACTCCTACGCTCCAGTGAAAAAAGTCCCAGCCTATCCAACCCTTCCTAATAACTCAAAACCCTCCATCCCCAGCAACAACCTGGTAAATTGCTTCTGAACCCTCCCAGTTTTATTAATATCTTTCCTATAACTGGGTAACCAGAAATGGGGTACAGTATTCCCAGAGGAGGCCTCACCAATGTCCTGTACAACCTCAACGTGACTTTCCAATTCCTACACTCAGAGGGCAGTTCTGGTTGCCCTGTGATAGGAAGGATACTGTTAAGCTAGGAACAGTTCAGAAGAGATTTACCAAGATGTTGCCAGGAATGGAGGGTTTAAGTTATAAAGAAAGGCTGGGACTTTTTTCACTGGAGCCTAGGAGGTTGAGAGGCAACCTTATGGAAGTTTATAAAATAATGAGGGGTATCGATGGGATTAACGGTAGGTGTCTTTTCCCTAGGGTGGGGGATTTCAAGACTAGGGGTTACATTTTTAAGGTGAGAGGAAAGAGATTTAAAAAAGACATGAGGGGTAAATTTTTTTTACACAGTGGTTTGTGAATGAACTTCCTGAGGACTAAAAATAACTATTGATTAGCAATTCACGTCTTGAGACTTGGTTATACGATACCAGCCAAGGGACAGGCGACTTTTTTTTACACAGTGGTTCGTGTGTGGAATGAACTTCCAGAGGAAGTGGTGGATGTGGGTACCGTTACAATGTTTAAAACACATTTGGATAAGTACATGAATAGGAAAGGTTTGGAGGAATATGGGCCCAGGAGCAGGCAGGTGGGACTGGTTTAGTTTGAGGTTATGGTCAGCATGGACTGGTTGGACCGAAGGGTCTGTTTCTGTGCTTTATGACTCTAGGCCTATAACAGGCCTCACAAATATCACAAACAACCTCAACATGATTTACAAACATAATGTTTGGAGCGGGAGTACAGCCATTTGGCCCTTCTTCCTGTCCTGCCACTTGAAATGGGTTCATTTGTGACATTGATCTTGAAAACAAGGAGGGATTGGGATGACTAGTGAATGAGGAGTAGAGGGTGGGGTGGGGGGTAGCACGTGGTTCAGTCACGATAAGGTGTGAACCAGCACTGGGGTGTTTTATCGTGCTGCAGAGGTTATATGCGAGTGAAATTCAGGCTGTTTCAACTGGTGCCACCTTGTAGAGAATCCACCGGCCAATTTCCCATCAGCTCCAGGGGGAAAGTGCCATGAAGTCACTCCCCCTAGGGATGCCATCTCTTTTTGGACTTTAAAAAATTTCCCACCTCCGACTACCCAACAATGTCAAACAGCCCTTAGCTTCCCGTCTGCAATATTTTCAAATCGAGCTCAAATGCTCAGACAAAATGGGGTGGGGAATCGTGGGGAGAAAGGTGATATAGTTATTTTTAATGCCCCCCTCTCCCCCAAATCTCAGTAATTGATTCTCCATCTTTTTTTGGGGTTTCGAGGGCAATCCTGGAGAGTAGTTTCTAGAAGGCCATTCTAGAGGGGTGAGGGTGACCTAAGGAAGGTTCTGGAAGCTCGGAGCGGGTCAGGTTAGAGTCCCTGAGCTCGTGTTTCAGATCAGCGAGCATTTGTGCAATTGGGAAAGTATCACCACGGTAACGGGTTGCAGAGACAGGCAAAGTGAGTGTGAGAGAATGGGGTGATTAACTGTCAAGGGGGACGAAAGCAGAAACTAAAAACACAAAAAGGACAACATTGCATCAACCAAAAGGAACAAAAGGTGGGTCAAAAGGAGTTGTAAATAGATATGGCACAATTATTACCAGGCCTATGCTCTGAATGTGGGTGTTTTACAAATAAAGGTCACCCAATCTGTACTCAACCTCCCCAGAGTAGACCTCCATCTGAGTGGTGACTACAAAAGGAAATAATCTACTTTCTCTTTGTTTTACTCTTCTCACCACGGACGGGCCCTGACTGGCAACTCATAGACTCAGACAGCACGGAAACAGATCCTTCGGTCCAACTAGTCCATGCCAACAGGGTTTACCAAACTAAACTAGTCCCATTTGGCCCATATCCCTCAACCTTTCATATCCACGTACCTATCCAGATTTAAATGTTGTAATTGTACCAGCCTCCACCACTTCGTCTGGCAGCTCATTCCATACACGCACCACCCTCTGTGTGAAAAATATTGTCCCTCTGGTTCTTTTTGCATTTTTCCCCTCTCACCTTAAACCTATGCCCCTCTAGTTTTGGACTCCCCCACCCTGGGGAAAAGACCTTCACTATTCACCCTATCCTTGCCCCTCATGATTTGATAAACCTCTATTAGGTCATCCCTCAGCCTCCGACGCTCCAGGGAAAATAGCGCCAGTCTATCCAGCCTCTCCTTATGACTCAAACCTTCCAACCCCAGCAACATCCTGGTAAATCTCTCCTGCACCCTTTCCAATTTAATAATATCCAACTTGGGAACAATGGAGACTGTCCCTGCTCAGAAAAAGTGCCTCCTCCTCTTCCTCTGGCAGCTCATTCCATTATACGCGCCACACTCTGTGTGAAAAAGTTGCCCCTCAGGTCCCTTTTAAATCTTTTCCCCCTCGCATTAAACCTATGCCGTCTAGTTTTGGACTCCCCTACCCTGGGGAAAAGACCTTGGCTATTCACCCTATCCATGCCCCTCATGATTTTATAAACCTCTATAAGGTCACCCCTCAGCCTCTGACTCTCCAGGGAAGATAGCCCCAGTCTATTCAGCCTCTCCCTATAGCTCAAACCCTGCTACCCCGGTCACATCCTTGTGAATCTTTTCTGAACCCTTTCAAGTTTCACAACATGTTTCCGATAGCAGGGAGACAAGAATTGAACTCAGCATTCCAAAAGCGGCCTAACCAATATCCTGGCCTGTTAGAATTTAACACATTTCAATGAGATACCCACTCCCTACCCCCTCATCCTTCTCAATCCTAGTGAATGCAGATCCAGTCAACCCGATCTCTACCCGGAAGACAGTCCTGCCATCCCCAGTATCAGTCAAATGAAACTTAGCTGCTCTCCCTTGTAGATGACCGATAGGCTTTGGGGGGGGGGCCAGAAAGTGACTTAGTTGCCATGGGATTCCTGACCTCTGACCCGCTATTGTGGACACAGTATTTGTGTGGCTGGTCCAGTTAAGTTTCCGGTCATTGGTGACACCAGGATGTCTATAATAGGAGAGTTGGTGATGGTAATAGCCATTTTGTTGTAGAGAAAATAATTAGTTATACAAATGGACATGTGCACGTGTGATCTACGCCGTGGCTCAGTTGCTAACGTTCTCGTCTTTTGGTTCAAGTCCCACTTCAGGACAAAGTATAAAGTTAAGGTTAATGTGCCAGTGGGATATAGGAACAGGGTAGTCCATTCAGCCCCTTGAGCCTGTTCTGCCACTCGGTGAGATCATGGCTTACTTCCATGTACCTGTCTTTGTCCCATGTGCCTTAGTACCTTTGCTTAACAAACAAAACAATTTTGGATTTAAAATTAACAAGGGATCCAGCCATTTGTGTTCATTTAACACTGAATTGGGGTTTCTGCAGTGGTAGTGTCCCTACCTTGAAGCTAGGCAGCCCAGGTTCAAATACCGTCTGGTGTAGGGGTTAGCCGTAACAACATTAATTAGGAAAACATATCAAGTTGGTTGAACGCAATGATTTGAGAGAGGGGCAATGTCTATGGGTGTGATTTTTTTGAAAAGCAATGGACACTTGGTTTTACCGAGGTGTGGAGCTGGATGAACACAGCAGGCCGAGCAGCATCAGGGGAGCAGGAAGGCTTGACGTTTCGGGCCTAGACCCTTCAGCTTTCCTGCTCCTCTGATGCTGCTTGGCCTGCTGTGTTCAT
>JAHRHZ010000092.1:11725356-11742897 GCA_024137785.1 Ginglymostoma cirratum | reverse complement strand
AGCATCAGAGGAGCAGGAAAGCTGAAGGGTCTAGGCCCGAAACGTCAAGCCTTCCTGCTCCCCTGATGCTGCTCGGCCTGCTGTGTTCATCCAGCTCCACACCTTGTTATCTCAGATTCTCCAGCATCGGCAGTTCCTACTATCTCTGACACTTAGTTTTGTCTGTTTTAACAAGTGTTCTATATTTCACTACTTTGTTTTGACTTGATTGAAGTCTTCACGATATTAATAGGAAAAGACAGGGTAGATAAACTATTTCCGTTGGGTAGGGTTTCTAGAACTAGGGGGATAGTCTGAAAATTAGGGCCAGACTCTTCAGGAAAGATGTTAGGAAGCACTTTGACGCACAAAGAACGGTAGAGATTTCAAACTCTTCCACAAGTGGCAGTTATCAATTTTAAATCTGCAATAGATGCATTTCTGTTAAGGGAATGTGGGCCAAAGGCAGATATATGGAGTTAGGTTACAGATTGGCCATGATCTCATTGAATCTCAGAACAGTATCAAGGGGCTAAATTGCCTACTCCTGTTCCTCTGTTTTATTTTATCAATTTCCTTTCATACAGAAGGTAGTAAACTTTTAAAGTTTATTAACGAAAACCTGTAGCCCTGTGTGCTTATATTTCAGGGAATGACCTGATTAAATTAAATTTAAAACAAATTATACATGATCTATCAAGCCAGGTCTCATTCTGACTTGTAACATCAGCTGGGATCATTACACCAGCTATTCGCTGAGATTTGTAAATCTGCCAGAACTGAAAGGGCTTAAAAGGTCCCACGGTGCTAGTTTAATGAAGACACCAGGGCTAAGAACAATATGGACTAGTAGTAGGCCATTCAGCCCCTCGACCCTGCTGTGGCATTCAATTGAGATCGAGGCTGATCCAAATGTGGCCTCAGCTCCGTATTCCCAGTGTCCAGGCCACTACCTAACCCTCAATCAGCCCCGCAGAAATCAATTGATCTCGGCCATTATCTCACTGCTGGTTGCGAGGAGCTTGCTGTCTGCTGTATCTGCTACATTACACGGTGGCTGCATCTCATTGGTTAGAAAAAACTTTTAGATATCCAGTGGCCATGAGATACATTTACCTGTGAGTTATTTTGTCCCTTTTGCCACCTTTTCTTCTTCTGCTTTTACCTTTTAATTCCTAAATGTGAAACTTAGATAGTCAAATTAAGGTTGGCCAAATGGTGTGTGCATAGATATTGCAATGGAATCCCTCAGTGCAGAGAGAGAGAGGCCATTCAAGTCTGCACTAAACCACCCCCCACCGCAGCCTCCAATGAGCATCCTACCCAGACCCCACTCCATCACCCTGCATTCCCTGTGGCTAACCCACTTAGAGACCAGGGATGTACAGGCTACAGGCAATTTAGCACAGCCCAATCCACCCTAACCTGCACATCTTTGGACTGTGGGAGGAAACTGGAGCACCCGTCGGAAACCCACGCAGACAGGGGGAGAATGTGCGAACTCCACATTGAACCAAGGGTCCCCGACGCTGTGAGGCAGCAGTGCTAACCACTCTGCCACCGCGCTGCTGCATAATCACATCAAAAGGCTGAAGTACCACTTTATTAACACTAAATCCATTCAGTTCCAGCTTACAACGAGCCCCGTGGTGTTTATTTCGACTGCGTGTGGAGCAGTTCTGGTCCATGATGACAGAAGAATATCTGAGCTGGCAGGGACCTAGCCTGAGGAATTTGTCCCCAAGCTTTTATCATGAGCGTTGTAAATAACATATCCCATGGAGGGCTACATGTTCTGAAACTAGCCCAGAGCTCACCATGAGCGGAACAGCAAAAGTATCACTGAGAGGTTTATACCAACTTCTTGAAGTGAGCAAAAAATAAAAGGATCTGAATTCTAGGGTTTGTTCCTCTTTAATTCCTGAAAAGTTTGTGCAGGAAACTTATATGCAGTGTTAAAAATTTAATTAAGAAATTAATTCACTCTTCTTCCCAATTGTTATTAACATTGGCTGGCCATTTAATAATAACAGTTCTGAGGAAGGACCCGAAACGTTAACTCTGACTTTTTGCTTCACAGATGCTGCCAGACCTGCTGAGCTTTTCCAGCAACTTCTGGTTTTGCTGTTAATAATAACAGGAGCTGAATGCTAAGGTCAGACTGACAGTGGTCCCATTAGTGTTATTAATTTATTTCATTGGATTAATTCCCACATGACCTCAGGCACTCTACACTCTACGTGCCAGTCATGCACTGAAGGAGGCCATTTGGCCTATTGAGCCTGTGCCAGCCCTCTGAAAGAATAACACCATCCATCCTTTCTGAAGTGGCATACAAATGACTCCAGACCCACATCAACACGTTTGACTCTACACTGTAATGGCCTGGCAAATCACTTCATTTGAGGTCGGTTACAGATGGGATTAGTGCATTGAGTATAGCAGTTGGGAGGTCATGTTGAGGCTGTACAGGACATTGGTTAGACCACTTTTGGAATACTGCATTCAATTCTGGTCTCCCTGCTACAGGAAAGATGTTATGAAACTTGAAAGGGTTCAGAAAAGATTTACCAGGATGTTGCCAGGGTTGGAGGGTTTGAGCTACAGGGAGAGGCTGAATAGGCTGGGGCTATTTTCCCTGAAGCATTGGAAGCTGAGGGGTGACCTTATAGAAGTTTATAAAATCATGAGGGGCATGGATAGGGTGAATAGCCAAGGTCTCAGGGTAGGGGAGTCCAAAACTAGAGGGGCATGGGTTTAAGGTGAGAGGGGATAGATTTAAAAAGGGACCTGCGGGATAACTGTTTCACACAGAGGGTGGTGTGTGTATGGAATGAGCTGCCAGACAAAGTGGTGGAGGCTGGTACAATTACATCATTTAAAAAGCATCTGGGTGGGCATATGAATAGGAAGGGTTTAGAGGGATATGGGCTAAATGCTGGCGAATGGGACTAGATTAATTTAGTATATCTGGGCAGCATGGACGAGTTGGACCGAAGGGTCTGTTTCCGTGCTGGACAACTCAACGGCTCTAAATGCCTTTGGCTTTTGCCACGCGAGGAATGTCAGATCCGATGGGTTTTTTCCCTTTTGATATGCAAAGACTGTACAGAACCGCTTCAGTCCCTGTGTATGCATAGACAGATCTTCCATTGGTAAAGTATATTTTTGGAAAAGAAAAGATGAGAGGTGATGGACAACAAACAACAGCCCTCATTGGACAGAGGAATAAGGAATAAAACAAAATCCTTGAGAACCTTGAGAGGCTTCTTGAGAACCACAATTAAATAGCCCAGATCAAAACAAACTGCTCACAGATGAATTACAACCAGGAGGAGGCTATTGAGCCCTTCATTGGCCGTGCTATTCCTCTTCCAGTATAGCTCAGCAAGTGCCCACTATTGGCTCCCAATAACAAATGGAAATGTTTGCCGGGCACTAGCTAGAATCTTAACTTGCAAAAGGCTCATCAAAGGTTTGTCCACAGCCCAAGGGATTGAGGGCTCCTCAAATCGGCTGAGATCCCCCGTCACAGCTTAATGGGCACATTCCATTTGTGACAAACGTGGCGTCAATATCTGCTTTGAAATGACAGCAGACACTGGGAAATACCAAAATTATTTGCAGTCTGTAAAAATCAAAGGAAGAGCAACAATATTTTTGTTGACGAAAACAATGTAAAATATTACCAGATGCCAACAGAAAGGCAGGGGAAAAGAGCTGTTTGACATTTACTTCTTTTCTTGGTGTTACTCCATACTTTAGCAACTCCTGACCCACACCCCTGAATCCAGTGACTCAGTATGCATTGCATTTACGAAGGAGCCTGCACCTCACCCAAGCAGCCTCTCTGTCACAAGAAAAGTATTGCACACGCTGGAGACCAGAAAGAAAAAGAGTGCTGTAGACGCAGGATAAGGCTCCCTCTACACTGTCCCCATCAAACACTCCCAGGACAGGGACAGCACGGGGTTAGATACAGAGTAAAGCTCCCTCTACACTGTCCCCCAACAAACACTCCCAGGACAGGGACAGCACGGGGTTAGGTACAGAGTAAAGCTCCCTCAACACCATCCCCATCAAACACTCCCAGGACAGGGACAGCACAGGGTTGGATACAGAGTAAAGCTCCCTCTACACTGTCCGCCATCAAACACTCCCAGGACAGGGACAGTATGGGGTTAGATACAGAGTAAAAAAACCTCCACGAAAGGCACTGTCGAGTGGTAGTTACTGAGAGAGAGGTGAGGCTATGCTGTCATTGCTTTTACTTCGTGTAGTTGAAAACGCCTTCCACACACAGACATCGCACGAGTGTATTTACTTAACAAAGCCACAGGCCAATCACTCAGAAGCCAGGAACGCTGCAGCATCCTATTTACATTGTGTGATTTTCCCCTGGCATTTTCCAAAGAGTCACTCAGAGGTTAACTTTCATTTCCCCGCATGAGATTGAGCATCGCCTCTGAGGACTGACGAAAGGTTTGATTATCCTGTGTGTTACCTTTCCAACCATCTCTGGGTGAGATTGCCAATGTACCTTTTTCCTCAATTTGATCTGTCTTCCTTAGAACAGGAAATAAGGTTTGACTCTGTGATTGACACAAAGGAAATGATGAAATCCCTTTTTTATTTCACTTGTTTTAACTAATCATCATGTTCAGAGATGTTATTACACAACTCTAGAGCACATGGGACTTGAACCTGGGCCTCCCTGATCCAGGGCAGGGACGCTATCACTGCACCACAAGAAGACCCTTGTGTTTGACGGCAAGAAGACCAGGGCAGAGATGACACTGTGTGGAGCTAGAGGAACGTATCAGGTCAGGGCAGCATCAGAGGAGCAGGAAAGTTGACGTTTCGGGTCAGGACCCTTCTTCAGAAATGGGAGAGGGGAAAGGGAGCTCTGATCAGGGCAGAGCCAAGTTAAGTTTAGTGTAATGTATATCACTCCATTTGTGTTTAAAGCTGGTTACAGGTACATGAAAAGGAAAGGTTTTGAGGGATATGGGCCAAACACAGGCAAATAGGATTAGTTGAGTTGGCATTGACAAGTTGGACCAAAGGATCTGTTTCCGTGCTGAATGACTCTTGAGATTGGGTACAGTTCCCTTGGTGGTAAGGCCACTTCTCTATACTGCCGTCAGCCGGAGTTTCACAGCACTGTCCTACAAAGTCAGTGCCATCTTCAACTCTTAACAGACTGTGACCTTATCTGTTCACAACGTCTCCTTCTCCTGCATCGCATCTATCCTTGCAATGTCACAGCAACGTGATGTTTCTTCTGGAGATCTGAGGAAGAGTCACCGGACCCGAAGCGTTAACTCTGATTTCTCTCCACAGAACGCTGCCAGACCTGCTGAGCTTTTCCAGCAATTTCTGGTTTTGTTCAAGGTTTTGGGTGACTGTAACAGAAGAGGTGGTCAACATCTTTCAAGGACCAGCGGTGGGGGTCGTTGGGGGGAAGGGTTCATCCCAGTGTCCCGGTCAATATTTTTTTTTCCTAAATCAACGTCACAGAAAACAATTATCTGGCCATTATCACGTTGCTTTTAGTGGGATGTTACTGTGCACAAAGAGGCTGCTGTGCTTCCTACATTAATACAGCAAATATATTTCAATGTGCACTTTGGGACATGCCTAAATATGCAAATTCCACAACGTATTTCTTTTTTTTTACACCATAATTCACAGGGTCAGTGTGTATCCAGCAGGGTGAGGGTCACTCACTGTGTAACTGCACAGGGTCAGTGTCTATTCAGCAGGGTAAGGGTTAAATCATTGTCATTCGAAAAGAGGCTGAATATTTATCTTGTGTCATTATTGTCAACCTATTATATACTTCACTGCTCCTGACTGCAGAGCATTGCAAAACAATAGCCTGCAGGGCCCAGGAGAATAATCAAACTGTCAGTGCTCTGTGATTTGCCTGAACTGTGTCTGAGTGGAGAGATACGGTGACAAGGCTCAGACCATAGGATGAAGCAGTGCTAGCAATGTTGGCGTGTTGCCTCTCTATTGTCTTGGGACTGGAATAAAATTTGAAAGACTAAGGTGTTTTCTGAGAAGAATAGTCTTCTGCCAGCAAAAAGCCTTTGCCGAGCGTTGGTCACACACAACGATACATTAAAGGTGTATCAGAGATAATATTTTCTGATAAAGGGTCTAGGCCCGAAACGTCAAGCTTTCCTGCTCCTCTGATGCTGCTTGGCCTGTGATGAAGGGTCTAGGCCCGAAACGTCAAGCTTTCCTGCTCCTATGATGCTGCTTGGCCTGTGATGAAGGGTCTAGGCCCGAAACATCAAGCTTTCCTGCTCCTATGATGCTGCTTGGCCTGTGATGAAGGGTCTAGGCCTGAAACATCAAGCTTTCCTGCTCCTATGATGCTGCTTGACCTGCTGTGTTCATCCAGCTCCACACCTTGTTACCTAGATACATTAGAGGTGATTGTCATTGGCCCTATCTCCAAACTGAAGGAAATTCGCCAAATGTGTCTTGACTTTATTGTCATCTTCCATCACCTCACTTTCCTGCAAACTACTGATTTTAGGCTGAACAAGCACTAGGACCATCCTCGGGCCTGGTCTCCAGCCACAGAGATGTACAGCATGGAAACAGACCCTTCGGTCCAACTCCTCCATGCTGACCAGATATCCTAAATTAATCCAGTCCCATTTGCCAGCATTAGGCCCATATCCTTCTGAACCCTTCCTGTTCACATGTCCATCCAAATGTCTTTAAATGTTGTAACTGTACCAGCCTCCACCACTTTCTGTGGCAGCTCGTTCCATACATGCACCACCCTCTGTGTGAAAAAGTTGCCCCTTCGGTTCCTTTTTTTAAATCTTACCCCTCTCACCTTAAGCCAAAGATGACTCAGTGGTTAGCACTGCTGCCTCGCAACTCCATGGACCTGGGTTCAATCCCTCCCTTGGGTGACTGTGTGTAGAATTTCCACGTTCTCCCCGTGTCTGCATGTGGTTTCCTTGCCCAGTCCAGAGATGCATGGGTTAGGGTGGTTTGGCCATGCCTCATTGTCCATTGCCCGTTGTGAGGTTGGGTGGATGAGGCATGGGGAAATGCAGGATTACATAAAATAATGTTGGGGTGGGTTGGGTCTGGGTGAAATGCTCTTTGGAGGGTCGATGCAGCCTTTGTAGAAGGATAGGAGCAGGTGGAGGCCATTTGGTCCTTAGAGGTTGCTCTGCCATTCTTCACAGTCATGGCTGATCATCGAACGCAATAGCCTAATCCTGCTTTCTCCCCGTAACCTTTGATCCCATTCACCCCAAGTACTATATCTAGCTGCCTGTTGAATGCATTCAATGTTTTGGCATCAACTAGCACAGTGGCTCAGTGGTTAGCACTGCTGCTTGACTGCACCAGGGGCCTGGGTTCGATTCTACCCTCGGGTGACTGTCTGTGTGGAGTTTGCACATTCTCCCTGTATCTGCGCGGGTTTCCTCCCACAGTCCAAAGATGTGTGGGTTAGGGTGGATTGGCCATAACTAACTTACCCGTAGTGTTCAGGGATGTGTAGATTAGGTGGGTTATAAGGGGATGGGTCTGGGTGGGATGCTCCATTGGTCAGTGTGGACTTGTTGGGCCGAAGGGCCTGTTTCCACACTGTAGAGAATCTATAGATAATTCTAAAACCCCTTCCTATGTTAATGAATTCCACAGGCTCACCCATCTTTG
Source organism: Ginglymostoma cirratum (assembly GCA_024137785.1). Taxonomy (NCBI): domain Eukaryota; kingdom Metazoa; phylum Chordata; class Chondrichthyes; order Orectolobiformes; family Ginglymostomatidae; genus Ginglymostoma; species Ginglymostoma cirratum. Next base: position 11,735,220 of record JAHRHZ010000092.1, on the reverse strand, counting down.
AGTGAAGAAATGTCTCCTCACTAGAAGGATATGAGCCAGATGCTGGCAAATGGGCCTAGATTAGTTTAGGGTTTCTGGTTGGCATGGACGGATTTGTCTGAAAGGTCTCTTTCTGTGCTGTATGTCTCTATGTTTCCATACGCCTTGCCACTTTTGTTATTTTCAGTCGTGTGTGGGATAAGGGTGTGATTTTAACAAGTCGGGTCCACAATTAAGCAGGATTAAGATGGAGATAACATCAATTGTTGCTTGATTATGTTTTGCTTCCCATGGTATTGGATGAGGAAAGGCTTGTGATCCAGGGCCGTAGGGGTCTCTCAGCTATGTTTGGTACCAGATATTTTATGGTATCCATCTAAAGTGTCAGAAAGCAGCTTGGTTCCCCAGACAAACCAAACACAATGCTGCAAATTTCAAAATTAATTTGAGCCCACTTATCTGGCTCTCTTTGGGAACACAGGTTCACAGATTTCCTATTCTGGTCCACAAAATATTTTACATGAAATTTCGAGGGAGAGCAGCCCATCTGTTTCGATGTCCCTGGAGGATGAGTTGGAAGGAATTTGTTTTCCCACACGGAATGCTGTCTGCCTTGAAGAAACCCAACAGAGAAATTTGTTTCAAGGCGTTTAGACTTGCATTTAGAGAACGCCTGTCTCAGCCGGGGGTGAGGGGGCGTTGTGGGCGTGGAGGGGGGTGTTAGCGCCTCTCACAGCGGACACTATACAGAACCATGGCACACGGTCAGCTCTCTCAAGCTCTGCATGGGATAAGCAGCAGGGACTGAGAGCACCAGGAATTCTCTGCAAATTGGGCAGCCCCTCTGAGGGGGAGAAAGGGATTTAACGTTTTTGTGTTTCACGGCCTTTTCACTTGAGGGCTGTTTTCTGGTGGTCTTGCTTCGGGAGAGAAATGTCACCCAGGAAACCTCTGTATTGCCCTTTAACTTCTTCAAATGTCAAGCACGATTCTAACCAACTCTTAATCTGCGGAGCTATTTCTGTCCTTTTTAATCTCTCCGTTCTTGTGTTCTTAACAGCTCTTTGACGTCCAACACTATTCAACTCTAAATATGTGCAATTTAATATTTTTCTTTTCATTTTGTGGACTTATGAAGTAATAGGGACAGGCATAGACCCTCAAAGCTTGTCCTAATATTCCAGAGGACTGTGGTGTGACCTTAACTCCATTTGCTCCCTCTTATCTCTGTGTCCCTTTGTTGAATTGGTGCCCAAGTATCAACAAGATGAGGGTCAGGAGGTCACAAAATGACTATCGATCGGCTACTCAGGTCTTGAGGTTTGGTTACGTGATACCAGCTCAGAGAGAGGCAACTTTTCTTGTACAGAGAGTGGTTCCTGAGGAAGTAATGGATATTGGTGCAGTTACGAAGTTTAAAGGACATTTTGGACAAGTACATGAATAGGAAAGGTTTGGAGGGATATGGGCCAGGAGCAGGCAGGTTGGACTAATTTAGTTTGGGATTACGGTCGGCGCAGGCTGGTTGGGCCGAAGGGTCTGTTTCCGTGCTGTATGACTCTAAGGTATCCCTACTGTATTTCTCGAATGTTTTCTCATTACATGCTGGAACTGATGCTGACAATTGAGCCTTCGTTGAAATGGCTGGTGCACAGATGGTCACTGGTCAAGGTGAAGTTAGATGCAAGAATAAAACAGTTAAAGTCCTACCAGAACAAAGGAGCAGGCCATTCAGCCCCTCAATTCTTATTCTTTGATTCAGTTATGTTGCAGCTGTACAGGATATTGGCTAGGCCACTTTTGGAATACTGCATTCAATTCTGGTCTCCCTGCTATAAGAAGGATGTCGTGAAACTTGAAAGGGTTCAGAAAATATTTACCAGGATGTTGCCGGGTTTGGAGGGTTTGAGCTACAGGGAGAGGCTGAACATGCTGGGGCTATATTCCCTGGAGCGTCGGAGGCTGAGGGGTAACCTTATAGAGGTTTATAAAATCATGAGGGGCATGGATAAGGTGAACAGCCAAGGTCTTTTCCACAGGATAGGGGAGTCCAAAACTATAGGGCATGGGTTTAAGGTGAGAGGGGAAAGATTTAAAAGAGACCTGAGGGGCAACTTTTTCACACAGAGTATATGGAACGAGCTGCCAGAGGAAGTGGCGGAGTCTGGTACAATTACAACATTTTAAAGGCATCTGGATGGGCAAGAGACCACTTCCCTAATTACCCCTGGGGGCAATTAAGAGTCAACCACATTGCTGCAGGTCTGGAGTCACATGTAGGCCCCGACCAGGGTAAGGATGGCAGTTTCCTTCCCTGAGGGACATTAGTGAACCAGATGTGTTTTTCCCCAACAAATGGATTCATGGTCACCATTAGATTCTTAAAATTGACTTCAAATTCCACCATTTGCCATGGTAGGATTTGAACCTGCATCCCCAGAATGTTATCTGGGTCACTGGATTAACAGTCCAGTAATAATGCCATTAGGCTATTGCCCGTCCAGAGTGACTACAAATTTAAGAACATAAGACTGTAAAACCTAGGAGCAGAGGTCATCTATTCAGCCCATCAAGTCTACTCCATCATTCAATGAGGCCATGCTTAATCTGATATTCCTCACCTCCAGTGGTCTTCCTTATCTCTTGATTCCCCTTCTGATTTAAAAAATCCATTTCAGCCTTGAATATACTTAATAGCACAATCACAATGTCCCTCTGTGGTAAAGAATTGCACAGATTCCCTACCCTCTGAAAGAAGAAGTATTGAGCCTTGAGTATTGCTGACGAAAACAGTTTTTGGATTGGACACATCAGGGCAGTTTGCAAGAATGCCAATTTAAAGGGAAACAACATGTTTATACTATATGAGAACTGTGTGATTGATTGACAAACGGATTCTGGTTGCTCGGGACATTGCCTTGAAGAATGCACCTGTCGGTTGATAACTAACAGTTAACTGCCAAGCCTTGTTTAAATTTAAACCAGGCAGTGTGCTGATTGGACGAGGCATAGCCTTGGAGAATGAATTTGAGCATATTTGTTGTATGTTTAGCTCTGTTAAAGTGGTGCAAAGTATCTACATGCTATTTGTCTCCAAAAAAAATGTCCTGTATATTCTGATAGGTTCTGATATGCAGCCCAACTGAAAATCTTAAATTCTTCACATAATTTGTAGCACAGCCGGGATGTTTTAGCAAATGCAGTCTGATTCCAATGCCACATCCAACCTGTGCTTGCAGGCCATGATTGAAAAATGAAGGGTCTCCCATATAAGCCAGAGTTGAGGGAGAGACAGACTTGTTGAATAATGTTAAGGCAAAGGTGGACATTTTCTTGGTTGAGGAAGGGTAGAGGGCAGGTAGGAAAATAGACTTGAAGCCACAATCGGATCAGCCATGTCCTTGTGCATGAATCGGCAAAATGTTGGTTTGCAGATGCAGCAGGTAATTAAGAAGACAAATGGAATTTTGTCCTTCATTGCTAGAGGGATGGAATTTAAAAACAGGGAGGTCATGCTGCAGATAACAAGGTGTAGAGCCAGAGGAACACAGCAGGCCAGGCAGCATCAGAGGAGGAGGAAAGCTGACGTTTTGGGTTGGGACCCTTCTTCACAAATGGGGGAGGAGAAGGGAGCTCTGAAATAAAGAGAGAGGGGGGGGAGGCGATGATAGAAGGTGGATAGAGGAGCAGATAGGTGGGAGGGAAGATGGACAGGGCAAGGATGCGGGGATGAAGCCAGTAAGGGTGAGTGTAGGTAGGGAGTTGGGATGGGGGTTGGTCAGTGAGGAGGGAGGGGTGGGTAGGTGAGAGGGAAGACGGACAGGTCAAAGAGGCGGGGATGAGGCTAGTAGGTAGGAAGTGGGGTGGGGGTCGGTCAGTGAGGTGGGAGGAACAGATCGGTGGGAGAAAAGACGGACAGGTCATGGAGGCAGGGATGAGAGGGGCTGGTCTTGGGATGAGATCCTACTAACTCTGAGGTCACGTTGCAGCTGTACAGGGTGCTGGTGAGGCCACACCTGGAGTACTGTGTACAGTTTTGGTCTCCTTACTTGAGAAAGGATGTACAGGCACTGGAGGGGGTGCAGAGGAGGTTCACTAGGTTGATTCCAGAGTTGAGAGGTTTGGCTTATGCGGGGAGATTGAGTAGCCTGGGACTATATTCATCAGAATTTAGAAGAACGAGGGGGTAGCTCATAGAACTATGAAGGGAATAGATAAGGTAGAAGAGGGGAGGTTGTTCCCACTGGTGGGTGAAACTAGAACTAAGGGGGCATAGCCTCAAAATAAGGGGGAGCAGGTTTAGGACTGAGCTGAGGAGGAACTTCTTCACCCAAAGGGTTGTGCATCTGTGGAATTCCCTGCCCAGGGAAGCAGTTGAGGGCTCTTCGCTGAAAGTTTTTAAGGCAAAGAGAGATTTTTGAACAGTAAAGGGATTAAAGGTTATGGTGAGCGGGTGGGTAAGTGGAGCTGAGTCCATGAGAAAGATCAGCCATGACCTTATTGAATGGCAGAGGCGAGGCCGAATGGTCTATTCCTGCTCCTGTTTCTTATGATCTCATCAAACAGTAAACCAGTCTAGAAGGGCTGAATGGTCTACTCCTCCTAATTCATATGTATATAGCGTCTACCAACTTTTTGGAAAGGGAATCGCTCATTTCCAAGGTCTTTTGCAGGAAGAACTGCTTTATGATTCACAGCCAATCGTTCACGTCATTCTTTGATTTTTATGCTTGTCCCGTTTGTTTGCGCTGAGCCAGCAGAAGAAGTAAGTTCTGCAGAGCTGCTCAACAAATCCTTTCCATCATTTTAGACATTTTTAAAGGCTCACTTCAACCCTTTAAACTTGAGGGACGCAAGCCAAGTTTATGAAGCTGAAACGTTGCTAAAAAGAGACACAAAGTCAAGGCCTTTCATCCTGCCTTTCTCGTGCAAGAGATTAAAGTTAGAAAGTGCATGTTGCAGTTACGCATTGCTGCTACTGAGCGTCGGTGGTGGATAGAGTGGGTCAAGAGAGTGAATGTGGTGCCAATCAAATTGCGATTGGACAGGGCGTTGATGAGGCCACTTTTGGAGTTCTGCGTACAATTCTAGTCGTCCTACTACAGGAAGGATATTATTAACTTAGAAAAGGTGCAGGAAAGGAGGGGGCAGAACGGTGGCTCAGTGGTTAGCACTGGTGCCCCACAGCGCCAGGGACCTGGGCTCGATTTCAGCCACGGGTGACAGTCTGTGTGGAGTTTGCACATTCTCCCCGTGTCTGCGTGGGTTTCCTCCGGGTGCTCCGGTTTCCTCCCACAGTCCAAAGATGTGCAGGTTAGCGTGGATTGACCATGGGGAATGGAGGGTTACAGTGGTAGAGTAGGGGGTGGGTGTGGGTGTGGGTGGGATGCTCTTTGGAGGGCCAGTGTGGAATCAATGGGCCAAATGGCCTGCTTCCACGGTGCAGGGATTCTATGAAAGATTTGCCAGGAATGGAGCGTTTGATTAATAAGGAGCGTAGGAAGTTGAGGAGTAGCCTTAAAAAGGTTTATAAATCATGAGGGTGTAGATGAGGTGAATGGCAGGTGTCTTTTCCTTAGTTGGGGGGATGTCAAGACTAGGGGCGTATTGTTAAGGTGAGAGGAGAGAGATTTGAAAAAGAGTTGGGGGTAATTTTTTTTTGCACAAAGTGGTTCATTTGTGGAATGAACTACCTGAGGAAGTGGTGGATGTGGGTACAGATACAACATTTAAAAGACATTTGGATAAGTACATGGATAGGAAAGGTTTGGGGGGGATATGGGCCAAGCGCAGGCAGGCGGGACTAGTTTAGTTTGGGACTATGGTCAGCATGGGCTGGTTGGACCGAAGGGTCTGTTTCCCTGGAGTGTAGGAGGTTTATAAAATCATGAGGGGCATAGATGAAGCGTATTGCCAAGATCTTTTTGCTAGGGTAGGGGAGTTCAAAACCTGCGGCGTAGGTTTAAGGTGAGAGGGGAATGATTTAAAAGGGACCTGAGGGGCAACTTTTTCACGCAGAGGGTGGTGCATCAAATAGAATGAACTTTTGAAGGAAGTGGCAGATACAGGGTCAGTTACACATTTGGACATGAATAGGAAATGTTTGGACGGATATGGGCTAAACACTGGCAAATGGGACCAGTTTAGATTGGGAAATGTGGTTGGCATGGACGGGTTGGACCGAAGGGTCTATTTCTGCACTGTATGACTCTAAAGTGGGCTGCTTTGTCCTGGATGGTGCCAGGTTTTTGCATGTTGTTCCTGTGTGGAACCTGATCATACGTGTTCTAGAAATCTGTAAAGACACCAGCTATAAACCTTCTCCCTCCCACTTCCCGTTGAGTAAATTTAACTAACAGTTTGTTAACCTCAGCCCCATTATGGGTTAATGTACAAGTATTGCATACACAGACCGGTTGTAGCACCCAATCTCACCATCACATCATGGATCAGCACAGATTAGTCAACACTGGGGCCTTCTGAGTCTGTGTTTATGTGGTGTCCTGCTTTCTAAAAGCCAGACTTCCAGTCACTAGGTGCTGTCAGTCCCCATATTGTTCAGTGCCGTAGCGTTCAGTTGTGTTACAGCCTCTGTATCAATTTTGCAGTTGTATCATTCTGTCTCAAGCCACTAGATTCTTCGAACTAGATAAGAGGGAGATGGAGATAAGTTCATGACACTTAACCACCTGGAAGTTAGTCCTAGATGTGAAAAGACGTCAGTCTCACTGGCTTACACTGTACAGCAGTCGTACAGGATCCTGGATCTCATCAGAGACTGTACAAGTGTGTGTAGTCACCACAAGTCTCTTCCTTTCTATTTTCCTATTGGGAATTATTGGCCATCCCTAATTGCCCCTTGAGAAAGGGGTCTTAAACTGCAGCCCATCTGCTATTAAGTGCACCTGGAGTGATCTTTTTGGGAGGGATTTCCAGGATTTTGACCCAATGGAAGTGAGGAAATGGCCGATATAGTCACAATTGAAGATGGGATGTGGCTGGAGGTGAACTTTCACATGGCATTCACACTCATTAACCCTAACTCTAATCTTAACCCTTGCCTTTCTTGGTGATAGAAGCCAACCATCTTCAGCTGCTTCATCAATGACCTTCCTTCCATCATAAGGTCAGAAGTGGGGATGTTCGCCAATAATTGCACAGTGTTCAGCACCATTCGCGACTCCTCAGATACTGAAGCAGTCCATGTCCAAATGCAGCAAGATCTGGACAATATCCAGGCTTGGGCTGACGAGTGGCAAGTAACATTCGTGTTACACAAACACCAGGCAATTTGCATTTCCAACAAGAGAAAATCTATTTATTGTCTTTGATATTCAATGGCTTTACCGTCACTGAATTTCCCCACCATCAACATCGCCACGGCCTACCATTGACCAAGAATTGAACTGCACTAACCATATGAATGCAGCAGCTGCAAGAGCAGGTCAGAGGCTGGGAATCCTGAAGCGAGTAACTCACCTCCTGCCTCCCTAAAGCCTGTCCATCATCTACATGGCACAAGTCAGGAGTGGGATGGAACACTCCCCACTTGCCCTGGATGGGTGCGGCCCCAACAACACTCAAGAAGCTCGACACCATCCAGGACTAAGCAGCCCCCACTCAATTGGCAAGACACTCATAAACATCCACTCCCTCCACCACCGATGCTCAGTCACAGCAGTGTGTACCATCTACAAGATGCATTGTAGAGATTCACCAAAGATCCTCAGACAGCACCTTCCAAACCCACGACCCCTTCCATCTAGAAGGACAGGGGCAGCAAATACGTGGGAACACCACCCCCTGCAAGTTCCCCTCCGAGCCACTTACCATCCCGACCTGGAAATATATCGCCGTTCCTCCAAAATCCTGGAACTCCCTCCCTAAGGGCATGGTGCGTCTCCCTATTCCAAATGGACTGCAGCGGTTCAAGAAGGCAGATCACCACCACCTTCTCAATGGGCAACTAGGGATGAGCGACAAATGCTGGCCCAGGCGGTGATGCCCACATGCCGTGAGTGAATAAATAAGAGATGTTGCGGGTTTGGAAGGTGCTGTCGAGAGAAGAGACCCTTAGAGAGTTACCTCTGTGCATCTTGTCGATGGCACAATGATGCCACTGTGTGTTGGGGTGGAAGGAATGAGTGTTTAAAATGGTGGCGAATGGGGTGCCATTCATAATGGCTCCTTTATCCTGGATGCTGGCTTGAGTCTCACTGGAGTTCTTCTCTTCCAGGCATATGTAGATCACTCTGTCACTCTTGTGAGGTTTTGTCAATATTGGGTTAGCTTTGGGGGGATGTCAGGAGGTAAGTTACTGCAGGGTTCCCAGCCTCTGGGCTGCTCTGATAGTATTTCAGTCTCTGGTTGATTTTGCTTCCTGGTCAGGTGTAACCCCCAGGGCATTGATGTTCTCATCCCTTTTAATCTCACCTGGTCTGTGTATCCTTTTGATTCATAGAATACCGACAGTGTGGAAGCAGACCATTTGGCCCGTTGAGACCATACTGACCCTCTGGGGGGTGGGGGGGGCATCCAACCCAGACCCAAACCCCTTATTCTATTTCCTGTAACCCTGCATTTCCCACGGCCAATCGACCCTAACCTGCACATCTCTGGACACAATGGGATAATTTAGCATGGCCAGTCCACCCTAACCTGCACATCTTTGGACTGTGGGAGGAAACCGGAGGAAACCCACACAGACACAGGGAGAATGTGCAAACGCCACACAGACAGTCACCCGAGGGTGGAATTGAACCCGGGTCCCTGGTGCTGTGAGGCAGCAGCGCTAACCTACTGTGCCACCATGCCGCACCCACCTCTGCCCAATCTGGCTTCTCCTTAAAATGTGTCTGTGCTTTCCAAAGGTAAACTCCGGAATTAGAAACCAGCTCGTGCTGAACAAGGGCACCTCTCTGAAGGCGAATCTTTTCTCTGAATCTCATCCAGGTGGGTCGGGGGTGGAGGCGAGAGAGCTGGACCAAGCTGTAACGTTGACTGCGTCTGTTCGATTCCTTCGGCTGTCTCAGTGGGTCAGCGGAGGGAGCATTTTAATCACGTGCGGTCATCTAGGAACGGGAGACTGGGAGACACCGGCTCATGCTGGGCTGGTCTGGGGGAAGTCAGTCGAGGGCTGTTTCTAAAATAAAAACTAATAATAATCAGGCTGGCAGTGTGCCGCTTATCCTGATGCATGCCCGTGACAGCAATTCATGCTGGTAACCCCATTATCCAGTGCTAACAGGGACAGTGGGTAAGTGGCAGGCCAGCTAGAGGTGTAGGCAACACTGTGGATCATTAGCTGAACGTTCAGCTCTGCTCTGGAGAATTTAAAATTTAATTCCATGTCTGTCCCCGGCAACTTCTCCAGCAGAGAAAAACAGATCTCAGCATTTCAAAAGGGAAATTCTTTCAGCGCTTTCATCCTTCTTATGGAATCCCTTGCAGTGTGGAAGCAGGCCATTCAGCCCATCGTCCCTCCGAAGAGCATCCCCTACCCAGACCCAACCTCCTACCCTGTCCCCTGTAACCCTGTATTCCCCATGGCTAACCCACCTCACGTACGCATCTCTGGTAGCCCACCACCATCACCTTCTCAACGGGCAACTAGGGACGGGCAATAAGTGCTGGGCCCAGGCAGTGATGCCCACGCCCCTTGAATGAATAAATAAAAAGTAAAGAGTGTGGTGGCTTGCAGGGGGCAGTTACTTAGCCCCTTTTACCTGCTCACGCACCCTCCAGAGCAGGTGGGACTTGACCTCTGACCTCCTGGTCCAGAGGTGGGGACACTACCACTGCAGCACAATGCAGAAGTGTCTTTTTTCCTTTTGGAAGGCAAGCATGATGGATGCACAGCGTGTGGGTGAAGAAAAACGTTGCACC
>JAHRHZ010000092.1:11706916-11724956 GCA_024137785.1 Ginglymostoma cirratum | reverse complement strand
AGACCCTTCTTCAGAAATGAAGAAGGGTCTAGGCCCGAAACGTCAGCTTTCCTGCTCCTTTGATGCTGCTTGGTCTGCTGTGTTCATCCAGCTCTACACCTTGTTATCTCAGATTCTCCAGCATCTCAAATGTTCATACTGGGTCCCAGCAAATCAGCATGCCCCCCTCATAGAATCCTGATAGTGTGGATGCAGGCCATTCAGCCCATTGAGTCTGCACCAACCCTCCAAAGAGCATCCCACCCCTTATCCTATTCCATGCCCATAATCCTGCGTTCCACATGGATAATCCACCCAGCCTGCACACTATTGGGTAATTTAGCACTGCCAATCCACCCTAACCTGCACATCTTTGGACTGTGGGAGGAAACCGGAGCACCCGGAAGAAACCCACGCAGACACGGGGAGAATGTGCAAACCCCACACAGACTGTCGCCGAGGCTGGAATCGAACCCGGGTCCCTGGCGCTGTGAGGCTGCAGCGCTAACCACCGAGTGACACCCCAATGCAATCTGCCTGCTGGCTCTGCATTTTAAAAAAATTCAGATAATTATCCAATTCTCTTTTAAAAACATCGATTAAATCTTGAGGTTGGTTGGCTCGCCGAGCTGGCTTGTTGTTCCGCAGACGTTTCATTACCCTGCTGGGTAACATCATCAGTGCAGCTTCATCCATCTTCTCTCCCACCTATCCGCTCCTCCCACCTCTCTGACCACTGCCCACCTGCACTCACCTATCACCATCCCACCTACCTTCCCCAGCCCCAACCCTCCTTTCCATAGTTATTTCCCAGCTCCCTACCCCCTCCGCATTTCTGAAGAAGGGTCTAGGCCCGAAACGTCAGCTTTCCTGCTCCTCTGATGCTGCCTGGCCTGCTGTGTTCCTCCAGCTCTACACTGTTATCTCTGAGTGATTTATCATCCATTGTGAAGCCTCTTCCAAGGATGCCCACCTTGAAGAAGTTATCCCCCTCCCTCAAGAAAGACCCCAGTGGATTAAGATCAATTTCTCCTCACCGCCGTTGCAAACCTGCTAGTAGGTGGTAGAGCTCACACATTGAGGAAGGTGCTATCATAGGAGGCCTTGATGTGTTGAGGAAGTTATCTTGTAGATGATGCACAGTGATGCCATATATCTACCCAGACTGATGAATGGACTCTCTAACTTCAAATAACGCTGATCTTGTTAATGCTGATCTTGCCTGGTGCACGTCTTGTGTGGTGTAACCTGTAAGCCTCACTCAGTCCAAGTTTGTTTTCGTCACCCTTTGATCTATATGTTCTTGTTTACTATGATCTTCCTTTACTGTTTGCAAACGAAGCTTTTCACTGTACTCAGGTACACATGACGTTAAGTTGAATCGATCAGTTGTTGGTGGAGGGAGGGATCAATGAAGGTGACGGTTTGTGATGCCCATCGAGGGGGCTGCTTTGGCGTGAATGGTACCAAGCTTCTCCATTGCCCTCAAGAAAGATACTTCACTGGCAGCAGAGTATTGAGGGGGTAAAAGTCGCGATGTAAGTTCGGGTAGTTTTCTCTTTGACCTATAAGTCAACAGGACTGTGGACCAAATGGCAAGCTAACAGCTCGCAATGAATCACAGTGTGCGTGTACCACTCTTACAGTGACAGTCCAAGAAGCTGTGCACAGTACACAGCTAGACCAGGAAGGCAGAGTCAATGCGGGGAAAATTTCCGCCTAATTAACCTCTGCTGCTGGAGGAAAGTTTCGCAAAGCTTTCCTTCCATGGAAAATTTTCATTTGGTTACTCAATTGATACATAAATTACGTGGCAAATTATCCATTGCGTGTGAGGAGGAGATTGCTTATCTACGAGAACATCCATTTATCACTCTCTGTGTTCACTTATCCGTGACTTCTGAACTTGTGGATTTGTATAGCATTGCAAGACCCCTGAACAGTTAGTCAGGATAGTCAGAGTTGTACCCAGAGTCTTTACTGTATTCTTCTGTTTGATTTTCAGAATTAGGAACTAAGGTGCGAAAGTGCCACGGACCCATGAGCAGGGGGTATAATCTGCCATTCTTTCCCAGTCTGGCCTACAAGTGACTCCAGCCCCACAGCAACATGGTTGACTCGTAACAGTTGTGGGGGGGGGGTGGTGGGCAATAAATGCTGGCCCAGGTGGTATCCCATGAGCGAATATAAAAAAAATTCGGTACACATGCCTTTATTGGCCAGAGTTAGAAGTCTGGTGACACCAGGTTATAGTCTGAAAGGTTTATTTAAAATCACAAGTCTTTGGCACACTGCTCCTTCTTCAGGGGAATTGATCTGATGAAAGAGCAGCGCTCCGATACCTTGTCATTTTAAATAAAGATGTTGAACTGTAACCTGGTGTCATGCGTTTTCTGACTTTGTCCCAACCCAGTCCAACGCCAGCACCTCTACATCATGGCATTTATTGGTCAGCGCATTGAGCATAGGAGTTGGGATGTCATGTTGTGGCTGTACAGGACGTCGGTTAGTTCACTTTTGGAATACTGTGTTCCATTCTGGTCTTCCTCCTTTGGGAAAGATGTTGTTAAACTTGAAAGGGTTCAGAAAAGATTTACAAGGATGTTGCCGGGTTAGGAGGGTTTGAGCTACAGGGAGAGGCTGAATAGGCTGGGGCTCTTTTCCCTGGAGCGTCAGAGGCTGAGGGATGACCTTATAGAGGTTTATAAAATCATGAGGGACATGGATAGGGTGAATAGTTAGGGTCTTTTCTCCAGGTGGAGGAGTCCAAAACTAGAGGAGCATAGGTTTAAGTTGAGAGGGGAAAGATTTAAAAGGGAACTGAGGGGCAACATTTTCATGCAGAGGGTGGTGCATGTATGGAGTGAGCTGCCTTCAGAAGGCATCTGGATAGGTATTTGAATAGGAAGGGTTTAGAGGGATATGGGCCAAATGCTGGCAAATGGGACTGGATTAATTTAGGATATTAGGCCAGCATGGACGTGTTGGACGGAAGGGTCTGTTTCCATGTTTCCGTAGACTCTGTAATTCTAAAAGATAAGTAATTCTCTCCCCATCGCCCCCAGAAATCTTCCACCTTTCCGTTCCCCTCTGCACCCACAAGAATCTCTTTGATACTCAGCTTTTCAAATATGTTATCATTACCTTTCTCCCCCTCCTAGTTTCTCCATCTCCACATGCCTGTGGTGAAACCATTTGGATACTTGTCTGCAATGAAAGTGTTCTTGAAATGACCAGAGTAGTTTGTCAGAGTAGTTCGGGCCTATACTCATTGGAGTAAGAAGAATGAGAGGCGACCTTATTGAAACCAGGAAGATTCTGAGGAAACTTGACAAGGAAGAGGTTGTTTTCCCGTGTGGGAGAGTCTATGTCCAGAGGCTATCATCTCCAGAGTATGGAGATGAAAATTTAACAGAGACATAAGGAGGATAAAGAATCTGTGGATTTCTTTACTACCACGGACGGCTGTCAAGGCTGGGTCATTAAGTATATTCAAGGCTGAGAGAGAGAGATTTTTAATCGGTAAAGGAATTGAGGGTCATGGGGGAAAAGAGGGGCTGGAGATTATCAGTTCAGCCGTGATCTTATTGCCTGGCTGAATGGACTCAATGGGCCGATTGGCTCCTTTGGTTCGTGGTCTGTTTTCCTTCAGATGTTGACAGATAAATATTGACCAGGATACCATGAAGAACTCCTTTGATCTTCTTTGAAATGATGGACGTGGGTCTTTTACATTCACTTGAAGATGGCTCAGTGGTTAGCACTGCAGCCTCACAGCGCCAGGGACGTGGGTTCAATCCCACCCTCAGGCAACTGTCTGTGTGGAGTCTGTACATTCTCCCTGTGTCTGTGTGGGTTTCCTCCGGGTGCTCCGGTTTCCTCCCACAGTCCAAAGATGTGCAGGTTAGGGTGGATTGGTCATGCTAAATTGCCCGTAGTGTGCAGGTTAGGGTGGGTTAGCCATGGGGAATGCAGCGTTACAGGGATAGGGTGGGATGCTCTTCGGAGGTCGGTATGGACTCAATGGGCCAAATGGTCTGTTACCACGCTGTAGCAGTCCTATGGAAGGTGGAAAGGCTGGTGCTCCACAGGAGTGTCACCTCCGCCACTCTATAGCCCTGGGTAGGGACTTGAACCTGATACTGCGTGACTCAGAGAAGAATGAGTAACAAACTGAGCTGCAGCTGATACAGAACAGAAACTGTTGTAAAGAGATTGAAATGGTAAGACTCCCTGTTAAATCCTGCACTGCAGGAATCTTAGACAATGAGCTGCACTCAGCAGAATATGCCCGTATTTTAGTTTTGAGAGGACAGGGTTCCTTCCCCCATCAAGTTTTATCTTTTTCCAAACTGTTCCAAAACAATGAGCTGATCTAGCCAACATTATCAGAAGTCTCGATCTCGTGCTGGAAGGGAGCAAATCCTGTATGGGCAAAATGCGGGTTGGATGAACTTGCAATACCTTTGCTAAGGAGTTCCCTCGCACACCCACACACTGGGCTGCTCCACAATATTCTCACAGTGATTACTCTGGGAGGAAAGACCCACCAACTCCAACGTCCTCGACCAGGCCAACATCCCCAGGATCGAGACCCTGACCCCCTCCCCCCTGACCGGCTGCAATGGGCTGGGTACACCATCCGCGTGTCCGACACGAGACTCAGCTGCCCCACCCCCAGCTCTGAAACGGCAGGCCAGCCCCAGGCGGACAGAGGAAGCTTTTCAGTGATCCCCCTCAAGGCTTCACTGGGGAAGTGCGACATTCCCACAGACACCTGGCAATCACCAGCCCCAAGACCATCCAAAGTGGAGGGGGAGGGGGACGAGGAGCATCTGGGAAGGCATGGAGCTCCTGGAGACTCACCATCGGGAAAAAGCGGAAGCCGGGGCGGGGAAATGAGCGAAAGGGGCGTGCTGCCACACCAACGTCCCACCCACCCCCTTCCCATGCCCACCTTCTACACCCAAGTGTAACAGAGTTTGCGGTACCCCACCTCGGTCTGTACAGCCACCTACAGACTCACCCTGAGAGGGGAAGGCAGTCACCTTCGTCTGTGAGGGGCCGTCAGTGATGACGGTGATGATGATGACTCTGAATCCCCATCAGCTCCAGAACGCCTCACGGTGTCTCAGCTCAGCTGCCTGGAGAGCGCTAACAGAACAGGAGGAGACCCAGTTGGTGTCCCGCCAGAGATTGTATTATCCCACCTTTTCTCCTCTCAGCCCTGCAACAATTCCCCATCAGGTAATAAACTGATTCCCTTTCAAAAGCTCTGTTCGAAACTCCCTGTTTTCCAGACCTCCAAGCATATGCTGCATTAAGAGGTTTCTGCCCGTGTGGCCTGTTTTATTTTATTTGCTCACTGGATGTGGCTGTTTCTGGCTGGAGCAGCATTTATTGTTCATCCCTGAACAAAGCAATAAAGAGTCTGCCACATTGCTGTGGGTCTGGAGGCCAGACCAGGGAAAGCCAGTGTAGGAGACTGAGGGCTAACCTTATAGACATTTACAAAATCATGAGGGGCACTGATAAGGTAGAGAGCCAACAGCTTTTCCCCAGGATAGGGGAGTCTAAAACTGAAGGGTATAAATTTAAGGTGAGAGGGGATAGATACAAAAGGGTCCAAGAGGGGCAATTTTTTTCCGCACAGTGGGTGAGTATCTGGAACAGGCTGCCAGAAGTAGGAGTGGAAGCAAGTACAAATTAAGAAACATTTGGACAGGTACGTGGATGGGACACGTACGGACGGATATGCAGCAAATGGGACTAGTTTAATTGTGAAAACTGGGCGGCATGGGCAAGTTGGGCCGAAAGGCCTGTTTCCAGGCTGTACACCTCTCTGACTCTGTTTTGTTAAGGAGATAGTGGGGTGGCTCAGTGGCTAGTGCTGCTGCCTCACAGCACCAGGGACCTGGGTTCAATTCCAGCCTCAGGCGACTGTCTGTGTGGAGTTTGCACATTCTCCTGGTGTCTGTGCGGGTTCCCTCTGGATGCTCTGGTTTCTTCCCACTGGTGACCACTGATTCTCACCCCTTCCGCCAATGGTTACGTTTTCGCTCTCTGTCTTTCTTAAACAAAATGCTGCTCAGCAGGTCTGGCAGTCTCTGCCTGGAGAGAGAGAAACAGGGTCAATGTTTCAAACCTGGCAACTTCTCACCAGACTCGAAACGTTAACTCTGCTCTTCTCTCTGTTTCCACACAGACGCTGCCGAGTTTCTCCAGCAATTTAAGTTTATGTTTCTGATTCCCAGCATCTGCAGGAGTTTAGTTCCACTCTCCCTCCTGACCCTTTCGTGATCGCTCAAATCTGCCCTGCATCCCTGTCCAAAGTAAACAGGACCCAACGTGGCTGATGCAGGCACAGAACAGCCAACATTGGAGCCCATGCAACTGTTGTGGTCCTTTTTCATTCCTTTATTCGTTCATGGGATGAGGGTGTCACTGGCTAGGCAGCATTTATCGCCCATCCCTAATTGCCCAAGGGTAGTTAAAAGTCAACCACATTGCTGTGGGTCTGGAGTCACATGTAGGCCAGACCAATTAAGGATGGTAGTTTTCTTTCCTAAAGGACGTTAGTGAATCAGATGGGTTTTTCCAACAGCAGACTATGGATTCACGGTCATCATTAGATTCTTAATTCCAGATATTTTATTGAATTCAAATTCCACCATCTGCCATGGCAGGTTTCGAACCCAGGTCCCCAGAACATCATCTGGGTCTCTGGGTTAACCTACCAGCGGTAATACCACGAGGCCATCGCCTCCCCTTTCTCCATTCCCTTTGCACCTTTCCAGAGCCTCCACACGAGGCTGGGCCAGTTTATTTTTTTTTATTATTTGTAAAGCTTCCACATTCATTTCCTCGCCGTGACAAGGTCAGAAGGTCGCGTTGACACCAGGGTGAGAATTTCAGAAGTTGATGCCTTAGCTCTGCAGTAAACTTGGCCCTTGGTGCGGGTTGGAATGCGGGCTGCGGAGTTTTGGATGAGTTCAGGTCGAGCTCGAGTGGGAATGGAGAACTGAAGGTCACCCAGCAAGAACACTTCAGAGAGTTTGAAGCTGACAGAGGGGAGGGATGAGAGTTCAAAGCAGCACGGTCGCTGAGTCAGCACAACAGGAATTGCAAGGTTAGGAAGGGGGCAGTGTGGCTGAGGGGCTGGGGGTTTGATCGAGAGCGCGGGAAGGGACGCTTGGGAATTGTTGTCTGAGAGCCATGCAAACCAGGCAGTAGGAATTCAGTTCAATCAGTGTTGCGCCCTCATGGTAATGCTAAAATTTTAAAATTCTCCCATTCTGCGGCTTTGCAACGTGTTCCTTTGCTAACTTCCCTCCAACACTCTGTCTCTGTGTTTCACCCATTCACCCACTTCGACAAATTTCCAGCTCCTTCCCCTGCCGAGCCCACCAGTCATTGATGGCTACCCCTTTAAATCATCCACACCCTCCGAATGTTCTCCTCCAGGGTAGTCACGGTGGTTAGCACTGCTGCCTCACAGTGCCAGGGACCCGCGTTCGATTCCACCCTCGGGCGGTTGTCTGTGTGGACTTTGCACATTCTCCCCGTGTCTGCGTGGGTTTCCTCCGGTTTCCTCTCCCAGTCCATAGTTATACAGGTTAGGGATGGATTGTCCATGCTAAATTACCCCATAGTGTCCAAAGATGTGCAGACAAAGTAGGTTAGCTATGGGAAATGCAGAGTTACGGGGGATGTAGGGGATGTGCGTCTGGGTAGGATGGTCTTTGGAGGAATGGTATAGGCCAAATGGCCTGCTTCCACACAGTGGGGATTCCAAGCGTCTCTCTGTCGTTTCTTGTTTTGTAAAACTCCTTTAAAAGCCAGCCACGTCTGACCAATCCTCTGGGTCAGCATTGATTTCTCCTAAAATACATTTACAAGGAGCAGCCAAGTTGTTTCCACCGCACCTCCCCCCCCCAACCCAATGCATGAACTGTTGTAATATTTATGCTGAACAAATGCCAGGCAATGACCATGTCCGACGAGAGTGAATCTAACCATTGCCCCTTGATGTTCATTAATAATACCATTGCTGACTCCCTCACTATCAACAATCCTGGGGCTTCCCGTTGTCCAGAAGCTGAAGTGGACCAGCCTTATCAATACTGTGGGTACAGGGGCAGGGCAAAGGCTGGGAATCCTGTGGCGAGTAACTCACCTCCTGAGTCACCGGAGCAGGAAAGCTTGACGTTTCGGGCCTAGACCCAAACGTCAAGCTTTCCTGCTCCTATGATGCTGCTTGGCCTGCTGTGTTCATCCAGCCCCACACCTTGTTATCTGGGATTCTCCAGCATCTGCAGTTCCTGTTATCTCTCACCTCCTGACTCCCTGTCCCACCATCTACAAGGCACAAGTCAGGAATGTGAGGGAATACTCTTCACTTGCCCCTGGATGGGGGCAGCTCCAACAACACTCAGGAAGCTCGACACCATCCAGGACAAATGGGAATGGGTTTGATTTGATATTGATTTTATTTGTCACGTGTATTTTACAGTAAAAATACAAGAAAACACAGTGAAAAGTTTTAATTTGTCACCACAAAACAGCATAATTTTGAATAATTTAAGAGTTAGGATAAAAGGATATAGTTTGAATAGAGTACATTAGGAATACATGGCGAGGGTTTTAATTTGTTCAAATGCTGTGCATTGGGAATAAATGAGGAAGCCTTGGTCCTCTGAGTTTTGAACTGGAGTGTGTTATTTGCATGTCTCTTCAATATCATTGCTCTGAAGGTGTCACATAAGGGGATTTTTCACCTGTTTCCCTGCTACCTCTTCAGCTGAAGCTGTCTCGTAGTCTACACTGTTTCAGTTCGTTTGTTGTTCCTTGGCTAAGTATGTAATGGGATCCTTTTTGGTTATCAGCCCTGTAATCTGTTGTGCTGCTAGGGGCTCAAGGCAGTTCACACTGCAGACCTGTCTGCTGCAAAGCAGTTGCAATACCTCATTTACTGCTTGCAACCAGCCTTAAACATAATAATCTCACCTCTGGCAGGATACATTGGATGGAAGAATTGCAGAGGCACTGAAGGAGCTTATCATGTCTGTGCTGTCTCGCTACACCCTGCAGCCTTTTCCCCAGAGCCCTGCAAATTATTTTATCTTCATAGACTAATCCAATTCTCCTTTGAAAGCCTTGATTAGATTTACCTCTGCCACTGTTTCAGGCATGCACATTCCAGTACCTTGCTGAAAACTGCAACAGTTCTGCCCGATCTCCTCTCAAACGCATAAGGCGAGAACAAACAAAATCGCTGTTGCTCATGCAGATACAAAGGCGTAAAGCAAAACGCTGCAGGTGCTGGGAGTCTGAAATAAGGAGAGAGAGAGAGAGAGAATGCTGGTAACATCCAGCAGGTCAGGCGGCATCTACAGAAGGAGAAACAGGGTTAACACTTCAGGTCCATGACACAAGGTGTAGAGCTGGATGAACACAGCAGGCCAAGCAGCATCAGAGGAGCAGGAAAGCTGACATTTCTTCAGAAATGGGGGAGGGGAAGGGGGTTTCTGAAATAAATAGGGAGAGAGGGGGAGGCGGATAGAAGATGGATAGAGGAGAGGAGACAGACAGGTCAAAGAGGCGGGGATGGAGCCAGTAATGGTGAGTGTAGGTGGGGCGGTAGGGAGGAGATAGGTCAGTCCAGGGAGGAAAGATGTTTGGAGCCTTTATTGGTCAGTGCATTGAGTATAGGAGTTGGGAGGGTCATGTTGTGGCTGTACAGGACATTGGTTAAGGCCACTTTTGGAAAACTGCATTCAATTCTGGTCTCCCTGCTATGGGAAGAATGTTGTGAAACTTGAAAAGGTTCAGAAAAGATTTACGAGGATTGGAGGGTTTGAGCTACAGGGAGAGGCTGAATAGGCTGGGGCTATTTTCCCTGGAGCCTCGGAGGCTGAGGGGTGACCTCATAGAGGTTTATAAAATCATGAGGGGGACAGATAGGGTAAATAGACAAGGGTAGGGGAGTCCAAAACTAAAGGGCATAGGTTTAAGGTGAGAGGGGAAAGATTTAAAAGGGACCTAAGGGGCAACATTTTCACACAGAGGGTGGCGCGTGTATGGAATGAGCTGCCAGAGGAAGTGGTGGAGGCTGGTACAATGACAACATTTAAAAGGCATCTGGATGGGTACATGAATAGGAAGGGTTTAGAGGGATATGGGCCAAATGCTGGCAAATGGGACTAGATTAATTTAGGATATCTGGTCAGCATGGACGAGATGGACCGAAGGGTCTGTTTCTGTGCCATACAGCTCTATGACTCTAAGGAAGACTGAGGATGGGGAGGGGCGCTGCTGCTGATGGTACTGACGGGAGAAAGAACAAAAGGGAATACTGCTATGTGCTACAGGCCTGCTGCAATTGGGAAGGTGATGGCCTGACGGTATTATCGCTAGGCTAATAATCCAGGGACCCACGGAATGTCCTGGAGTCATAGATTCAAATTACGCTATGTCAGACGGAGGAATTTGAATTCAATTAAAAGGAAAAACATCTGAAATGTAGAGACAAATGAAACCATTGTTGGAAAAACCCATCTGGTTCACTAGTGTCCTTTAGGGAAGGAAGCTGCCATCCTTACTTGGTCTGGGCCTACTCGTGACTCCAGACCCACAGCAATGTGGTTGAGTCTTGACTGCCCTCCGGGGCATTTAGGGATGGGAAATAAATGCTGGTCTAGCCAGTGAATGATTATTTTTTTCAAAAACCAGGGGTCAGGTGCAGGATAAGGAGATTACAGCTACAACAGGATTTGAGGAGTGGGGTGGCTTTCAAAATATACCCCATGAGTCGGTTGTCTGTTCAACGGTGAGGCTTAGTAGCTAGGAATATTTCTGTCCCTACCTGAGGTGTGCGATGTCACTGCAGTCCACGAGACGGCACTCCTGTCTCAGAGTCAAAGAGTTGTTCTTTTGCTCCTTGAGTATAAAACACTCTGAGCAGGAGATCTGGGAATCCCTACAGTGCAGAAAGAGGCCACTTTGCCCATCTAGTCTGCTTCGAAGATCATTCCCATACAGACTCAAACCCCACTCTATCCCCACAACCTTGCATTTGCCGTGGCTAATCCACCTAGCCTGCACATCCCTGGACCTAGAGTGATGTGGTTGACCCTTAACTGCATTCTGGGTTCTTTTTAGGGATGAACAATACATCTGGCCTAGCCAGTGAATGAATATTTTTTAAAAATACAGGGCAATTTGGCATGGAAAATCCACCTAACCTGCTCATAGAGCATGGAAACGGACACTTCAGCCCAGTTCATCCACGCCACCCAGACATCCCAATCTGACCTAGTCCCATTTAGCCCGTATCCCTCTTAATCCCTTCCTATCCAAATATCCACTCATCTTTAGACTGTGGGAGGCAACTCATGCAGACCCAGGGAGAACGTGCAAACTGCACACACACATGTACTGGCACGCACGCACACACGTACTCGCACACAGACACACACACGTACTCGCACACAGACACACACACAGACACACACATACACGCACACGCGCACACTCTCACACAGACACACACACACACTCTCACATGGACTCACACAGACACACATACACGCACACACACTCACACACATACACGCGCACGTGCACACTCTCACACAGACACACACACACTCTCACGCAGACACACAAGAACACATGCACACGCACATGCGCGCACACACACACACATATACACTCTGACACAAACACACATACACGCACGCGCACACACACACTCTCTCACGCAGACACACAAGGACACATGCACACACACACGCACATGCACGCACACACACATACACTCTGACACAAACACACATACACGCACGCGCACACACACAGACACGCACGCGCACACATGCACACACACACTCAGACACATACACGCATGCACACACTCTCACACAGACACACACAGACATGCACGCACGCACACACCAATATACACACACATAACACGCACACACACCAACACACACATATTGACACACTCTCAGACACACACACGCACACACAGACACCCGAGGGTGGAATCAAACCCTGGAGCTGTGAGGCAGCATTGCTAACCAACTAAGCCGTTCCACGTCTACCACAATGTTCTGTGTCCGAGATACTGATGTTAACTTAAAGCTTCAGTTATCTCATCACTAATGGGAGCTTGCTGTGTGCAAATTAGTTATTGCTGATCCTTACAGCAAAAGGCAAAGTCCCCAGAGTGCTGCTCTCTCCTTCGAGGGAGATGACTGATGGTTGGTTAATCTGAGGATCACGCAAGCAAGTAACAAGGAGATTCCTTCATGGTAACCTCAGCTGATTTGAATGTGTTGCTGTTGGAATTGCTTCACATCACAAACCAGCCAATGGAGCTAATGAACACCCAACCCTCTCAGTATCACAATGACCACAAATACTTGTTAGGCTGTAAGATGGCTTTGGCTACTGACCCTCATTTAGTCTCCCTCTTCAACTGCAGTCATATCCCTAAGATGCCGAGTGCAAAAGGCAGACCCTCTAGTGCAATGGGGAGGGGTACTGCACTGTCAGAGATGCCATCTTTGAGATCAGATGCACACTCAGATCAAAGGTCCCACTACAGGGTTTCAGAAAAGAACAGGCAACATCTCCCCGATGTCCTGTCCAGTAGTCATCCTTCAAGCAGCAGCGCGGACAAAGTTTTTTTTTTATTCATTCACGAGATGAGGGCGTCACTGGCCAGGGCAGCATTTATTGCCCATCCCTAATTGCCCAGGGGGCAGTTAAGAATCAACCACATTGCTGTGGGTCTGGAGTCACATGTAGGCCAGACCAGGTAAAGATGGCAGTTTCCTTCCCTAAAGGACGTTAGTGAACCAGAGATGGTAGGAACTGCCGATGCTGGAGAATCTGAGATAACACGGCGTAGAGCTAGAAGAACACAGCAGGCCAAGCAGCATCAGAGGAGCAGGAAAGCTGACGTTTCGGGTTTCTTCAGAAAAATTAGTGAACCAGATGGGTTTTTCCTGGTAATTGACAATGGGTTCATGGTCACCATTAGGCTCTTCCAGGTATTTATTGAATTCAAATTCCACCATCTGCTGTGGTGGGATTCGAACCCAGGTCCCCATTATCTGGGTCTCTGGATTATTATTACAGTCCAGTAATAATGCCACTAGGCCATTAACCCCCCCCCCCCCCCCGACATGAGGCTGCTATCACGATGCTGTCTATGGGGGCTCCTTGAGCCCAAATTGCCTGCCACCACCGCCCCCCACCCCCCAACCTAACAGCAGGAGCTACATTTCAAAAGATAAATTGCGTGTAAAGGGCTTTGAGTCTAAACTGGCCATGACAAGTGCGATATAAATGCACATCCTTCTTCCAGTGCCATTGTCTCGGCTAATTAACATCACGGGATAGAAAGCTGCCCTGGTGGCACGGAAAGTGTTGGCATCACTGAGGGGTCCAGTTTGGTGAGGCCGGGCTGAGCAGAGCTACAACAGTAGAACCCAGACTTCCAGGGCATTAGAGATGGTGCCACATCAAAGTCTATTGCTAAAACTGAAAGCTCGTGGTGACATATTGGACAGAAGACTGGCTGCCAAACAGAAAACAGAGAGTAGGAATAAGTGGGTCTTTTTCAGGTTGGCAGATGTTATGAGTGGTGTGCCACAGGCGTTGGTGCTGGGCCCTCAACTCTTTACAATTTATGGAAATATTTAGGATGACAGGATTGACCATATGGGAGCTGAATTTGTCGATGACTCAAAGACAGGTGGGAAAATGTGTCGTGCAGAGGACAGAAGGATCCCGTAAAGGGATATGGATAGGCTCAGTGAGTGGGCAAAGATCTGGCACGTGGAGTGCAATGTGGGAAAATGGGAATTTGTCCATTTTGGCAGCAAGATTGAAAAAAGGAACAGATTATCGAATGGCGAGAGGTTGCAGAGCTCTGGGACGCAGAGGGATCTGGCTGTCCTAGTGCGTAAATCACAGAAGGTTGGTCTGCAGGTACAGCAAGTAATCAGGAAAGCTCATAGAATGTGATGGTTTATTGGGAGGGAACTGAATGCAAGAGAGTAGGGAGGGGATGCTTCAGTTATACCGAGCATCTGGAGGACTGTGTACAGGACTGCTCACCGTACCTACAGAAGGATGTTAACGCAGTGGAAGCAGTTCAGCGAAGGTTTACCAAACTAACCCCTGGAATGAATGGATTGCCTAATGAGGAAAGGCCAGGCCTCTATCCTCTGGAGTTTGGGAGGGTTGGAGGTGACTGAATTGAAACATCTACAATCCTGAGGGGGTCCTGACTGGGTGGAAGTGGAAAGGATGGTTCCTCTTGTGGGAGAATCTAGAACGAGGGGTCACTGTTTAAAAATAAGGGGGTGTCCATTTATAAACAGAGGTGGGGAAACATTTTTCTGAGGAATTGAGAGTCTTTGGAATTCCCTTCCTCACAAGGCAGTGGATGCAGAAGCTTTACATCTGAGGAAGGGTCACTCGACCTGAGACATTAACTCTGATTTCCCTCCACAGATTTTTTTTTGTTTTAGAATCTTTACATTTCTTTTAAGGCCAGAGGTAGAAAGATTCTTGTGTTAAATAAAACAGAGAGCTGCAGACGCTGGATACCGGAAATAAAAACTGAAATTGCTGGAGAAACTTGGCAGCATCTGCAGAGAGGAAAACAGAGGTAACGATTCAGGTCCATGTGACCCTTTGTCAGAACCTCTGGATAGTGAGGTTGTAAGGGTCACACGGGACAATAGAATTGTGGGTAAAATCAGAGCAGCCACGATGGTAGAATATCAAGAAGGGCCGAATGGCCTGCTCTTGTTCCTGACTCGTGGAGGGAGACACTGGTATCTGTCGTCCTGTGCCATCTCTCTCTTTCTTTCTGTCTCTCTGTTTCCCTCGTTTAATTTGCACAGCGATGAAGCCCCTTTAAGGCTAGCTCCATTCTGGTAACTAGTGAAGCGAGGCAAGACCAAGCTGTTAATCTGAAGCATTAATAACCGGGCTCTCAGTGCAGACACCTGGGCCAGACAGGAGAGGTGGAATGCAACAACGCAGCCCCAGATAAACCAACGATCCTGTTCACTGTGAAAACGCCTCAAGTATCACAATTTGTATCGGGCCGGTACGGCCACAAGGAAATAAAAAAGGATCCACGGGCACAGTACCACGCTTGCTTTCGGTCTGTGGGACGGCATTGCATTCCTGTAGACACAGCAGCATCTGCGAGTCGGACATCAATGGGATATGTGAGCATTTCCTCGATTTTATTCTCCTTTGTCACATTCTAAAGCTAATTGAAATCTGATCCGGCCTTTCGTTGTCCCGGTTCCTGATTTCTCAAATCATGGTGAGGTTTGTGGCGGGGTGGGGGGGAAAGGCCGTCCTTAACAATGAGGTGTGGAGGTTGTGGGGGAGAGGTGTACTCTTACCATGTCAGGATCGCAAATCTCACCGTACTTACCGGACCCAGGGTGACCTGCCACCTGAGTGAGATCTTGGGCACGGCGTTCCGAGGATGGATACACGATGGGTAGACACCATGACCTGGAGGGGATTTATAGTCAGGCCTCCTCAAGGTGACCTGGACCCCCACTGTCTCGGAATCTGCTCTTAAATGGTTTGTTGTGGGGTTGTATACATGTGGAATTATCTAAAGGATGATTTTTGTTTATGGCGTGATCAGGACAATGATAAAAAGGGCAGAAACAGCTCACTGAGCTTGATCTGCCATTCAATGCACTGGCAGCGAATCTTCGGTCCCCTCTGCATAATCCCAGCTTCTCTGCGACCAGCGATGTGCCACAAGGATCAGTGCTGGGTCCTCTGCTTTTTGTCACTTATATAAATGATTTGGATGTGAACATAGGAGGTATGGTTAGTAAGTTTGCAGGTAACACCAAACTTGTTGGTGGAGTGGACAGTGAAGAAGATTACCTCAGAGTACAGTGGGACCTTGATCAGATGCACCAATGAGCTAAGGAGTGGCAGATGGAGTTTAGTTTAGATAAATGTGAGTTGCTGCGTTTTGGAAAGGCAAATCAGGGCAGGACTTATACACTTAATGGTAAGGTCCTGGGGAATCTTACTGAACAAAGAGATCTTGGAGTGCAGGTTCGTAGTTCCTTGAAAGTGGAATCGCAGGTAGACAGGGTACTGAAGAAGGGGTTTGGTACGCTTTCCTTTATTGGTCAGTACATTGAGTATAGAAGTTGGGGGGGTCATGTTGCGGCTATACAGGACACTGGTTAGGCCACTTTTGGAATATTGCTTGCAATTCTGGTCTCTCTGCTATAGGAAGGATGTTGTGAAACTAGAAAGGGTTCAGAAAAGATTCACAAGTGAATTGCCAGGGCTGGGGGGTTTGAGCTGTAGGGAGAGGCTGAATAAGCTGGGGCTATTTTCCTGGAGCGTCGGAGGCTGAGGGGGTGACCTTATAGAGGTTTATAAAACCATGGGGGGCAAGGATAGGGTAAATAGACAAGGCCTTTTCCCCAGGGTAGGGGAGTACAAAACTAGAGGGGCATAGGTTTAAGGTGAAAGGGGCAACTTTTTCTCACAGAGGGTGATGCGTGTATGGAACGAGCTGCCAGAGGAAGTGGTGGAGGCTGGTACAATTACAACATTTAAAAGGCATCTGGATGGGTACATGAATAGGAAGGGTTTAGAAGGAAATGAGCCAAATGCTGGCAAATGAGACTAAATTGATTTAGGATATCAGGTCGGCTTGGACGAGTTGGACCGAAGGGTCTGTTTCCGTGCTGTACAGCTCTATGACTCTCCACATGTGTGTAAAGGGTGACCTGGTGATGGGATACCAGCTGCTGAGCAGTTATTGCAGTGATAGTCTCTCAGTGTTTATTCTGTCGAACCCTTTCAAAATCTTGTATTTTGCATTGAGATCACCTCTCACTCTTCTGAACAACAAAAAGCATAAGCCCAACTTGGTCATCAGCTCATCATAGGACAACCCTGTCATCCTGGGGTCGAATTGAAAGATCCTTTGCTGCACTGCCTCCAATACATGTGTAACTTTTCTTAATTGTGGAATCCAAAGTGGCGCACAGGATTCCAAGTGTGGTTTCACCAATGCTTCGTACGATTGTAACGTTTGATGAGGAAGTGGTGAGACTCAAATCTGTTTAAGTTTGAAATATTGTCCGGAGAGAGAAAGGAAAATTGCAACAACAAAAAAAAATCTGATTTAAAAGCTGAAAGGAATGGAGAGAAGAAGCGAAAGTGGGGCTGAAGTAGATTTAGTGTATTTTTGGCAGTATGGACTCGATGGGCCAAAAGGTCTCATCAGATTCTAAAATACTCCCAAGAATATTGATAGAAATGGCACCCAGTGACAAATTATTCAGGTTAATTCAATGAGTTGGTTCCCAGGCATGTCATTGGATGTTAAGAGATTGTCTCTTGAGTATGAATGTGCTAATTGGTTGAGAATCCAGGAAGAGGCCATTTGGCCTATCAAGTCTGCATCAACTCTCCAAAGATCCTCCCACCCAGACCTACTTCATTTCCCACGGCTAATCCACCTAGCGTACCCATCCCTGGGTACTGTGGTGGAATTTACCATGGCTTCTCTACCTAAGCTGCACGTCTTTAGACTGTGGGAGGAAACTGGAGCATACATTCAAGGCCGTTAGCCAAGGTGTGCAATTGAACCCAGGTCCCTGGCACTGTAAGGCAGCCATGCTAACCACTGTGCCACCTGACAGCATTGTCATGTGAGTTGCAAAGTGGTCATGACTAATTCTAGACTGATTCCAGGATGTTCTAATTGATTAAGCAAAGTTAAGGCAGATGGGACTAGTTTAGTTTGGGATTTATGTTCGGCATGGACCGTTTTGGACCAAAGGGTCTGTTTCTGTGCTATAGAGCAGGAAAACTTGACGTTTTGGGCCTAGACCCTTCATCACAGGCCAAGCAGCAGGAAAGCTTGACGTTTTGGAAATCTGATTTTCTGATGAAGGGTCTAGGCCCGAAACGTCAAGCTTTCCTGCTCCTATGGTGCTGCTTGGCCTGTGATGAAGGGTCTAGGCCC
>JAHRHZ010000092.1:11677925-11695168 GCA_024137785.1 Ginglymostoma cirratum | reverse complement strand
CAGTTTAGGGTGAATTGGCCATGCTAAATCACCCATAGTGCCCAGGGGTGTGCAGTTTAGGGTGGATTGGGCATGCTAAATTGCCTGTAGCCATGGGAAATGCAGGGATAGGATAGAGGGGAGTGCGATCCTCTTTGGGAGGGGTCAGTGCGGACTTGTTGGGCTGAATGGCTGCTTCCACACTGGAGGGATTCTATGATTGCATCAACCCTGGTTTTCCCTCAGTATTTTTGGTAACAGGACAAT
Organism: Ginglymostoma cirratum; assembly: GCA_024137785.1. Classification (NCBI taxonomy): domain Eukaryota; kingdom Metazoa; phylum Chordata; class Chondrichthyes; order Orectolobiformes; family Ginglymostomatidae; genus Ginglymostoma; species Ginglymostoma cirratum. The sequence continues at coordinate 11,694,922 of JAHRHZ010000092.1, read as the reverse complement.
TGTGACTCAGGCATGCTATGCTGTTGTGAAGATTGTCTCAGACCGATTACATTACAGTCAGCCAGTGAGTCAGTCAATTCCTCTGATCATGCCATTTCCAGAAATGATTTTTTGATTGTACTTATGGGAAATAATGAAATGAATCAATCACACTGTTGGAAGTTAGTGTGGGGGCGACAATACAAATTTCTGCGAACTAAAGAAAATAATAGGAGACTTTTTCTTGACCCTGAAACATTACGTCTGTGAGGTAGGCAATCCTTCAGAGACTTGTTGGTTATTATTACGATGACAAAACCCAGGAACAAAAGAAACAAAGACTGAAAATGCTGTGAAACTGCTCAGAGGAAGGGTCACTCAATCCCAAAACATTAACTCTGATTTCTCGCCACAGACGCTGCCAGACCTGCTGAACTTTTCCAGCAACTTTTGTTTTTATTTCTGATTCACAGCATCCGCAGTTTATCTGAGATAAAAGGTACTGCAGATGCTGGAGAATCCGAGATAACAAGCATGGGGCTGGATGAACACAGCAATGAAGGGTTTAGGCCCGAAACGTCAAGTTTTCCTGCTCCTATGATGCTGCTTGACCTGCTGTGTTCATCCAGCCCCATGCTTGTTATCCGCAGTTTATCTTTTTCTTTATTCATTCGCGGGATGAGGGCGTCACTGACTGAGCAGCATTTATTGTCCACCCCTAATTTAAAAGTTTTAAAGTCAACCACATCGCTGTGTGTCTGGAGTCACACATAGGCCAGACCAGGTAAGGATGGCAGTTTCCTTCCCTAAAGGACGTTAGTTACAGAGGCATAGAGTAATACAGCATGGAAACGGGCCCTTCAGCCCAAACTGGTCCATGCTGACCATTCTGCCCAGTCAGCTAATTCCAATTGCCCACTTTTGGTCCATATTCCTCTAAATCCTTCTCATCCGTGCACCTATCCAAATGTTATTTTGGTTTTTATTTTATCCTGGAACAGCAGCGCTGGATCAGACAGGTTTATCTAACAGGGTAAGGTCTAGCAGGTTGAAATTATACTCACTGAAGCACAATGGTTAACAGAAATGTTAACGCTGTTTCTCTCTCTACACAGATGCTGCCAAGCTTGCAGATTTTCCCCAACATTTTCAGTCTGTGTTTAACATTTCAGGTCTCATCGCAGAGCTGAAATCCTGCTTAGCTCCCTAATTTGATAAGCATTTTCTATTTTTAAGATCCGTTTTGGGGCTGTTGCTAAGGGAGAGCTCTAAGCCCAATTCTCACGCTTTTCTTTAAAATCCTTTGCATCCAGCTACAAACATAAACTGAGCCCCGGTGTAAGATCTCAAGTAAGGGACTGCATCCCTGACAGTGCAGCGCACCTCTGACACATACAGCCAGTGTCATTCGAGCCCCCTGGCTTGGAACTATGTATGGGTGATGTTTAAACTTACAGCCTTTTGAGGAAGGGATCTAAATGAAAAATACAAAGAATTGCAGTTGCTGGAGATCTGAAACAAAAGCAGAAATTGCTGGAGAAGCTCAGCAGGCCTGGCAGCATCTGCAGAGAGAGAGAGTAGAGTTAATGTTTCGGGCCGAGGGACTCTCTCTCAGAAGTTCTGGACCCAAACTGTTAACTCTGCTCTCTCTCTCACCGCAGACGCTGCCAGACCTGCTGAGTTTCTCCAGCAATTTCTGTTTTCGGGTGGAGAGAGTGTCTCTCATTCACCACGGTCTCACAAGCACATTGCTGGCAAATGAAGAACTATTTCCCACGCTTTCCCACATGAACTCAAGTTTTAATCTGTTTGGACGATTTAACCCATTCACTCAAAAAAATTGTCAAAACTCTTGGAACCCTGACAGTGTAGAAAGAGGCCATTCAGCCCATTCCAACCCTCCAAAGAGCATCCAAACCAGACCCATCCCTGTAACCCCACATGGGGTTTTTACCATGGCTAACTCACACATCCCTAGATGCTATGGGGCAATTTCGCATGGCCAATCCACCCCGATCTGTACATCTTTGGACTGTGGGAGGAAACTGGAGCACCTGGAGGGAACTCATGCAGACATGGGGAGAATGTGCAAACTCCACACACACAGTTGCCCAAGGGTGGAATTGAACCTGGGTCCCATGTGCTGTGAGGCAGCAGTGCTAACCACTGAGCTACTGTGACACCCCTATGGTTCTAAAAATTTAAACCATTCACTCAGAAATTCACCAGAGCTGGTGAGATTGCCTGACCTCTCCTTGTGAAATAGTCAGGGGAGGGGGAATGGTGTCATAGAATCCTTACAGCGTGCAAGCAGGCCGTTCAGTCCATCGAGTCCACACTAGCCCTTCAAAGAGCATCCTTCCCAGCCTGCTATCTCTGTATTTCCCATGGCTAACTCACCCAAACCTGCACATCCCTGGGCACTATGGGTAATTTAGCATGGCCAATCCACCCTAACCTGCACACCTTTGGACTGTGGGAGGAGACCAGAGCACCCGGAGGAAACCTTCGCAGACACGGGGAGAATGTGCAAACTCCACACAGTCGCCCAAGGGTGGGATCAAGCTGGCTTCCTGGTGCTGTGAGGCAACGGTGCTAACCACTGAGCCACCGTGCTGCCCTGGGGATTAAATGGCACAGAAACCAGAATCAGCGCGGGAGACAGCTCTGAGGAAGGTCTGATTGGAGAGGGAGGCTATACCTGCGAGAGGATCTGAATTGAGTGTGATTCATGTTTGACCCATGCCAAGCATGAGAAGGTTGTGCAGGCCAGAGCCAGCAAACACGCGAACTTGCTTCAGTGCATGATGAATAGATGTGAATGCACTGCTCCAGTTCCTGTGTCCAGCCCCGAAAATATTACATTTATACTGCACCTTGGGTCTAGTGAGAGTGCCTAGTGGCACAGTCGGTAATCCAAAAATCTAGGTAATGTCGTGGGGAAGTTGAGTTCGAAACCCACCATTATCAGATGAAACTATTTGACTTCACTCTCAGTAATAAAAAAAAGTAACTTTGAAACCATTGTTATAAAGTCCCGTCGGGATGTCTAAGGGAAGTGACCTACCTGGTCTGGCCTACATGTGACTCTAGACCCATACCACTACAGTTGGGTCTTAACTGTCCTCTGAAACAGCTTGTACCAAGGGGACAGGCTATTAAATGGTAGCCCTGCTAGTGACACCCATTTCGGATTCTTGAGGGGGTAAATGCTGCCAGGGTATTTGCCCTCATGGTAGAGTCCAGGACCAGCAGGCGTAGCCTCAGATTTAAGGGTCGCGAATTAAGAGAGTTGCGGGGCCAGAATCCTTGTATATACAGCATGGAAAACAGACCCTTCGGTCCAACCAGTCCATGTTGACCATAATCCCAAACTAAACTAGTCCCACCTGTCTGCTCCTGGCCCATATCCCTCCAAACCTTTCCCATTCATTTACTTATCCAAATGTCTTTTAAACGTTGAATTGTACCCACATCCACCACTTCCTCTGGCAGTTCATTCCACACACAAGCCACTCTCTATGGAAAAAATTTGTCCCTCATGTCCTTTTTAAATCTCTGTCTTCTCACCTTAAAAATGTGTCCCCTAGATTTGAACTCCCCCACCCTAGGGGAAAGGTGATTACCATCAACTCTATCTATACCTCTCATTATTTTATAAACTTCCATCAGGCCACCTCTCAACCTCCTAAGATCTAGTGAAAAAAGTCCCAGCCTATCCAGCCTTTCCTTACAACTCAAACCTTCCATTCCAGCAACATCCTGGTAAATCTTTTCTGAACTCTCTCCAGCTGAATAATATCCTTCCTATAGCAGGGAGACCAGAACTGGACACAGTGCTCCAGAAGAGGCCTCACCAATGTCCTGTACAACCTCAACATAACGTCCGTACTATTTAAGACTGAGATAGTTTCTTGATCAAAAGGTTAGAGGGAAAGGCCAGGAAAGTGGGCATGAGGAGTGGCAGATCAGCCATGATCCTATTGAATGGTGCAGCAGCTTTGAGGGGCCGAATAGCCTACTCCTGAATCTATTTCTTATGGCACAGATCCCGCAAGTAAATGAAAGGAGCCTTTTACACATCTCAAAGTGCTTCACAGGTAAAAAAAACATAGCAACGGTCAGGATGAGGCACCATGCACAGCAAGATCCCACAGAGATGCAGCAACAACCCAGGTAGCCTGCTTCTCTCCCTCCCTCTTGCTGCTGATTGAGGGACAATTATTCCTCCCACACCACCAAACCAAGTTTTGATTTAAACGGAAGTCAAATTCTAGCATCTAACATGTTGGCATTTCAACCTGGGCCTCCTGAGATGCACTGTGGGGAAAAAAACAAGTTTTTTTGCATGATGCATGACCAAAAATTTGGGGTCATTATAGTAAGACGTCCATTAATAAACCCTAGAGTCTAAAAAAAACCTCTTCTACCCAGAGAGCGGTGAGAATGTGCAACTTGTTACCTCTGGGAATAGTTGCGACCAATAGTGTGATGCACATAAGGGAACGTTGGGGAGATTGTAACATACAGACCACTCAAAAATTTGGCCCATCGATCTACTCTGACATTCAAGGTGGTCATGGCCCAACTTGGGATTCAACTCCTCTTTCCTGTACCCTGAGAAACTAAGTATCTGTCAGTCTCAGCCTTGATACCCTCAAGATTTGCAATCGCTCTCATGAAGTAATTTCTCCTCCTAGTCCCAAATTATCTTGTGGATGTTCCAGGTAACCCAACCATCTAGAAAGGTGATAGGAGGAGGTTCAAGAGGAACATTGACACCAGAATGGAGCAGTTGGGCCAAATGACCTGCTTCATCACTCCAAAGCCTCTCTGTTCAGTGCAGCAATTCATAGATCATAGAATCCCTTTGGCCCAACAAGTTGCCCCCAGACCCATTCCCCTAAATCTACAGATCCCTGAAATCTGTGGCCAATTCACCCTAACCTGCACACCTTTGGACTGTGGGAGGAAACCAGAGCACCCAGAGGAAACCCGTACAGACACAGGGAGAATGTGCAAACTCCACACAGACAGTCACCCAAGGGTAGAATTGAACCCAGGTCCCTAGTGCTACAAGGCAGCAGTGCTAACCTCTGAGCCACCATGCCATCCTGTAGGAATTCAATGCAAAACTGGAGATGTAGTGGACAGCGATGAAGGTTACCTCACGAGTACAATAGGACCTTGATCAGATGGGCCAATGGGCCGAGGAGTGGCAGATGGAGTTTAATTTGGATAAATATGAGGTGTGGAATTTTGGGAAGGCAAATCAGGGCAGGACTTATACACTTAATGGTAGGATTCTGGGGAGTGATGCAGAACAAAGAGACCTTGGAGTGGAGGTTCATAATTCCTTGAAAGCAGAGTCTCAGGTAGACAGAGTAGAGACAAAGGTGTTTGGTACACTTGCTTTTATTGGTCAGTGCATTGAGTATAGGAGTTGGGAGGTCATGTTGCGGCTGTACAGGGCATTGTTTAGGCCACTTTGGAATACTGTGTTCAATTCTGGTCTCCCTGCTGTAGGAAAGATATTGCTAAACATAAAAGGGTTCAGAAAAGATTTACAAGGATGTTGCCAGGGTTGGAGGGTTTGAGCTACAGGGAGAGGCTCAATAGGCTGGGGCTATTTTCCATGGAGTATCCGAGGCTGAGGGGTGACCTTATAGAGGTTTATAAAATCATGAGGGGCATGGATAGGGTGAACAGCCAAGATCTTTTCCCCAGGGTGGGGGAGTCCAAAACTAGAGGGGCGTAGGTTTAAGGTGAGAGGGGAAAGATTTAAAAGGGACCTAAGGGGCCACTTTTTCATACAGAGGGTGGTGTGTGTATGGAACGAGCTGCCAGAGGAAGTGGTGGAGGCTGGTACAATTACAACATTTAAAAGGCGTCTGGATGGGTATATGGGTAGGAAGGGTTTGGAGCTTATGGGCCAAATCCTGACGAATGGGACCAGATTAATGTAGGATATCTGGTTGGCATGGACGAGATGGACCGAAGGGTCTGTTTCTGTGCTGTATAGCTCTGTGACTGTAACCAGCATCTGTAACATTTACCACTAGGTCTAAGGCTAATGGAAACAGACCAGGGTCCTACAGAAACAAAAGCAGAAATTGCTGGAAAAGGTCTGGCAGCATCTATGAAGAAAATAAATCAGAGTTAACGTCTCGCGTCCAGTGACCCTTCCTCAGAACTGATTCCTACATAATGTGACCATTGCTGTAACCCTCATAGTGAGGGTCCCAGAGAGACACCCTGGAGTGCGAGTGGGTGCAGGGGCAGTGTTGAGGCACTGGAATAAGTTTTAAAGCAGGAAGACAAGATCAGCAGCATTCTGCGGAGATATGCAGGCGCACAGTTCACACACTGTCACGGGCAATTAGCGCGCCAGAATGCAGAACCTGCTTCAACATAGCGCAGGGCCCTGAGTTCTGTTCTAGCTACACTCGCATGTCCACGATCGTGGTTAACCTCTACCAGGATGGGGGCCGGTGTAGAGTCAACAGTGACTTCGTCAACATAGGGGCTCGTTGGCAATCAGTCTTCAGCAACACCAAACCCGTAGATCTCACTCAACGCCTGCGACGGTTAGGAGTCACCTGCTGTGTGTCACATCATCTTCCTAGGGCTCTGCGAGGTCACCGGTACCAGACGGATAGCTCAGTTGGCTGGATTGCTGGCTCACAATGCGTGTGACACCAGTAGTATGGGTTCAGTCCCCACCTTGAGCTCCAACCTTGTCCCCTCGCCTGAGGGGTGCTGACCCTCAGGTTAAACCACCAGCAGTCATCTCCCTTTGCACATGAGAGAGTGGGACTCTGTCCTTTCAATCAGGAAGGTGTTGGGGTCACCCACCAGCCCATTCAGAGAGTGGGAGCATGGTCTGGAAAAGACAGTGGTGACTTTGCCAAGTTAGAAGCCCAGCTGGCAGAATGGCCAGTTGGCACATCATGCCAAGTAGCTTGTTGACGAGCAAATCATACTCTGAATGGTGTGAGTCAGATCTGAGCCAAACAGTGTAATCATTAACACCTTTGCCACTTGTGCTCTCGTTCGTTAGATCAGCAGTCAGACCATTTCTAAAGCCGTGTGTGGCTTTAATTTCTATCACCTTTACAATGTCGAGCTAGACCACAGTTCTACTTGAAACAATGTCTTTTCCCAGAGAGGCGATGGGTTCATAGTAATGCCAATGAATTGGTAATCCAAAAGCGCTGACCATGCTGGTTCAAATCCTGCTCTGGCAGCTTGTAGAGTTTAAATTCAGTTCATAAATTGGGTGGAATGCTCTTCAGAGGGTCTGTGTTGACTCGATGGGCCGAATGGCCTGCTTCCACACTGTAGGGATTCAATGAAATCTGGACTATCAAGTTGGTCTCAAAAGTGGTGACCACACATAGAGTCATACGCATGGAAACGGGCCCTTTGGTCATGCCGAACATAATCCCAAAACTAAACTAGTCTCAATTCCCTGTGTTTGGCCCATATCCCTCCAAATCTTTCCTCTTCATGTACTTATCCAAATGTCTTTTAAATATTGCAACTGTAGCCCACATCCACCGCTTCGTCAGGCAGTTCATACCATGCACAAACCACCCCCTGTGTAGAAAAAAAATTACCCCTCATGTCTTTTTTAAATCTCTCTCCTCTCACCTTAAAAATGGACTCCCCTAGTCTTGAAATCCCCCATCCTAGGGAAAAGACACCTAGCCTATCTATACCCCTCATGATTATATAAATTCTATTGTTGTAAAATCCCATCTGATTCATCTGCTCCCCATTTTAGGGAAAAAAATCTGCCAACACTATCTGGTCTTGCCTACATAGGACTGTAGACCAGGGTTCCCCAAAGTAAGGGTTGAGATCCAGTAGCGATCATGAACTTCTGAAATAGCATTGACTCTCACGGAGATCTGGCTGAGTTATAACAGCTCCGTCCCTGCTCTCTCTCAGCCCGCCCATCCCAATCTCACACAGGGACCATTTTCAATCCTAAATTAGGAGAGCCACAATGCGGGAGAGCATTTGGGAAATATTGCTGCAGACCCACAGCGATGTGGTTGACTCTGACATTGCCCTGGCAAGCTACTTAGTGCGACGGCTAAGAGTAAAGATTTTTTTAAAAATGCAAGCAGCCCAAGAAACCCTTTACTGGAAAATGTTCTCTCCCCTGAGGAATCACTGTGCACATTTTTTTTCCGATTTGTTCTTGGGAGGTATTTGTTGGCTGGCCTTAATCATGCTTGAAAAGATAATGGTTGAACCACTGCCACTCCATATAGTAGGTTCATAATATCGTAAAAAATAGGAACAGGAGTAGCCATTCGGCCCTTCAAGGCTGTTCTGCTACTCAGTAGGATCGCAATGCCTCACGTCCCCTCTCCTGCCCTTTTCCTGTAACCCTTGATTCCCTGACCGATCGATAATCTTAGCCTTGGATGTATGCAAGGCCTCTGCCCCCGCCACAGCCTTCTGTGGCAAGGAGTTCCAAAGACCCTCAAACCTCCGAGAGAAGAAATTCTCCTCATCTCAGTCTTAAATTGGTGCCCCTGAATTCTGAGACTATGCCGTCTGGTCCTGGACTTCCACAGTGTTATTTGAGTTTTCTGCGATGGTTTAATGAAATTGAGCTCATTTCAGACAGTAGTTAAGAGTCAACTACATTGCTGTGGGTCTGGAGTCATGCGTAGGCCCAGACCAGGTAAAGACTTCCTTCCCTAAAGGCCTTGGGTGAACTAGATTGGTTTTTATGACGATGGAGGATCATTTCAAGGTCCCCATCACTGAGATTTACTTCCAAGCCTGGAAGATTTGAACACAGCGAGATTTGAACCCACACCGCATTCAGTAGTTAGGGGAGGTGATGGTCTAATGGTATTACTGCTCGGATTGTTAACCCGACAGTCCAGGCAATGCTCTGGAGGCTCAGGTTCAAGTCCCGCCATGGGAGAAGGTGGAATTTTAGTTCAATTAACATCTGGAATTAAGAGTCTAATGGTGACCATGATTCCATTGTTGATTGTCAGGGGAACAAAACCCACCTGGTTCACTAAATAAGAACTGCAGATGTTGCAAGTCAGAAATTGCTGGAAAAGCCTGGCAGGTCTGGGGAAAGACATTAACTCTGATTTCTTTTCACAGATGCTACCAGACCTGTTGAGCTTTTCCATCTGGCTCACTTATGTCCTTTAGGGAAGGAAACTGCCATCCTTACCAGGTCTGGCCTGCATGTGACTCCAGACCCACAGCAATGTGGTTGACCTTTCAACTGCCCTCTGGGCAATCAGGGAAGGGCAATAAATGCTGGGTACCATGGCGGGATTTGAACTCATTTCTCCAGGGCGTTAGCCCAAGCATTGGTCCAGTTGAATTGCCATTATGTGCATGCATGCTAGAGAGGTCTATGAGGCTCCCTTCTCTGGTAAGTGCCCCTGTTGGCATCATGCCAGCCCAGCCCCTATTGCCCTCCACTTTGGAGGTTAAGAGTGTCAAGCATTAGCACCGCCACCCCCCCCACCACCCCACCTCCCCCAAACAAGTCACACTCCATCCTGACTTGAAAATACACTGAGGGAGAGCAAGAACTGCAGATGCTGGAGTCAGAGATAACACAGTGTGGAGCTGGAGGAACACAGCAGGCCAGGCAGCATCAGAGGAGCAGCAAAGCTGACGTTTCAGGCCGGGACCCTTCTTCAGAAAATGGGGGAGGGGGAAGGGAGTCAGAAATAAATAGAGAGAGGAAGGGTGGGGCTCGGAATAGTTAGGTGGGATGGTGATAGGTGATAGGCAGTGGTAGGGATTGGTCAGTGAGGTGGGAGGGACGGATAGGTAGGAGAGAAGATGGATAGGTTGCTGGCCGTTTTTGCTGAGTTAAAATGCTGCTCTAACTGCAGACATTCTGTTCCTGAGAGGGCACTGCAATGGTTTGAGAAGAAGGCTCACCAGTCTCTCCTTGAGGGCAATAAGTGCCAGCCTTGCCAACATTACCCCAAGGACCCAACCAGATTAACACGAGTCCTAAACCAGAAAAAAAACACAAATCAGAAATATCACTAGCTTTCCTCAAGTAGAAACCAGTTCTCATGTGATTTTAGTCACTCACACTGTCTCTCAGCATCAGGTGGTTCATTGTTTTAGCCAAGGTGTTGGGGAGCTGGCAGGAAAGAGACAGCTGATAAGCCCTGATTGTGATTTATAGTGGAGCAGGCTCAAGGGGCTGAATGGTCAAGTCCTGCTCCTCATAGAACCCCCCCAGTGAGGAAACAGGCTGTTCAGCCCATTGAGTCCACACTGACCCTCCGAAGGGCATCACACCCAGACTCAGTCCCCTACCATATCCCTGTAACCCTACATTCCCCATGGTTAACCCACCTGCACATCCCTGGACACTATGGGGGTAATTTAGGCTAATCCACCCTAGCCTGCACATCTTTGGACTGTGGGAGGAAGCCGGAGCGCCCGGAGGAAGCCCGCACAGACTCAGGGAGAACATGCAAACTCCACACAGACAGTCGCCTGAAGGTGGGGTCGAACCCAGGTCCCTGGCGCTGTGGGGCAGCAGTGCTAACCGCTGAGCCACCATGTTGCCCCCACATTCCTATTCCTTATTCCTTATGTTTTTATCCTTGGGAAAAGTAAGGTTGGGTATTCGAAAAAACGTAATCAGGCAAAACAAAGGTTCCCTATTCTCGCTTGGCACCAGAAAAGTGCACTGAGCCTGGGTACTGGGGTGGATGGTGACCTTGAAATCAGGCCGGTGTGCCCATTGCAGTCGAATAGCTGGACGCACACACTTCTAGTCTCAAACGCTGAGCATTGAGGGACCAGCATGTATGGCACGAGCTGCCAGAGGAAGTGGTGGAGGCTGGTACAATTACAACATTTAAAAAACATGTGGATGGTTGTCATGAGTAGGAAAGGTTTAGAGGGATATGGGCCAAATGGGACGAGAGTAATATGTGGTCAGCATGGATGAGTTGGATTGAAGGGTCTGTTTCTGTGCTGTACATCTCTACAACTCGCCAGTGGGAGCAGGACTGGGGAGAAAAAAGCAAGGTCTCGCTGTTTCGTCAACGACGAAAAGTGCTACCATAAGAATCCCCACCAAAATAAATGACTCTCTTTTGTTTTCCAGGCGCTGTTTTACTTGATGGGACATCAGACTTGCAAATCCCCAAGTGCCCAGTAGATAGGTTCCCCGTCTCCGCTGCCCAACAACGATTGGGAAGAGTCAAAGGGAGAGGATACACACACACATTGTTGAAGATAATAGCTCGCCCTCCATCGTCATAGACCAGACTTCATTGAAAGCAGTGGAGCACCCACCACTCACCCCCAAAAATAGTTCATGGAAACCGGCTGAGTTGACTAAGTTTTACTGTGGGCGGGGGGTGGGGAGGACGATTGCCCCGGATTGTTGACTGAGTGGCGTGCGTTTTCAGGCGATGGGTGTGTCTGAGTTACACAGATTTGCGACAGTGACGGTCTGAGGATTCCCCTCTCCCCCTCACCCAATCCTGAGGAAAATGTGCAACATCAGCGATGAGAGCTGTGATGTGGACTCGAGGCTGGACAGCCTCTTCCCCCCAACTTTGTACATCTTTGTCATCGTCATCGGGCTGCCGACCAACTGCCTGGCACTGTGGGCGGCCTACCTGCAGGTCAAGCAGAGGAATGAGCTGGGTGTCTACCTCCTCAACTTGTCCATCTCTGACCTCCTGTACATCGCCACCCTGCCGCCATGGATTAACTACTTCCTCCACCAGGATAACTGGATCCTGGGGCCGGAATCCTGCAAGCTCTTTGGCTTCATCCTCTACACCAACATCTACATCAGCATCGCCTTCCTCAGCTGCATCTCAGTTGACCGCTACTTGGCCGTAGCCCACCCGCTGAGATTCGCCAAAATCCGTCGGGTCAAGACGGCGGTCATCACCAGCCTGGTGGTCTGGACAATCGAGATTGGGGCCAACTGCGCCCCGCTCTTCCACAACGAACTCTTCGAAGACCGCTTCAACCACACATTCTGCTTCGAAAAGTACCCCATGGAGAAGTGGGTGGCCCAGATGAACCTCTACCGCGTTTTCATTGGCTTCCTGTTCCCCTGGATCTTGATGCTCTTCTCCTACCAGGGCATCCTGAAGGCCATCAAGGGCAACTTGTCCACGGAGAAGGGGGAGAAGGTGAAGATTAAACGCCTGGCCCTTGGCCTCATCATTATCCTCCTGCTGTGCTTTGCGCCGTACCACATTATCCTCCTCCTGAGGAGCGTCATGTACCTGAGCAGGCCCTGGGACTGCAGCTTCGAGGAGAACATTTTCACGGCCTACCACGTCTCGCTGGCCCTGACCAGCCTCAACTGCGTGGCTGACCCCATCCTTTACTGCTTGGTGAACGAGGGTGCCCGGAGTGACATGACAAAGGGCCTGGCGCCGCTCCTGAAATTCTTCGCCAGCCCCAAGTCAACAGATATTGCCCGCTCCGTCACCCTGGACACCCCCCTCTCCTCCAAAAAATCCCAATATTTCAACATTGAGTTGGTGGTACTGCGGGACGACTGCATTCAAATGAAGACTTTGAGTATATGAAGAACGAAAGACTGGAATGAAACCCAACGGTTGAACATTAATGTAGTATTGCTACTGTCATAAATGTATTTTTATAACAGTCCGGTATGCGGCAATGATTTTTTTTAAGAGAAAAAACCTTATTTAAATCATTCTGAACTGCTGAGTAACCACCCTCCGCCCCATCAGGCCTCATTTTCTCTTCTTCTGCTGTTGAGGTTTAGTTTGTCTCCTTCTGTCTTGCTGTACTTCCTGTGCACACTGGAGGGTGAGGAGTGCATAGGATTGGCCAAAATGGTTGCCACACCAACCCCAAGAGGTACCAACTACGGTTAAGTGGATTCCCAGAGCTTTTGTCTCAGGATCTCTCCATCCGCCAATGGCCAACCAGCACCTCCATCAGGGGAGGGCAACTGGGCATTGCTAAGAGATTCTTGGCCACCCAATTGGATGATGCTTGTCCATCAGGTGAGCTGCCTTTCTCTGCCCCCCAGCCCCATGGGAGGTTCCTCCAGGGTCACTCCCAACGGCGACCCTCGGGATTAATCCCCAATTCCCGGACCCTCCAGCTCAGGGGAGGATCAGCAACTCTGTCCCCTCTGTCTACAATCTGACGACCGTTGCCATACCCTCCGTCTGGGCACTCTGTCGAAATGGGAGGTGTGCAGTGGGAAAACTGTACCCCACCCTAAAAATATGGGCAGCTCCCATACCCAGTCACGTCTGTTCGTCAGCAAAACAGTTTAAACCTCTTGACGTATTTGGTGAAGATGTCAAAATGGATTGAAGATTGGCCTTAAATAACTGTTCTTTGCTTTAAGCTCTTTCACAGGATGTGCGCATCACCGGCTAGACCAGTATTTGTTGCCCATCCCTAATTGCCCCCCCTCGAGAAGGTGGTGGTGAGCTGCCTTCTTGAACCGCCGCAGTCTGTGTGCTGTAGGAGGCGCCCTTTGGGGGAGGGAATTCCAGGATTTTGACCCAGTGACAGTGAAGGAGCGGTGAGACATTTACAGAGGCAGGACGGTGAGTGGCTCGGAGGGGAACTTGCAGCGGGTGGTGTTCCCATGTATCTGCTGCCCTTGTCCTTCTAGATGGAAGTGGTCGTGGGCTTGGAAGGTGCTGTCTGAGGATCTTTGGTGAATTGCTACAGTGCGTCTTGTAGACGGTACACACTGCTGTGACTGAGCGTCGGTGGTGGAGGGAGTGGGGTGTTTGTGGATGTGGTGCTGGGCTTTGTCCTGGATGGTGTCAAGCTTCTTGAGTGTTGTTGGGGCTGCCCCCATCCAGGGCAAGTGAGGCGTGTTCCCTCACACCTCTGACTTGTGCCTTGTAGATGGTGGGACGGGCTTTGGGAGGGAGTTGAGAAGTGAGTTACCGGCTGCTGTATTCGAGCCTCTGACCTGCTCTTGTAGCCATGGGATCGAGAAGTTGGTCCAGTTGAGTTTCTGGTCAATGTTAAGATGTTGACAATGGGGGAATTCAGTGATGGTAGTGCCACAGTTCAAAGCAGTTCACCTGCCCAGCTGCAACTCAAACAGAACCAAATGTCAAACCTAGGAAGTTGTTTTATTTCTGGTTCACACTTACTAAGGAATGATTACACCAAGAGAGTTCTTTGCACCCAGTGACCGGCCTGGGTATCTTAGGTGAGCTGGGTATCTCTTCTCCAACATCCTTGCATCACTGTCAAGAGTTGATTCCTGCCCTTTCTTTTCCTGTCTGTAATCTTGGCCACTGAGGCCAGTGCCAGCTCTTCTGCCTTGGCACCACTTAAACATCACAAAATCAACACTGCACGTGGGATCCTCCAAGATCTCTGTCCACCCTCAGTTCTGGAACCTTGAGCATCCCTTTGCTGCCAATACTGACCAATGCCATCAGCTGCCAAGGCCTTAAACTTTGACATTACATCAAGAACTAACTACCTGTGGAGACAAAGACTGGTTCTTCAAGCTGAAGACACCATCCGTTGTATTGTGTGGCACTACCACCATGCTAAATATGATTGACTCAGTACAGGCCTGGCTGCTGAAGACTGGGCACCACCAGAATTGTACTCTAACACAATTTGCAACTTCATGGCCTGACGTATCCCCCACCCTGCCATCAAGCCAACCCCATTCCACAAGGAATGCACCAGGCAAACACAGGATGAAGCTACAGCAGTATGCATGCTAAACAACAGAAGTAGGAGCCCATAGACTATCCCACGGCCAACAGATCAGACCGAAGATCCAGTCATGAAGGGTGGTGGACAGTTAAATTCACTGGAGGAGGAAGATCACCGATGATGAAGAGCCCCAGCACCTAAGGACAAAAGACTGAAGCATTTGCAACCTCCTGCAGCCCAGTGCCCAGTGCATGGTCCATCGCCAGTGATCCCCAGCAGAACCAGATGCTAGTCTTCAGTTAATTCAATTCACTTCCCACTCTAGCAAGAAATGGTTGAACATACAGGATATGGTGAAGACCGTAGGCCCCAATAAATATTCCAGCTGCTGTTCGGAAGATCCAGATAATCTGTCTGCTTCTCTGGGAAACGAATGACTCTGAAATTTGCATTTGGGGAGGAAACACATTTTGTCAGCTCCTCAGATGCCCATTATCCCCTCGCTCCAGTTCCACCTAGCGATGTGGCAAATCAGAGCTCAGTTCTGTGATGTTGATCTCATTGTCCAACAGTTTCCAGCCTTGAGCGTTGGCTATAGAACATATAAATAGAAGAAACCAACCCTTGAGCCAACCAATGAATTAACGGCTCTGACTACACAGCATGGTGATTCAGTGGTTAGCACTGCTGCCTCACAGCGCCAGGGACCCAGGTTCAATTCCACCCTCGGGCAACTGTCTGTGTGGAGTTTGTACATTCTCCCCGTGTCTGCGTGGGTTTCCTCCGGATGCTCCGGTTTCCTCCCACAGCCCAAAGATGTGCATGTTAGGATGGATTGGCCGTGCTAAATTACCTATAGTATCTGGGGATGTACCGCCTGGGTGGGTTAGCTATGGGAGATGTAGGGTTATGGAATATGGGTGGATCTGAGTGGGATGCTCTTTGGGGGCTGGTACAGACTTGATGGGCCAAATGGCCTATTTCTTCACTGTCAGGATTCTACATCAACTCATTTACATGTCACCTTTCACAAAACCTCCAAAAACGCTCATCAAACAACCACATTTGATTTTGTGGCTTGAGGAGACTAGGCCTGGGGATATGGAAGAGAGAGAAGGGAGACAGTTCAATAATTTAAGCTAGACTCATCAGGATGAAATTAGGGGACACTTACATGCACAATAGAGACATACAGATGTACAGCACAGAAACAGACCCCTCAGTCCAACGCGTCCATGCTGCCCCAAATATCCTAAATTAATCTAATCTCATTTGCCAGCATTTGGCCCATGTCCCACTAAACCCTTCCTATTCATGTACCCATCCAGGTGCCTTTTAAATGTCATAATTGTACCAGCCTCCACCGTTTCCTCTGGCAGCTCATTCCATACCCTCTGCGAGAAAACACTGCCCCTCAGATCCTTTTATATCTTTGCCCTCTCATCTTAAACCCATGCCTTCTGGCTTTGAAGTCCCATACCCTGGGGAAAAGACCTTGGCTATTCACCCTATCCATGCTCCTCATAAACCTCTATAAGGTCACCCCTCAGCCTCTCAAGGGGGAACAAAGCTTCAGACTATTCACCTCCTCCCTATGGCTCAAACCCTCCAACCCTGGTTGTATCCGTGTAAAACTTTTCTGAACCTTTTCAAGTTTCTTTCTATCTTTCCTATAGCAGTGAGGCCAGAACTGGAAGCAGTGCTCAAGGGTGGTAGAGGTTAGTAACTCCCATCCAGATTTTTGTTGTGAGCAGGTCAGAAGGGATTTGGCATTGACAGTGATTCCGATTTCTGTCTTGCTAAGTTTATTTTATCCCTAATTGTCACTGATGCTGAGGTGTGTTGGGGCGTCTTCCGAGCCCTAAGTGAAGAAAGAACGCTCTGGCCAATTCAGAAAGGGTAATCCGTATCCACAGATGTGTCACACAGTGTGTCATTCTTGGGCGTTGCAGAGCAGAGGGAAACCACCTCTTTAATTCAATTTCAACAGAGGACTGAGTTCATTCATGAGTTTGTTCACCTGTAATAAAAGG
This sequence comes from Ginglymostoma cirratum, assembly GCA_024137785.1. Classification (NCBI taxonomy): domain Eukaryota; kingdom Metazoa; phylum Chordata; class Chondrichthyes; order Orectolobiformes; family Ginglymostomatidae; genus Ginglymostoma; species Ginglymostoma cirratum. Next base: position 11,678,231 of record JAHRHZ010000092.1, on the reverse strand, counting down.
AGACACAGTTCCTTTTTATAACGCCCATACAAACCTTTACTCTCAAAACTGGCAAAGTTGAAAAAATGCTCCAGGAATTGTCACTCCAAGGATTGTTACTCACAGGACTGTTACCGTATAAGCTATTACTCCAGGGATCATTCCTTTTGGAATGTTGCTCCCGGGAATGTTACTGTCTGATCTGTTACTCCAAGGATTGTTCCTCAGGGATTGTTACTCCAGGGACTGTTAGTCCACAATGATTCCTCCAGGGATTGTTTCTCTGGGAATGTTACTCAGAATATGTCACCATCTGAAATGTTACTC
>JAHRHZ010000092.1:11662441-11676391 GCA_024137785.1 Ginglymostoma cirratum | reverse complement strand
GTGCCCAGGGATGTGCAGGTTAGGGTGGATTGGCCGTGCTAAATTACACCATAGTGCCCAGGGATGTGCTGGTGAGGGTGGATTGGCCGTGCTAAATTACACCATAGTGCCCAGGGATGTGCTGGTGAGGGTGGATTGGCCGTGCTAAATTACCCATAGTGCCCAGGAATGTGCAGGTTAGGGTGGATTGGCCATGCTAAATTACCCATAGTGCCCAGGGATGTGCAGGTTAGGGTGGATTGGCCATGCTAAATTACCCATAGTGCCCAGGGATGTGCAGGTTCGGGTGGGTTGGCCATGCTAATCCACTTGCCCTTGCTTCACCAGAGTAACAGAGAAGGTCACAGTGGGGGATATGACCCATCAAAAAAAATGGTTTGAAGAGATAGAGCACCATGCTTTCCAGGTTTAAACAGGAACCCTGGCATCAGAATATTCTTTCATTCTTGGGAACGAACTGACAGATATTGTCCAAAGACCCTGTGTCACAGTGGCTACCTGGAATGCCGGGACTGGGGGGAAGGGGGGTGATGAGAAGTCTGAGATTGTGACTCTTCCCAGTTGGTGAAGAACAAGAATCCACAAGGAGTTACCCCACCGAGAAAAGAACTTGCACATATTTATATAGTTTTGGTTGGTTAAAATTAGGAGTTGTGTTCGGAATTTAGAAACTTCCGGAAAGCCTGCTCAGATGGAAAGGTGACCCAAACCGGGCAGGGAGGCCTACTCTTCGCATTAGAGACTTGCCAGACGTTCGATGCAGCTGCATCCCAACACCTTCCCTCACCTACTCTCACAGTGCAGAAACAGGCTGTTCAGCCCATCTACTCGACTAGCATTTGTATGTCCAATGCTCACCCTCTAACCCCTATCAGCAGAGCATCCTGTTCCCTTATGCCTTGAGCATTTGATCACCTTCACGTCTGCGCTCTATATCCCGGCCGTTCCCTGCCCTTCTGCGAGTCCCGCGTCCTCATCGCTCCTTGGGCAAAAAAGGCATTCCTTTTCAATTTGAGTTGCTTCTTGGGATTTGTGGAGTGTCTAATGTAGATCCATAACTCTCGGAGTTTCTTTCTCACGAGAGAAACAAGGAAAAGGGACTGTTTTGCAGTTGTGCAGGAGATAGAGTGACTGCGCTGTTCTTTGGAATTAGCAGCCTTGTGCACTGACTGTAACTTTGTGTACTAACGAGGAAAGCCACTCTGTCTCACTGATCTTCCATTCGGCATTGTACTGTAATGATAGTTTTCTATTTGCAGCCTCCGAGATTGACTTGAATTCGAGCATTTGACTGCAGACTGTGTTTCGAAACACTCCCTCGGTTCATGTCGACATCGAAGGGTTTGGTACAAATGTTTGCACTCTGTAAATAAAAAAAAGTTTTATGCATATTATTGCGCGTTTGGTATCTCTTGTCCTGTGACAAGCTGCTGTGGGAATGCTGCCAGCAAAGATACGTAGTTATCTGGCAAATAGTTAACCAAGCAGTTAAATTGTTAACCAGCTGTACCCGATCAGTTTGATCATCGTCCACTTTGCTTCGCTACAGATTTGGATTGAAGGGTCTGCTTCCCTGCTGTATGACTCAATAATTCTAAGAGTAATTAATATTGAGGTCATTTCTAAAATCAGCATCTCAGCCAAGTTTACACATGGCCTTGGTTGGTCCTCAGCCTTAAATGCTTTCAGAGCGTGAGTCGAACTCAAAAACGGTCTTCAAACTAAATGAAGATTATTGTGGTTGGTTGGCTCGCCGAGCTGGTCCGTTAGTTCGCAGACGTTTTATTACCCTGCTGTCATCAGTGCAGCCTCCAATGAAGCGCCGTTGTGTTTTCCCACCTGGTTTTTAAACTCTGGGGTCAAGAATCTTAAACGAAGATCGGCATTCGTGTGATGAAGCGTCACGTCAAGGACAAATCTTTAACTTAGAAAGAAAAAAAACCGAAAGCACTGCGGATCAGAAACAAAAACAGAAATAACTGGAAAAGCTCAGCAGGTCTGGCAGCGTCCGTGCGGAGAAATCGCAGTTAAAACGTTTCAGGTCAAGAGAACCTTCCTCAGAATTTGACTACGTTGATCTGATAGAGAGTCATCTAGATTTGAAACGTTAGCTGGCTCGCTCTCCACAGATGACTCGTTGTGAATTCCAGCATTTTTTTGTTTTCAGCCACATCACTGTGTATCTGGTGTCACATGTAGGCCAGACCAGGTAAGGACAGCAGATCTCCTTCCCTAAAAGTAAACTAGATGGGTTTTTCCGACAATGGATTCATGAGCATTATTATATTCCTAATTCCACGTTTCTTTTTATTGAATTCAAATTCCGCTGTCTGCCGATTGAATCCAGAACATTCCTGAGCCTTCCGGATTAACGGTCCTGTGATAATGCCGTCATCTGCCTGGGGATACTTTGATCTTTCCAGCTGCGGTTGTAATCATCCGAGTGCAATATTAGAGATATTTAGCCCGTTTGTGTGATTCGTGGCAAACTCTGATCTGGCCAGGATAGCCCCTGTCCTGCAGAAAACATGGTTGCAAGGCAAGCAAACCAAGCCCCACCCCCACCCCCACCCCCACCTCCTCTGTACGTGACTGCTGATAGGCCCAGTTGTATTACAAAGGGTTTCCCAAACTGGGACCTGGGACCCCGAGTGGAGCCGCAAGATCTGAGAAAGCAATTGCTGCTGCAATGCTCTGTTCAAAAACGCAATTGTCAGGGCACGGAAGGAGGCCATTTGGCCCATTGCGCTCACACTGGCTCCTCAAATCAGCATCATTACCTCGCGCCAATCTCCAGCTTCCTCCTCATACCCTTTCACATTATTTCTATCCAAATAATCTTCCACAACCCCCACCTCTGGATTGAAGCTGTCTCCACCAACGTTTCCGGGCAGTGAGTTCCAGACCTTGCCTAATAAAAAAAATGTTATTTTCTCAGCCATGCCCCCCGTTCCAACTGGGCCTCACTCTCAGTCCGCACTGAAGGGTCTCGGAAATTGTAAACTCTCTAAATTTCATTGCAGTGGGATGAAGTCTGGGAACAGAAAGCTGAATCAATATCTTCTGCTATTCACACTACACAAACAATCCAATGAGATACTATCTAATCACACCACCCTTTGACATTCAGTGGGGTTACCATCACTGAATCCCCCATCATCAACATCCTGGGGGTTACCATTGACCACAAACTCAACTGGACTTGCCACATAAACACAGTGGCTACAAGACCAGGCCAGGGGCTGGGAATCCTGCGGTAAGTAACTCCCTCCTGACTCCCCAAAGCCTGTCCCACCATCTACAAGGCACAAGGCAGGAGTGCAATGGAATACTCCCCACTTAGAACATAGAACAGCACAGCACAGAACAAGCCCATCGGCCCACGATGTTGTGCCGAACTTTTACCCTAATCCCTAAGGTCTATCTCACCTCCACCGCTACCTTATACTATCATCCATATGCCTATCTAATTGCTGCTTAAATGCCCCTAATGAGGCCAACTCCACTACCCTCTCCGGCAATTCATTCCACGCCCCGACCACTCTCTGAGTAAAGAACCTACCTCTGACGTCTCCCCGATATCTACCTCCACTCACTTTAAAACTATGCCCCCTCATAATAGTTACCTCCACCCTAGGAAAAAGCCTCTGCCTGTCTACTGTATCTATACCTCTGATCATTTTGTACACCTCTATCAAGTCATCTCTCATCCTTCGTCGCTCTAAAGAGAAAAGCCCGAGCTCTCTCAACCTTTCCTCATAAGACCTTCCCTCCATTCCAGGCAACATCCTGGTAAATCTCCTCTGCATCTTTTCTAATGCTTCCACATATTTCCTGTAATGAGGTGACCAGAACTGGACACAATACTCCAGATGTGGCCGAACCCTGATGGGGGCAGCTCCAGCAACACTCAAGAAGCTCGACACCATCCAGGACAAAGCAGCCCCCGCTTGATTGGTACCACATCCACAAGAAACCATTCCCTCCCCCACCGACGCTCAGTCGCAGCAGTGTGTACCATCTCCAAGGTGCCCTGCAGCAACTCACCGAAGATCCTCAGACAGCACCTTCCAAACCCACAATCTCTTCCATCTGGAAGGACAAGGGCAGCAGATACATGGGACAGCACCCCCTGCGAGTTCCCCTCCGAGCCACTCACCATCCTGACTTCGAAATATATCACCGTACCTTCAGTGTCACCGGGTCAAAATCCTGGAATTCCCTCCCTAAGGGCATTGTGGGTCGACCTACAGCATGTCGACTGCAGCGGTTCAAGAAGGCAGCTCACCCCCACCTTCTCAAGGGGCAATTAGGGACAAGACAATAAATGCTGGGCCCAGCCAGCGATGCCCACATCCCACAGGTGAATTACATAAAAAGAAGCCAACTCTGACTGGTCAACATGGGCTTAGAATCATAAAATCCCTACAGTGCAGATAGAGGCTATTTGGCCAGTTGACCCTGCATTGATACTCCAAAGAGCATTCCGCACAGACCCATCCCCCCGGGGTGTTTTCAGAACTGGTTCTCATAAAAAGTCATCAGACCCGAAATATTAACTCCACATCCTTCCCACAGGTTCTGCCAGGCATGCTGAGTTTCGCCAGCAATTTCTGTTTTCATTTCAGATTCCTTGCGGCCGTGACAGGGTAGATGTGAAAAGGTTGTTTCCCCTTGTGGGACAGTCTTGGATCAGAGGGCGTAATCTCAGAATAAGGGGGTGGGGGGTTTGCACATTTCAGACAGATTATTTTTCTTCCGGAGGCTGGCACAGCTGTGGAATTCTTTCCCGCAGAGGACTGTCAAGACCGGGCCGTTAAATATACCCAAGGCTAAAGGGAGTCGATGGATATGGGGAAAAGGCAGGAAAGTGGACATAAGGATTATCAAGTCAGCCATGAGCTCATTGAATGGCAGAGCAGACCCAATGGGCCAAATGGCCTGCTTCTGCTCCTGCGCCTTATGGTCTTGTACATCGACACCGCTTCCCCGTTCTCATGGGATGATTGACAACCCAATCAGATTGTTGCTGTGCAGCATGCGGAAATGGGTCAGAAACCTCCACATTTTTTTATTCATTCACGGGACGAGGGCATCTCTGGCCAGGCCAGCATTTATTGCCTGTCCCTACTTGCCCAGAGGGCAGTTAAGAGTCAATCACATTGCTGTGGGTCTGGAGTCACATGTAGGCCAAACCAGGTAAAGATGGCTGTTTCCTTCCCTAAGGGACATTAGTGAGCCAGATGGGTTTCTCCGACAATTGGCAATGGATTCACGGTCATCATCAGATTCTTAATTCCAGATATTTTATTGATTTCAAATTCCACCATCTGCCGTGGCAGGATTTGAACTCAGGTCCCCCGGATTAATAGTCCAGCGATAATACCACTAGGCCATTGCCTCCTGGCTGCAAAGTACCCGGCCCATCTCACATCACCCTGGAAAGGCAACAGATAGGATCCCGCTTTAAGTGGGCTGTTCCGTGCTGCTACCGCACAGTGAGAGGATTTTGAACTGTTGTAATGTGGGAACATAGAAACTGTTGGAATCTTGACGTCAAGCCTTGACGTTGGATGCAGAGTGGGATTTGATCTCACAACCTTCAGTCTCGCACTGTACACTTGCTCCAGGCCCTTGTGACTAACTGCCCCTTCCTGCATTGGCTTCCACTTCCTCCCTGAATTACTTCACACGAAGGAGCTTCGGGAAGTGGAGCAGAGGGCGCACCCCTGTCTGTATCAATGGTGCTGAAGTGGAGTTATTTGAAAACTTCAAGTTCCTAAGGGGAAATAGCGCCAACCGTCTGGTCCTGGTCCATCCACGTCAATGGTCAAGAAAGCACACCACCGCCTCTACTTTGCAGGACCTTAAGGAAATTCGGCATGTCCCTAATAACTCTTACCAGTTTTTATAGATGCACTATAGAAAGCATCCTATCAGGATGCATCACTGCTTGGTCCGGCAACTTATCTGCCCAAGTCTGCAAGAAACTGCAGGGAGTTGTGAAAGTAGACCCAGTCCATCACAAAAGCCAGCCTCCTATCCATTGACTCCATCTACACTTCCCAATGCTTTGGGAAGGCAGCCATCATCATCAAAGACCCCTCCCACCCTGGTTATACTGTCCTCCACCTTCCTCCGTCAGGCAGAAGATACAAAAGTTTGCAAACACAGATTTGAGAACAGCTTCTTCCCCGCTGTTATCAGACTTATGAATGGATCGCTCCTATATTAGAGTTAATCTTTCTCTGCAACTTCTCTGTAGCTCTAACACTATGTTCTGCATTCTGTCCTATTACCCTGGTGCACTTATGTAAGGTACGATTTGCCTGGATAGCAGGCAAAACAATACTTTTCACTGTATCTTGGTACATACGTCACCAGTAAAACGAATCAAATCAAAAGGACAAGCTGCAAATGAACAGGAGCAGGATGCAGGAGCTTGTGTGTGCTATTTCGCCCGATCTCGGGGGAATACGCCAACACAGTCCTTATGATTTATGAGAGGGCTGACATGAAAGTCTCACACCCAGCTGTGTGCACGCAGACTGCTCTAAACCAACACAGCTAATAAAAATGTTGAGGCGATGGTGGGAGCTGGAATGTGATCAATTATTGCAAATGCAGAGAGCCTATCACCTGCAGCACCAGCTCCTGAAAGTCCCCCTCCCAGCCACTCACCGTCCTGACTTGGAAAGAAATCATTGTTCCTTCAGTGTCGCTGGGTCAAAATCCTGGGATTCCTTCCCTAAGGGTGTCCCCACAACACACGGACTGCAGTGGTTCAAGAAGGCAGTTCACCAACACCTCCCCCCCCCACCCACCTTCTCAAGATGCAACTAGGGACAGGCAATAAACGCCAGCCCAGTCAGCGATGCCTTAGCCCCACGAGTGAGTGAGCTTTGAAAATAAATCTATTTACAAAGACGAGAACGCAAACAGAAATTGCTGGAGAAACTCAGCAGGTCTAGCACCGTCTGCGGAGAGATATCAGAGTTACAAGTTCCAGGTCCTTCTTCAGTACTGGACTCAAAAACATTACCTCTGCTTTCTCTCCACAGATACTGCCAGACCTCCCGAGTTTCTCCAGCAATTTCTCTTTTTTGTTTCTGATTTCCAGCATCCACAGGTTTTCTACTTACAAAAACCCAGCATTGATCCAAAGCACCTTGGATCTTTATTAGTTTAATGACATGTGTGTAACCTCCAACATGTATTGCCCATTCCTGATTGCCCCAGAGGGCATTTAGGAGCAGACCACATTGCTGTGGGTCTGGAGTCACATGTAGGCCCAGACCAGGTAAGGATGGCAGCTTCCATCCCTGAGTGAGGTAGATGGATGTTTTAAAAATATGACAATTGATGTTATTGAATTCAAACGTCCCCATCTGTTGTAACAAGGTGTGGAGCTGGGTGAATACAGCAGGCCAAGCAGCATCAGAGGAGCAGGAAAGCTGACATTTTGGGTCCGGACCCTGCTCCTCTGATGCTGCTCGGCCTGCTGTGTTCATCCAGCTCTACACCTTGTTATCTCGGATTGTCCAGCATCTGCAGCTCCTATTCTCTCTCTCCCCATCTGTTGTGGTGAGATTTGAACCTACATCAACAGAAATTGCATGTTGCTAAAACAAACATGGGCAGGACTTGTACAATTAAAACTAGGGCCTGGGGTCTTGTTGTAGAACAGAGAGACCTCGGGGTGCAGGTACATAATTCTTTGAAGTTTTTTTGGACAGGGTGGTTAAGAAGGTGTCTAGCACGCTTGCCTTCATTGCTCAGACCTCTGAGTGTAGGAGTTGGGACGTCATGTTGAGGTTGGTGAGGCCTCTTCTGGAGCACTGTATCCAGTTCTGGTCACCCTGCTATAGGAAGGATATTATTTAAGCTGGAGAGGGTTCAGAAGAAATTTACCAGGATGTTGCCAGGTACGGGGGGGGATTGAGTTATGGGAAGAGGCCGGATAGGCTGGGACTTTATTTCGCTGGAGGTTGAGGGGGTGACCTTACAGAGATTTATAAAATCATGAGGGGCATAGGTAAGGTGAATGGCTGGTGTATTTTCCTTAGGGAGGGGGGATAACAAGACTAGGGGGCACCTTTTTTAAGGTGAGAGGAGAGATAATTAAAAAAGACTGGGTGCAATTTTTTTTTTAGACGGAGGGTGGTTCATGAGTGGAATGAACTTCCTGACATTTAAAAGACATTTGGATAGGTGCATGAATAGGAAAGGTTTGGAGGAATATGAGCCAAAGTGCAGACAGGTGGGACTAGTTTGGTTTGGGATTATGGTCGGCATGGACTGGTTGGGCCGAAGGGTCTGTTTCCGTGATGTATGACTCTATGACTCGAAGCTGGGGGTACTGGATTGCGAGCCTCATGTTATTAGCACAGGATCACTATCAACACTTTTCCCCTACTGATGAAGAGGGTTGGTTAGACAGAGTGACCCAGCAGGAATTGTTTGGCTCAAACTGAGTTGCAATGCAATTTGTCAGTTTTGGAGGGGTCAGTCCTCTCGGACCATTTAACTCCTCTTTGAGCTCCCAGAAAGAGAAGACTGTCACAGCCAAATAGTCGACCCTAGCAGGGGAGCATGCACTTTGTATACTATCATACCTGCTGAGAAACAGAGTCGGAAGTAATACCAACCCCCGCCCCCAGCAAACCGAGGCATTAGATAACGAGTGGGACAGAACACCAACGCTTCACCGGAGGCGCATTGACGATGTTACCGAGCAGGGAGATGAAACGTTTGCAAACAAACCCACCGGCTCGGCGAGCAAGTCTACAACCTCATCCCCAACCCGAGCTACAAATCTTCCGGAAAACGTTAACCTGAACGTTCAATGTGCTGCAGAGGTGAATGCAGTAGAGAGAGGCCACTTAGAGTCATAAAGCTGTACTGCGAGGAAACCGACTGAAATAACTGCACAGAGGCTGCTATCCTGTCACCGAGTTATATTTTTTTTTTGTATGCGGAGTATGCTGGCCGTGTCCAACCAGCTCAGAGTCATTCCCTGAGGTGAGGAGATTCTGAATCCCTGTTTATATCTGTCAGCCAGGGCTCCGTGATTGGCCCAGGTTAACAACCCAAATCAAGGATTTCATAGTCAATGGATCCACCTGGTTCCAATCACTACACAGAATCTTCGGTCCAACTCATCCATGCTGACCCGATATCCTAAATTCATCAGGTCCCATTTGCCAGCATTTGGCCCATATCCCTCTAAACCCTTCCTATTCATGTCCCCATCCAGATGCCTTTTAAATGTTGTCATTGTACCAGCCTCCACCACTTCCTCTGGCAGCTCATTCCATACACGCACCATCCTCTGTGTGAAAAAGTTGCCCCTTAGGTCTCTTTCAAATCTTTTCCCTCTCACCTTAAACCTATGCCCCTCTAGTTTTGGACTCCCCCACCCTGGGGAAAAGACCTTGGCTATTCACCCTATCCATGCCCCTCATGATTTTATAAACCTCTATAAGGTCACCCCTCAGCCTCCGACGCTCCGGGGAGAATAACCCCAGCCTATTCAGCCTCTCCCTGTAGCTCAAACCCTCCAACCCCGGCAACATCCTTGTAAATCTTTTCTTCGCCCTTTCAAGTTTAGTGTCATTCCTATCGCCGGAAGACCAGAAGTGAACACAACAATACTTCGTTTCACACAAGCAAGAAGTTGCATTTTGGTAGCACCTTTCCCCATCCTCACAAGGCCCTTTGCAGCGAACAAAGTGTTTCTTCCTAAGTTGAGAGTCTCAACCTCCGTCTGGTGGGTGTAGGTCCCATCACACTGTTTAGAAGGAGAGATGGGCAGTTTCGCCCTGGTGTTCCAGGCCAATATTTATCCTTCAATCAACATTGCCAAAAATAGTATTATAAAACCAGAAACGGAGCAAGTGTGGCAGCGTCTACAAAGAGGTAGGATCAGAATTAATATTTGGAGCCCAGTACAGCACCTCCTCCTCTGAAGAAGAAGAAGATAAGTCATATTGGACTCAAAACATTAGTCCTGTTTCTCTTTTAACTTGCTTGCTGCCAGACCTGCTGAGTGTCTCCAGACCCCTCTGCTTTTTTCCCTCAGTGGTGAATAAATATTTCTCAATTTCTGTTTTTATTTCGGATTGTCGGCATCCACAAACCTTTGGTTTTGTTCATGTGTTTACGGAAATGAAGCAGTCGTTACAGCGCACCTGTTTCTGGGATCTTGCTGTGCACAGTTTAGTTGATCCGGTTCCAACGTTGCAACCTTGACGGCACATCTAAATCATAGGATCCCCACAGGGTGTGAGCAGGCTATTCAGCCCATCAAGTCTGCAGCAACCCTCTGAACAGCGTCCTACCCAGACCCACTAATCTACTCTATCCCCTTAACCCTGCGTTTCCCATGGCTAACTCGCCTAGCTTGCACATCTTTGGACACTGTGGGTAATTTAGCACGGCCAATCCACCCTAACCTGCCCATCCCTGGACACTGTGGGTAATTTAGCATGGCCAATCCACCCTAACCTGCACATCCCCGGGCACTATGGGTAATTTAGCATGGCCAACCCACCCTAACCTGCACATCCCCGGGCACTATGTGATAACTTCCCATGGCCAATCCATCTTGTAACCTGCACATCTTTGTACTGTGGGAGGAAACCGGAGCACCTGGAGAAAACCCGCACAGACACAGGGAGATAACGTGCAAACTCCACCCAGACAGTAGCCCAAGGATGGAATCGAACCCAGGTCCCTGGTGCTGTGAGGCAGCAGTGCTAACCGCTGAGCCACCGTGCTGAATTATTTTTATTTTCACTGAGTTCTGGGTGTTAAGAGTTAAAAAAAAATCACAGTGTAGCGTCCAAAATCTGGAACAGACTTGACGAAATTATTTTCCCAAACAAATCGATTTGATTCACTTGACATTTTGTCCATCGTAACCAACGTTATGTTTATGTACAGTCCTACAAATACGTCATAGGTTTTTTTAAGAGGCATTAAAGCCCTCTCATTTCGTGGCTGTGGGGTGAAGAACTCAGAGAACAGTTTTATGTTAAACTTGCAACAATCGGTAATATACTGAGCTCACTCTGTAGCCACATCATCAGGCATTTCAGGCTCTGGGTTAAATCCTTTGGCACAATTACTAGCTTCTTCCTCCACATCTACAAAATACTGCTTCCAGTTGGATCCCCTACCTTCCAGGATTATCCTGTTATCGTCAAGCCTTTGACTATGAATTCCTAGAATTCTGCTGCAAAACAACATCTAGCAGAGGAATCAGCATGTTGCTCAAAATTACAAAGATTTTCCAAAGCAAGAACAGGCCATTCGGCCCAACTGATCGATGCTTACATTTGTGCGCCGTACAAGCATTATCTCACTCCTCGTCATCTCAACATATTCCTTTCTCCAACAAATGCGTTCATGTTAGAGTCATAGAGCTGTGCAACATGGAAAGAAGTCCTTCAGTCCAACTCGCCCATGCTAACCAGATATCCTAAGTTAATCAGGTCCCATTTGCCAGCATTTGGCCTATATCCCTCTAAACCCTTCCTATTCATGTACTCATCCAGATGCCTTTTAAATGTTGTTATTGTACCAGCCTCCACCACTTCCTCTGGCAGCTCATTCCATACACTTACCACGCTCTGTGTGAAAAAGTTACCCCTTAGGTCCCTTTTAAATCTTTTTCCTCTCACCTTAAACCCATGCCCTATAGTTTTGGGCTCCCCCAACCCCTGGGGAAAAGACCTTGGCTATTCACCCTATTAATGCCCCTCATGATTTTATCAACATCTATAAGGTCACCCCTCAGCCTCCGACGCTCCAGGGAAAATAGCCCCAGCCTATTCAGTCTCTCCCTGTAGCTCAAACCCTCCAACCCCGGCAACATCCTTGTAAATCTTTTCTGAACCCGTTCAAGTTTAACAACATCCTTCCTATAGCAGGGAGACCAGAACTGTACACAGTATTCCAAAAGTGGCCTGACCAATGTCCCATACAACTGCAACATGACCCTCCCAACTCCTACACTCAATGCACTGACCAATAAAGGAAAGTGTATCAAATGCCTTCCTCACTACCCTATCTGTGACTCCACCTTCAAGGAGCTATGATGTTATTTGCCTCAGCTGCTTTTCCATGATAATAAGTTTCACATTATTAAAGACAGTGGACCCATGGGAAAGGCCTACAGGTTCCACTCGGAGCCACCCTGACTCGGAAATGTATTGCCATTCCTTCATTGTTGCTGGGTCAAAATCCTGGAACTCCCTCCCTAACAGACTGTCCCTACAGCACGTGGACTACAGTGCTTCAAGAAGGCAGCTCTCCACCACCTTTTCAAGGGGCATTTAGAGAATGGGCAATCAATGCTGTGATGCCCTAACTGTGTCAACAAATAAAATTGTTTCAAATCTTTAGCTAAATAACTTTCTGCGGGCTTCTCCATTGGGTTTATTGCTGACTATGAAGATTTTGGAATAGAAGCAGTTCTATAATCAGCCAGAGACATGTCCCTTATTATCCCTTCCTGGCAGACTCCCTCTGTTGGTATATGTGTGTACGGTAACCTCACGTGGACAAAAAGCACAATGCGTATTTTTAATACACTGCATCCAGATGGTTATTTTGGCAAGATCAGGGTGCATGTACCCACAGCGCAAGCTTTCATGTTTTTAAATCTGTGCTGGGCAGCCTCTTTAATACAACCACAGCTCCTTCCTAAGGCTCCAATTTAAAACGCTGCCTGCAAAAAGTGGACTAAGACCTCGAAAACTTTCATTCCTGAAAGCAATGTTTCTAACTTTAATCATCACCGTGAAGGTCTTACAGAAGCAATTATGCTATCAAGCACAGACATTTAAAACTAGGACAGCCTGCAGTATTAAACATTTTCTAACACTTCAGAGCAGACCTCCTCTGCTGGTACATGCGTCTACAGCTGCCCCAAGAGGACAAAATGCCAAATGCAATTTCCAGTGCACTGCCGTGGCTACCCCTACAACATACAGACTGCAGCCTTTCATAAAGATGGTTCATGGTTTGCTCCTCAAAGGCGACATCGTGTGTGCAGGAATACCACATTTCAAAAGGGGAGAATTCAATCTGTGCTCCTTCTGAAATTTGGCACTCTTGCATCTGTCCTGATGCATGGAAGACAAAAAGCGACACCTCTCTTTCTGAGTAACGGCTGTGTGTTCTGCAACAGTAAGGAACCACATTGTGAGCAGTAACAGTCACTTCATCTGGTGCCACAACAGCTGAGGTTTACATTCTTATTTAATAAGAGCAGGGCTCCTGAGCAGGAGATGGCCCACTCCATCCATTTCTTTTCTTTCTCTTCTCTCTCCTTTCGAGTTTTCCTTTTCACCTTCCATCCTCGGACAACATCAGCAATGTTTGGGGTGAAAGCCAGCCTGGACTCGAACTCCCGGCCTCGGCCTGGACTCAAACTCCCGGCTTCAGCCTGGACTCGAACTCCCAGCCTCAGCCTGGATTCGAACTCCCAGCCTCAGCCTGGACTCGACATCCCCGCCTCAGCCTGGACTCGAACTCTCGGCCTCAGTGCGGACTCGAGCTCCTGGCCTCGGTGCGCGCTCGAACTCCCGGCCTCAGCCTGGACTCCACATCCCAGCCACAGTGCAGGCTCGAACTTCCGGCCTCAGCCTGGATTCGAACTCCCAGCCTCAGTGTGGACTCGAACTCCCGGCTTCAGCCTGGACTCGAACTCCCAACCTCAGTGCGTGCTCGAACTCCCGGCCTCGGCGCGGACTCGAACTCCCGGCCTCAGCCTGGACTCGAACTCCCAGCCTCAGCCTGGACTCGACATCCCGGCCTTAGTGCGGACTCGAACTCCCGCCTCAGTGCGGACTCGAACTCTCGGCCTCAGCCTGGACTCGAACTCCCGGCCTCGGCACAGACTTGAACTCCTGCCTCAGCCTGGACTTGAACTCCCGGCCTCAG
>JAHRHZ010000092.1:11615387-11628856 GCA_024137785.1 Ginglymostoma cirratum | reverse complement strand
TTCATCCAGCCCCACGCTTGTTATCTCGGATTCTCCAGCATCTGCAGTACCTTTTATCTCTGATACCAGATCATCAATTGTTCTGTTGATTGAGGGATGAATATTGCCAGGGTAACACAGATAACTTGTTCAATCTTCTGGTTGTGACAATGCTTTAAGTCACATTTTATTTACAGCCACTGGTACCCTCTCTCTCATCCTGAGTGGACCTTGTCTCTTTTCTGAGGTTTTTGTTTTAGAAACCATACAGCATGGAAGCAGGCCATTCGGCCCATCGAATCCACGCCAACCCTCTGAAGCCCATCCCACCCCTTATCCTATCCCTGCATTTCCCACCCTGGACACTATGGGGTAATTTAGCATGGCCAGTCCACGTAACCTGCACATCTTTGGACTGTGGGAGGAAACCGGAGCACCAAGAGAAAACCTACGCAGTCATGGGGAGAATGTGCAAACTCCACACAGACAGTCGCCCGAGGGTGGATTGAACCCGGGTCCCTGGCGCTGTGAGGCACCTGTGCTAACCACTGAGCTGTCCCATTGACAATTAACTATTGAATTTAAGGACAATGTAGAAAAATACATGACACCTGTTGTAGTGCCGTGGTAATGTCCCTACCTCTGAACCAGGAGACCCAGGCTGACATCCTCCCTGCTCCCAGAGGTGTGCAGTAATGTCTCTGACCAGGTTGTTTTCGAAAAGTAGGTTAATAAATAATAAACTTTAGGAAACGAGCCATCGAGGAAGGAAGCTCGTACTGATTGAATTAGACAAGGAGGGATGAGTGGTGGTTAATATGGGGCTAATTACAGTTAGCATTCTGGGGCCTAGAATAAAAAGGAAATACTTTAGTGAGTTCACTACATTCAGCTTAATCACAAATATTATGAACAAAATCTCCAGCTTAGCAATGCTTTTGAGCCAGTCTTGAGTAGTAGCTTTGTCTGTAGCCCCCTTCAAACCGTCCAAAATCTCTGCATCTCTCCAATTGTGAACTCTGCTATGTCCTCCCAGCCCCTTCACCCCACTCCAGCCCAGCCTGTACCTTCAACCCGTACTGCTATAAATTCTTAATCCCATCACACCGCCAGGGCATTTTTTTACAATACACCTTAAAACTTGTACCTTTTGTAATCACATCCCCTGCTGTGCTCTTCTGGGTTGCCTTGTTAATTTTCCCTCACCTGGGGAAACACGAAGAAGCTACATCAACGTAAGTTGTTGTTGCAAATGTTGCTCGCTCGTTACATCAGATTCTCATCAGTGACACCCGAAAGATCCTGACACTGATTTGGCTCAATTATTGATATTTCAGTCATCTTTGCTTCTCTCGTATGAAAGGAGATGTCCGAGATGTAAAACAACAAGGTTTTCGTGTAACAAGTAGGCCATTCAGCCCATTTCTTCAATGCGAGCTTTCTAATGCAGTTGTCCACAGTCCAATCTTTCTACCCTTCTGTCATAGTCTATTTTTTGAAAAAGTGCTTTTCTTGTATTCATCCAGTTTCCTTTTGAATGCTGTTATAGATTCTGCACTGACCTCAGTTCTTTCAGGAAAATATATTGCCATCCTCAGTAATTCTACAGCACCTTACGCTTGCTCAGGAGTCGTAAAACCTCTTACAGAGAAGCACCTTTCAAGTGTGGCCCTCATTGGAATGTAGGAAATGTGACAGACAGTTTACACAAGGCTAGCTCCTATACAATGTAGGAGCAAAAGAAGGCCATTCAGCCCATAAAGCCCATTTTACCATTCAATGAGATCATGGCTGATCTGATCATCCCCCACGTTCCTGCCTTGTCCCCGTAACCCTTGATTCCCTTGCTGATTAAAAATCTCTATCTCTGTACTTTTAATGACCCAACCTCAACACGGTAAAGAATTTCATAGATTCACTCCCCTCTGAGAGAAAACACTCCTCCTCTGTGCTAAAGTGTGACCCCTTATTCTGAGAGTATGCCCTCTGGTCCTAGACCATACCAAATGGGAACCAACCTGTCCATATTGCCCCTAGAGTATCTTATATGTTTTGGTGAAGTTTTCTCTCATTCTCCCCAAATTCCAATGAATATGAGCCGAGGTGGAGAGAGTTAAGGGCTTGAAGTTCTTCAGAGTGATGATAATCAACAATCTGTTTTGGACTTCCCACGTAGGTGTGATGGTCAAGAAGGCACAAAAACGCCTCCTTCCTCAGGAGGCTAAGGCAATTCAACATGTCCATAAGGACCGTCACTCACTTTTACTGATGCCCATTAGAAAGCATTCTATCTGGGTGCATCACAGCTTAGTATGGCAACTGCTCTGCCCAGGACCGTAAAAAGTTACAGGGGGTTGTGAACACAGCCCAGCCCATCACACACACCAACCTTCCATCCATTGCCTCCATCTACACTTCCCACTGCCTCGGGAAAGCAGCCATCATCATCAAAGACCCCTCCCACCTGAGTCATAATCTCTTCCACGCTCTTCCCTTGAGCAGAAGATACAAAAGCTTAAACACACGTACCGTCAGATTCAAGAACAGCTTCTTCCCCCGGTGTTATTAGACTTCTGAATGGAGCTCTCAAAGTTTAAATCTAATTTTGGTTTCGCTCTTTGTGCACCTTCTCTGCAGCTGTAACTTTCCATCCTTTGCTCTGTTCAATCACCCTCTGATCCTTGTGCCTTGTATGGTACGATCTGCCAGCACTGCACGCAAAACAAAACTTTTCACTGTACCTAGGTACATGTGACAGTAATAAACCAAATCAAATTGACATCTCCTGATAGAAAAATCCTTCCGTACCCAGGATCAACTGAGTGAGCCTTCTCTGGACTGCCTCCAATGCCAGTCTATCTTTCCACACAGGGTGCCTTGTAGAATTTTGGCAAGGTGTCCCATTTTCTTATACTCCGTTGCCTTTCAAATGAAGGATAACCCAATGAACTTGGATGCTAACACTTTGTGTTTCATGCATTTGTATGTTCTCACCAGCACCTCCTCCCCCCCCCACCATTCCTGTTTCGTAGTTTTCTGCAGCCTTTCCCTGTTTAAATAATATCTAGCTCTTCTCCACTTCCTGCCCAAACTGTGCACAAACAGCAGTGATCAGATAATACACTTTAGTCATTTTGATCAACGGATCATCATTGGTCAGCTCCCTGAGGAGGGGCTCCCTCTTCTTCCTTGAAGTCGTGATATTGCATCGTTTGTAACAGCACAAGTTGGACCTCAGCTTAACAAACAGAGCAAACCTAATGTACTCAATTTCCCCTCACTGGCAGCACAGTGGCTCAGTGGTTAGCACTGCTACCTCATAGTGTCAGGACCCAGGTTCAATTCCACCCTCGGGCAACTGTCTGTGTGGAGTTTGCACATTCTCCCTGTGTCAGTGTGGGTTCCCTCCGGGTGCTCCGGTTTCCTCCCACAGTCCAAAGATGTGCAGGTTAGGCTAATTAGCCATGGGAAATACAGGGTTACAGGGTTGGAGTGGGTCTGGGTGCACTGCTCTTCAGAGGAACAGTGTGGACTCGATGGGCTGAATGGCCTGTTTCCACATTGTAGGTATTCTATGATTCATAAGGAAATGTCTCCATACTATGGATTAACCTTGTGAACTTAATCTCAAGAGAGCATCACTGACAATGCAGCAGTCCCACAGTATTGCACTGGGATAGTCAGCCAAGGTCAGCACCTCTGAAATACTACGTGACTCTGCAACCTCTCCTATCCATTTATGGCATGAGGGTATCATAGAGTCACAGAGCTGTACAGCACAGGAACAGACCCTTCAGTCCTACTCTTCCATGCTGACCAGATATCCTAAATTAATCTAGTCCCATTTGCCAGCATTTGGCCCATATCCCTCTAAACCCTTCCTACCCATATACCCATCCAGATGCCCTTTTAAATGTTGTTATTGTACCAGCCTCCACCACTTCCTCTGGCAGCTCATTCCATACACGCAACACCCTCTGTGTGAACAAGTTGTCCCTTAGGTCCCTTTTAAATCTTTCCCCTCTCACCTTAAACCTATGCCCCTCTAGTTTTGGAATTCCCCACCCTGGGGAAAAGACCTTGGCTATTCACACTATCCATGCCCCTCACGATTTTACAAACTTCTATAAGGTCACCCCTCAGCCTCCGACGCTCCAGGGAAAATAGCCCCAGCCGATTCAGCCTCTCCCTATAGCTCAAACCCTCCAACCCTGGGAACATCCTTGTAAATATTTTCTGAACCCTTTCAAGTTTCACAACATCCTTCCTATGGCAGGGAGACCAGAACTGAACACAATATTCCAAAAGAGGCCTCACCCAATGTCCTGTACAACTGCAACATGACCCCCCCAACTCCTATACACAATGCACTGACCAATAAAGGCAAGTGTATCAAACGCCTTCTTCACAATAATAAAAACCGAAAGAACTGCAGATGCTGTAAATCAGGAACTAAAACAAAGTAGCTGGAAAAGCTCAGCAGGTCTGGCAGCAACTGTGAAGGAGAAAACAGAGTGAATGTTTCGGGTCCGGTGACCCTTCCTCAGAACACTGGACCTGAAACATTAACTTTGTTTTCTCCTTTACAGATGCCGCCAGACCTGCTGAGTTTTTCCAGCAACTTTGTTTTTGTATCTTCTTCACTATCCCATCTACCTGCAACTATTAAGTGTGTCAGTCCTGCCCTGATTTGCCTTTCCAAAAATGCAGAACTTCACTTTTATCTAAATTAAACTCCATCTGCCTCTCCTCAGCCCATTGGCCCATTTGATCAAGATCCCTTTGTACTCTGAGGTAACCTCCTTCGCTGTCCACTACTCCTCCAATTTTCACTGCCTGGGCTCAGCATTTATCGACCATCTCTAATTGATGTGGGTCTGGAGTCACATGTAGGCCAGACCGGGTAAGGACAGCAGATTTCCTTCTCTGAAGGACATCAGTGAACTTTCTGGCTCAGATGCAAAACTGCCATGCTCCAAACTTTTAAAGTCCATTAAGTTACAATTTTTATCCGGGCTAAAACATCATTTTTCATCGACAGACAATCCACCACATTCAATCCCTCCACTGCCAAGGCTCAGTCACAGCAGTGTGTACCATCCACAAGATGCACTGCAGAAACTCACCAAAGATCCTTAGACACCACCTTCCAAACTCATGATGTGTACCATCCAGAAGGACAAGGGCTGCAGATACATTGGAACACCAGCCCCTGCAAGTTCCCCTCGAACCACTCACCATCCTGACTTGGAAACAGATCGCTGTTCCTTCAGCGTCGCCAGGTCAAAATCCTGCAATTCCATCCTTAACAGTACCATGTCCCTCCAGCACATGGATTCCTTTATTCCTTTATTCATTCTCGGGATGAGGGCATCGCTGTCCAGGCAGCATTTATTGCCCATCCCTAATTGCCCCAGTGGGCAGTTAAGAGTCAACCACATTGCTATGGGTCTGGAGTCACATGTAGACCAGACCAGGTAAGGATGGCAGTTTGAAGAACTGCAGCAGTTCAAGAGGGTAGTTCGCCACCACTTTCTCAAGGAGCAATTAGGGTACGGGGCAATAAATGCTGGGCCCACATTCAATGTACAAATACAAAAAATAGACACAGTCCCCACTTCTCCTGAGTAGAGAAGGAATGAAATCCAAAAATAGAAAGTAGCCAGAAAGAAAAATGCTTTAATGTACAATTATAATTCCGCGTGGGAAGGGAGGAAATAAAAAAAAGTTCCTTTTTGTTTCAAAGAAAAGTCATTTCTTGAGCCACTGTCCAACATAAAAATAACTTTGATTGGCGATTGATGTAAATAAGATTGAACGTAAATCCATCCCTTTTTCACTGGGTGGTATCCTTCGGAAAATTGTCCGTATTTTTCGACATTATTGGTATCGCCATTGCTATCTACAGATATCTCTCCTTCGTATGTTACACTGTACATTCAGCAGGAAGCACGTTACTCCCCTCCTTGCGACCTCAACGCTTCGATCTCTTGCCGATGGAGTTTCGCCCGTGGTTGCGGTACAGGGATTGCTTCTCCGGGTTGAAGCCACAGTATTTCAAGGTGTGGGCGGAATCGCCTGTGGCCTGGCACAGGGGGCAGACGTAGTTGCGCAGGATCGGGCAAAGCACCCTGCCGCTCTCCGATTTCAGAGCGTGCGAGGCGTACACCTTCCGCGACTCGCCGTTGTGTTTGCAGAAGGTGCAGACCCCTCCCGCCTTCTTTGTCGCCCTCTCGGGACCCGGGCTGCTCCTGCCGGGGGGAGGGGGCACCGCGCCCGCCTGGAAGGTCCCGCTGGCCGGGGGGCCGACCTCCCCGGACTCCTGCCCGTCCGTGCCAGGCCTCCAGATCTCCTCCACCCTCATCGATAACTGTAAGTAGTCCTTCCACAAGTCAAATTCCTGGCCCCTGGCAGAGGAAGCCTGACACATTCTCTCCATGGGAACTTCGGTGAGTTGGAGGGGGAGCGGTGAACCTTTTGAAGACCCCCTACCAGCAGCTCACAACAACAGCCGGAGTCACCAGTAATCCATCAGAAATCATTAAAGGGTCAGAGAAGAGGAAGGGTTGTAGCAATTAAATAGCAAAAGGGTGTGGCCAAGTGTATTTTAATTTTAAAGCCCAACTTGTTATAGTTTGTGGTCCCAGGCAGGTATCATGTTTACAGAGATTTCTCTCTCTCTCTTCCTAAACACACTGACTCACCCTCCCCAGCACCCCCACCAAGCCTATGACATTCTAGTATCAATCTAATACATTTGTAAATTCGACATGCACTGACTGAGTGCAGGCTGGAAAAGCCAGCATGCAACAAAATGCATTCCTTCTCCAGTCTGCGAACTGCAGGCCAGACCTAGCGTCTGCTGGGTTTTGGCATGTGTTGGATGAGCAAGGGAGCTGGAGCAGGAGGGGATGGGGTTTTGGGGAGGGAGGGCTCCTGCAAGACAGGGAAGTGCAGTAAAACAATGTATATCCTGATTTTCTGAAGAAGGGTCTAGACCCGAAACGTCAGCTTTCCTGCTCCTCTGACGCCTGCTATGTTCATCCAGCTCTACACCTTGTTATCTCTAATCCTCACAAGTATCTGCTAAACCTCACAAGACGCAGCCTCCCCGATTGGAATTTTAAGCCGCTGTCCTGCTTAGAACTGCAGCCCGACAAACCGTCGTTGGAAGTGCGGTCGCTATTGCAATGCAGGGAGAGGGGTAGCAGGGGATTGGCTGACAGTGAGATCGCGCAGACGGCAATGTGACGACAGGGCGCGGGAGGGGAGGGGAGGGGGGTTCAGATCGTTTCTTTGACATGTGATGGTTAGCCAGGTCACTCGGAATGAGTTCCCCCCTCACCCCGCAAAACCCACGCTCGCTGTCCTTGGGAGAGCACGGACAACGTCTCATCAAAGAGGTGGCACCTCACCACCTCCCCCCAGCAACCCCCCAGCTGCGCAGCACTCCCTCAGTAATGCACCAAACAGGGCAGCCTGGGACTGTAAAACCCACCAGAATGTAGGCGTCAACCCTGAGCTTCCGAATGCCCTCCTTGATAAACTCCCTTCTTTGTGGCCTCCCCGCCTCGTCCCGCTTGCTCCTCCGAATACGCCACATCCATCCATTTGCTAGCCCTTCCTGATTAGGAAATTTATACACTGAGAGTAGCCACCGTCAGCAGCTCAACGTCCAAGAATTACAGCCTGAAGGCAAGTGCAGAATCATTCTCAGACCGTGGGAAATGAGAGCACCAGTCGGCCATTCAGCTCCACAAGGTGCTTCCCCATTCATTGAAAATAAGCAAGAGTAGGCCATTCGGCCCCTTCAAGCCTGCTGCACCATTCAATGTGATCGTGGCTGATCATCCAACTCAATCCCTTGTTCCTGCTTTACCCTCCCCTCCACCCCATATCCTTGATCTCTTTAGCCCTAAAAACTACACCTAACTCTGTCTGGGAAACATTCGATATTTTGGCCTCAATCACTTTCTATGGATATTCAGAATGACTATGATTCACACGACTATGACTATGAAATCAGAGTTAACATTTCAGGTCCGGTGAACCTTCCTCAGAACTCTGAGGAGCCCTGAGTTCTGAGGAAGGGTCACTTGATCCAAAACATTAACGCTGTTTTCTCCCTGTGTTTCTCCAGCAATTTTCTGTTTTTTTCTAAACTTTTTAAACTCCTTTGATCAAACTTTTGGTTGTGTAAATGATTCTTGTCATTATTACTTGTCTGTTTATGGGATCTTGCTGTGTCATTCACTGCTGTGTCTCCCTCATTACAACCCTTTGAGTACACAATCACAGAACTGTTACAGTAAAGAGGGAGTCCTTTCTAGATCAACTTCAGCACTCAGGTCCTCCTGGAGGACTTTTCATCCTTTGTTTTTGCAAGAAAATGTAGAATGGACCTTCTTCCCTTGAGGCATCGCTAAGAAAGGGTGGGAGCTGAAGGAAACTCTCCCCCAGAGGAAGAGATACCATAGAGTCATACAGCACGGAAACAGCCCTTCGGTCCAACTAGACCATGTTCCCAAACTAAACTAGTCCCACCTGCATGCACTCGGCCCATATCCCTCCAAACCTTTCCTATTCAAATGTTTTTTTAACATTGGAACTGTGCCTGGAACCACTATTTTCTCTAGTGGTTTATTACACACACGAACCACCCTCTGCGTGAAAAAAAGCTAACCCTCATGTTCATGTTTTTTCCAGCAAATCCTGTTTTGGTTTCAGCTTTCCAGCGTGCACAGTTCTTTGCTTAGAATCATAGAATGCCGACAGTGTGGAAGCAGGCCGTTCAGCCCTTCTAGTCCATACCAACCCTCCAAAGAGCATCCCATCTACAGCCAGCCCCCTACCCTATCCCTGCATTTCCCATGGCTAAACCACCCAGCCTGCACATCCCTGGACACTATGGGGTAATTTCCCATGGCCGATCCACCCTAACCTGCACATCTTTGGACTGTGGAAGGAAACCGGAGCACCCAGAGAAAAGCCACACAGACACAGGGAGAATGTGCAAACTCCACACAGACAGTCAGCCGAGGGTGGAATCGAACCTGTTGCTGTGATGCAGCATTGCTAACTGCTCAGCCACCGTGCCACTTTATTTTAGAGTTTAAGGAGCGATCTTGACAGAGGAAAGCGAGGCAGGGAGGTGTAGAGAAGGGAATTCCAGAGCTTCAGAAGCCTGCAAGCACGTGTCGTGGTATTGTCACTGGACTGTTAATCCAGAGACCCAGACAATGTTCTGGGAATCGCAGTTCAAATCCTGCCACAGCAGATGATGGAATTTGAATTCAATAAAATATCTGGAATTAAGAGTCTAACAGCGACCATGAATCATTTGTGGGGAAAAACCTATCTGGTTCACTAATGTCCCTTAGGGAAGGAAACTGCTGTCCTTACCTGGTCTGGCCTACATGTGACTCCAGACCCACAGCAATGTGGTTGACTCTTAACCACCCTCTGGGCAATTAGGGATGGGGCAATAAATGCTGCCTGGCCAGCGACGCCCTGATCCTGTGAATGAATAAAGGAATTCTAGAGCTTGGGGAGCGTGTAAGCATGGCCATTGATGGTGGCAGAGTTATTATAAGGAAGGGAGAAGAGGCTCGAAGGGGGTGGGCGGGGAGTTGGGAATCTCGGAGCGGAGTGGTCCCCAGAAGGAGACAGCAGTAAAAGCCGTGAGTGGCACACTCTGACTTGCCTTATCTCTTTTAAATTGATGCCGTGGGTGATATGCTTCCAGGCAGGAGATTGGGTTTTGCATCTGGGAGACAAGATTATCCATTTTGGTTTGGGGGGTTTGGGGGATGATTATCACCCACTTTCCTGTAAAAGTAGTACAAAAGGAAATAACTTCACATCTCAGCTGAAAAGCAGGTCTGCTGAATGTGCTTTATGTCCTACACTGGAACAGGTGTTGCATTTTGGTAAAGCAGGATTGTACAATTAAAAGTAGGGTTGTGTTGTGGAACAGAAGGACCTCCGTGCCCAGGTACATCATTCTTTGAAGTATGCATCACATATAGAACATAGAACAGTACAGCACAGAGATAGTATGAACTGCTGATGCCGGAGTCTGAGATAACAAGGTGTGGAGCTGGAGGAACACAGCAGGCCAGGCAGCATCAGAGGAGCAGGAAGGCTGACGTTTCGGGTCTGGACCCTTCTTCAGAAAAAAAGGCGCAGTAAAGGCCCTTCGGCCCACAATGTTGTGCTGACCTACTATCCCACTAAGATCAAACTACCCTGCAGACTCTACATTATACTATCACAGGGTAGTTTTGAGACTTTATAAAGCTCTGGTTAGGCCCCATTTAGAATACTGTGTCCAATTTTGGGCCCCACACCTTAGGAAGGACATACTGGCACTGGAGCGTGTCCAGCGGAGATTCACACGGATGATCCCTGGAATGGTAGGCCTAACATACGATGAACGGCTGAGGATCCTGGGATTGTATTCATTAGAGTTTAGAAGGTTGAGGGGAGATCTAATAGAAACTTACAAGATAATGCATGGCTTAGAGAGGGTGGACGCTGGGAAGTTGTTTCCATTAGGTGGGGAGACTAGGACCCGTGGGCACAGCCTTAGAATTAGAGGGGGTCAATTTAGAACGGAAATGAGGAGACATTTCTTCAGCCAGAGAGTGGTGGGCCTGTGGAATTCATTGCCACGGAGCGCAGTGGAGGCCGGGATGTTGAATGTCTTCAAGGCAGAGATTGATAAATTCTTGATCTCGCAAGGAATCAAGGGCTATGGGGAGAGTGCGGGTAAGTGGAGTTGAAATACCCATCAGCCATGATTAAATGGCAGAGTGGACTCGATGGGCCGAATGGCCTTACTTCCACTCCTATGTCTTACGGTCTTATGGTCTTAAAAAGACATTTAGCATGCTTGCCTTCATTGCTCAGTCCATTCAGTCCAGGAGTTGGGACGTCATGTTGAGGTTGTACAGGACGTTGGTGAGGCCTCTTCTGGAGCACTGTGTCCAGTTCTGGTCACCCTGTAATAGGAAAGACATTATTAAAGCTGGAGAGGGTTCAGAAGAGATTTACTGGAATGTTACAGGAAGGCTTGAGTTATAAGAGAGGCTGAGACTTTTATCACTGGAGCATAGGCTGTTGAGAGGTGATCTTATAGAGGTTTACAAAATAAATGAGAGCTATAGATAGGTTTGATGGTACAGGAGTTCTCCTATTATGCAACAGTTGCGTTCTTCTGTGACCTCGCGCTAATGAAAGTCGCATCATAGGGAAATTGCTGTAGAAAGTCGCTATACCCATACAGCTGAAAGTTTGCATTATCCAAACAGTGTCCACTATTGATCAATCACATTACAGCCAATTTGCAATAACAAAACACGCGTTATAGTAGAAAATACCTGTAGTTGTGTTTTCCCTAGGATGGGGGATTCCAAGACTCGGGGACACATTCTTAAGGTGAGAGTAGGGAGATTTAAAAAAGACACAAGGGGCAAATGTTTTACACAGAGGGTGGGTCAAGTGTCGAAAGAACTTCCTGGGGAAGTGGTGGGTGCGGGTACAATTACAATGTTTAAAAGACATTCGGATAGGTACATGGATAGGAAAGGTTTGGAGGGATATGGGCCAGGAGCAGGCAGGTGGGATAGTTTAGTTTGGGATTATGGTCGGCATGGACTGGTTGGACTGAAGGGTCTGTTTCGTGCTGTATGACCCTATGACATGAAAATCGATGGCGTGATACATAGGCAAGATGTGGAGGTGCTGGTGTTGGGCTGGGGTGGACAAGGTCAGAAGTCACACAATACCAGGTTATAGTCCAACAGGTTTATTCGAAAACACAAGCTTTCTGAGCCTGAGCTAATATGAACTGCAGATGCTGGAGAATCCGAGATAACAAGGTGTGGAGCTAGATGAACACAGCAGGCCAAGCAGCATCAGAGGAGCAGGAAGGCTGACGTTTCGGGCCTTGACCCTTCATCAGTGTGGAAACAGGCCCTTCGGCTTGGCCTACTGTGTCCATCCAGCTCCACACCTTGTTAGGGTCTAGTTTTCTGAGCCTCACTCCTTCTTCAGGTGTTAGTGAGAGAGGTATGAGACACAGAATTTATAAGTAAAAGATCAAAGGGTCACACCACTGATGAGGATGGACTAAACAAACCTAAGATGCTGCTAAATCTTTAATCGGTTAGAAGGTTTTAATTGATTAATATGTATATGTAAATCCCCAAGTTCTTTTGAAGTCACTGTCATGAGAGAACTAAAAGTTTTATCAGTGTAAAGAAGAGATGACATTTTAGGTCAGATAATACTGAACATAATAAATTAAACAGAGATGGGCTCAACAGTGGCAAATGGAATTTAATCCTGAAAAGTCTGAGGTGATTTTTTTTAATAAATTCATTCATAGGATTAGGGCCTCTCCAGATAGGCCCAGCATTTATTGGAATTCAAATTCCACCTTCTGCTGTGGCAGGCTTTGTACCCAGGTCCCCAGAATGGCATTTATTGCCCCCTCCCTAATTGCCCAGAGGGCAGTTGAGAATCAACCACATTTGCAGTGAGTCTAGAGTCACATGTAGGCCAGACCAGGTAAGGATGGCAGTTTCCTTCCCTGAAGGGCATTAGTGAACCAGATGGGTTTTTCCGACAATCCGCAATGGATTCACGGTCATCGTTAAGACTCTTAATTCCAGATTTCATTTTCTTGTGTTGAATTCAAACTTCACCATCTGCTGTGGTGGGGTTACCTGAGTCTCTGGATTAACAGCCCAGGAATAATACCCCTAGTCCGTCACCAGGCCCGATTAAGGAAGGGAGTGCATGTGAAATGATAGGTTCCGAGAAAGTTCACAAAATCAGAGATAACACAGTGTGGGGCTGGATGAACACAGCAGGCCGGGCAGCATCAAAGGAGCAGGAAAGCTGACGTTTCGGGTCCGGTCCCTTCTTCAGATTTTCTGAAGAAAACTTCAACTTCTGAACTCTCTCCAGTTTAATAATATCCTTCCTACAGCAGGGTGACCAGAACTGGACACAGTGCTCCGGAAGAGGCCTCACCAACGTCCTGTACAGCCTCAACATGATGTCCCAACTCCTAGACTCAATGGTCTGAGCAATGAAGGCAAGTGTGCTAAACACCTTCCTAACTGCCCTGTCTGTATGTGATACAAACACCCAAGAATTATATACCTGCACCGCTAGGTCTCTCTGTTCTACAACAAGACCTGAGGCCCTTCCATCGATTGTACAAGCCCTACCCTTGTTTGTGGTACCAAAATGCCACACCTTGCATTTATCCAGATTGAACTCCATCTACCATTTTTCACCCCATTGACCCATTTGATCAAGATCCCTTTGTAAGCTTAGATCTGAAGCACTAGAGCACGCTGGGCCAAAAGCTGGAAACTGGGATCAGAACAGTCTGGACAAAAACAGAAGTTGCTGGAAAAGCTCAGCAGGTCTGGCAGCATCTGTGAAGGAGAAAACAGAGTTAACGTTTCGGGTCC
>JAHRHZ010000092.1:11559442-11592819 GCA_024137785.1 Ginglymostoma cirratum | reverse complement strand
CCTCCTCATCCCTCATCCCTCTCCCCTACCTCCCTCCTCATCCCTCCCTCCCTCCCAGCTCCCTCTCTCTCCCTCTGCCAGCCATATATAGACATGCCCTGAATGCTGCCCGGTGATAGGCTCTGGGCGCCTCGCAAGTCTCTGTCAACAAATGGCCTCCGTCCCGTTGGTTTTGCAGAGAGGGCTTTAGCGGAGAAGCTGCTGCATTGCTACCGGCCCCTGGTCACTCTGTTCACCTTCACCAAGAGACTGACTGACTGACTGTCTGTGTCTGTGTGTGTGAGAGAGAGAGAGAGAGAGAGAGACAGAGTGTGGAAGGAGGCAGCGCAGAAAGCTGCTGGAGCACGCAGTGTGCTGCAGCGCAGCTGAAACATTTCAGTCTCTGTGTGTGTGTCTGTCCCTCTCTGAGTCTCTCTCTGCTTATTGCAAGACCTTCCCACTTCTGGCCTGCAGCAGATGGCAGAGCAGGGGACTAGATTAGCAGCAATCCTGGACAGGAGGTACCACACTCTCTTTGTGATGAAGGTAAGGGGAATTGAGCTCTTGTCGAGTCGCAATCGGGGGCGAGGGAACGGCTCTCTTTGCTTTTTATGTGTGTTTGTGTGAGGCTGGAGTGGGATGAAAACACTGTTGCTGCTGCCTCTTATAGGGGAGACTGGAGTCCCCTTTTCTTATTAAAAATAGATTCCCTCTTGTCTGTCTGTCTGTCTGTCTGTCTGTGTGTCTGCCTACCCTCAATATATTTCTCTGCAGTCTTAGATATTCCCCGATTTAGAAAGAAAAATGCCACTTAAGAGTTGTGTGTGTGTTTTTTACAGCACTTTGGCCCATTGTGTCCCTGTCCATTATCTTCTCTTTACTAAACTCCATTTTCCCAGCACTTCTGGTGTTTCAAGTGATCACCTCAACACGTCTGGAGGGTTCCTGTCTCCTTACCACCCTCTTGGGCAGTGAGTTCCAGATCCTCACCATCCTCTGGGGTGATTAGGGGACTTTTTCTTAAAGATAGGCACGTGGATATGCAAGGAATGGAGGGCCATGGACCAAGGGCAGGCAGAAGGGATTAGTTTAATTTGGAGTCATGTGCAGCACAACATTGTGGGCCGAAGGGCCTGTTCCTCTGCTCTACAGCTCTATGATCTAAGATTGATTTGCCTCAAATCGTCTCTAAACCTCTTGCTTCTCACCTTAAAACTCTTTCCCCCATTGACCCCCAACTAAGGGGAAAAGTTTCTCTGTATCTACTTTCTGCCTATGCCCTCTTGTAACTTTGTACATCTGAGTCAGGTTCCCCCACCCCCACTCTTCCCCAGCCTCCCCTGGGCTTCTTCACACTGGGTCTCGTTCCTTGTATTTTTCTTTTAAAACTCTTGTCCCCCCACAG
This sequence comes from Ginglymostoma cirratum, assembly GCA_024137785.1. NCBI lineage: Eukaryota > Metazoa > Chordata > Chondrichthyes > Orectolobiformes > Ginglymostomatidae > Ginglymostoma > Ginglymostoma cirratum. The sequence goes on along the minus strand of JAHRHZ010000092.1, from coordinate 11,591,435 downwards.
CCCCATCTCTCCCCACTGGCCCCAGTCTGCTGCCCGTACAGTGTGCGCCAGGGTCTAGTCATGTTTGTGAGATCCCCGTGAGGAATTCCAAACAGCGTAGAGACCGCAACACACTTTCCCTTTCAAACCTAAAAGATTATTGTGTAACCCCATCTCTGCTCGGTCCAATAGCAAAGCTGTCTCAACGCTCAGTTGGAAGATAAGGCAGACAGATGGTAATTATTTGTTTCCACTTCACTATTCCTTTATTTATTTTCCCCCTTGCTGGCGTCAAAATGAGAGGCTTGATCTCTCCCAATGCCTCTGCAGGGTGAAGAGTGGGGGTTGGGCAAGCCTAGGGGAGAGGGGTAGAGTCCGTGATTACACGGATGGCAAGTTTTTGAGTTTGCAGGGGGGAAGCAGGGGCGCTGGGAGAGTCGTTGTAGTGCGACGGTCCTGGATTGTGACGTTGGAAGCGGTTCAGGAGTGAGGCGGGGGAGGACTGGTGTATAGCAGAACGTTAAAGTCACGGCAATCCGGCTCTGTGAGCCTACAGCGTGTGTGTGTCGGAGGTTGGGACTGAGCCTAAGGCTGAAGTCAACAAGATGGCTTCATCATTGTGGCCTGAATCTGGATCAATACCAGTGACTGATATCAGTGGCTCAGGCTGAGAAGGGGAGGGGGGTGGGGGTGGGAGAAGGTGGGTTGGAGAAGGGGGCATACCCCATTTCAGATTTTATTTTGCTCTCTTGCCTTGTGAAAAGCCCTCAATGTTGCAGTCTCTGAGGCACTGTTGTACTGATTTGCATCATCCTTATTCTCACGGTTGGAGAGGTTATGCTTGCAGATGGTGATAAGCTGGAACCACCAGCCCATTCCACATATGCTAGCCCTCCATCTCGCGTGCTGTCACCCTCACGCACTCGCTCACTGTCTCACACGCCAGCCCCCATTGTGGAAATGAACTCAGTATGATCCCAACTCTGTGCTGAGTCAGAGGAGATGGCTAAGAACCTCAGTGCTAGGTTGCCTGTTCCTTTTCTCCTTTTAAAAAAAAGTGATGTATTACATTTACGTAGCGACTTCCAGCCCCCTCAAAGCATCTTGTAACCAATTAAATGGTTTTGAAGTGGACTCAGTGTTGTCATGTCAGAGCCGCAGTAGCTGAGATGGGCACAGCAAACTGTCAGACTGAGCAGTGTGGCAATAAGACCACATTGGGGCAGAAGAAGGCTGTTTGGCCCATCACGTCTACTCCATGTTGGCTGACATGATTCTGAACCCCATTCTCCTGCCTTCTCCCCGTAACCTTTGATCCCTTTACTGATCAAGAACTTACCTCTCTGTCTTAAATACACAACTTGGTCCTCACAGCCCTCTGCGGCAATGAGTTGGACAGATTCCCCACCCTCTGGATGAAGAAATTCCTCCTCATCTCAGTTCTAAAGGGTCGTGCTTCACTCTGAGGCTGTGCCCTCGGGTCCTGGTCTCACCCACTAGTGGAAACGTCTTCTCCACGTCCACTCCACCCAGGCCTCTTGGTATTCTGTAAGTTTCAAACAGACTCCCCCCTTCATCCTTCTAAATTCCATTGAGTACAGGTCCAGGGTCTTCAACCACTCTTGGATCGGTTACGCTGTTAAGTTCCAAACTAGGGGGCATATTTTTGGAGGGAAGGCAATGGCTTAGTGGAATTATCGCTGGGCTATTAACCCAGAGACCCAGATAGTGTTCTGGGAACCTGGGCTTGAATCCCGTCATGGCAGTGGAATTTGAATTCAATAAACATCTGGAATTAAGAATCTAATGATGATCCTGATCGTGAGGAAAAACCCACCTGGTTCACTAATGCCCTTTAGGGAAGGAATCTGCCATCCTTACCTGGTTTGGGCCTACATGTGACTGCATACCCACAACATGGTTGACTCTTAACTGTCCTCTGGGGCAATTAGGGATGGGGCAATAAATGCTGGCCTAACTAGCGATGCCCTCATCGAATAAAGGAAAAAAAAAAATTGAGGGATGAATATTGGCTAGAACACAGTGTAGAAGAACTCTTCTGCTCTTTAAAATAGTGTCATGGGGTTTTTCGATTAGTTTACTGAGGTGTTACAGTCTGGTAAAACAGACGAGGGCACAGCTTAAACAGTTGAAGGTTGGGCCTTGGGTTGTGCTGCCAAGCAGAGAGACCTAGGGATTCAGGTATATACGTCTTTGAAAGTAGCATCAGGTAGAAAGGGTGGTTAAGAACAAAAATGATGTTGCGGAAAAGCCCAGCAGGTCTGGCAGCATCTGCGAAGGAGAAAACAGAGTTAACGTTTCGGGTCCGGTGACCCTTCCTCAGAACGTTGGAACGTGGAATGTTTCGGGTCACTGGATCTGAAATGTTAACTCTGTTTTCTCCTTCACAGATGCTGCCAGACCTGCTGGGCTTTTCCAGCAACTTCGTTTTTGTTGCTGATTTACAGCATCCGCAGTTCTTTCGGTTTTTATTTAGGGTGGTTAAGAAGGCATTTAGCACGCTTGTTGTCATTGCTTCAGAGCATTGAGGATAGGAGTGGTCAGCATGGACAAGTTGGACCGAAGGGTCTGTTTCCGTGCTGAATGACTCTATGACTTTAAATCACAGCAGACGTTAGAGTGCACACACCAGATGTGGAGTTGCGATGTGGGCAGATACATTTCGGGTAAAAAAGATGATTCATCCACCCAGCAGTAGCAGAAATGACTAACTCCAGGCCCTCCTTTTACCAGTTTTAATCATTACTGAAGCACTCGCTGTACGCCAGGTTCACCAGCCTGATTCCTGTGATGACAGGGAGAAACTGGATCAGTTAGGATTACATTCACAGGCATTTAGAAGAATGAAAGGGAATCTCATAGAAAACCTATAAAATTCTAACCGGACGACACAGGGTAAACACAGGAAGGATGTTCCTGATGACTGGGGAGTCCAGAACCAGGGGGGTCACAGTCTAAGGATACAGGGCTGATAGGAGGAGACATTGTTGATAGGAAGGAGCAAAGAGTGACGGTGGGGACTGGGGACTGATTAAGTTGGAGAGGGTGGGGAGGAGGAGGATCATTGAAGGGATGTATGCACTAATGCTGTGAGCTCAAAACATGATGGCTGGAGGTTAAACCTAGCATCTTATTTTCTTCCTGTAACCGTCTGTACCCAGACAGAGAATGGCCAACAAGATTTTTGATTTGATTTATTATTGTCCATGTACCTAGGGACAGTGAAAAGTTTTGTTTTGTGTGCGGTACAGGCAGATCGTACCATACAAAGTGCATTAGGGTAACGGAACAGAGTGAGGAATACAATGTTACAGCTGCAGAGAAGGTGCACAAAGTACGAGATCAACATTTGACAGGTCCATTCAGAAGCCTGATAACAGCCGGGAAGAGAGATGACAAGGTGTAGAGCTGGATGAACACAGCAGGCCAAGCAGCATCAGAGGAGCAGGAAAGCTGACATTTCAGGCCTAGACCCTTCTTCAGAAAATCTCCAGCATCTGCAGTTCCTACTATGTCTGATACAATTTTAACCCCCCTGTGAAGCCTCTTCTAAGGATGCCTACCCTGAAGAAGTTACCCTCTCTCCAGCATCTGCAGTTCCTACTATCTCTAACAGCAGGGAAGAAGCTGTTCTTGAACCTGTTGGTCCGTGCGTTTAAGCTTTTGTATCTTCTGCCTGACGGAAGAGGTTGGAAGAGATTATAACCGGGGTGGGAGGGGTCTTTGATGATGTTGGCTGCTTTCCCGAGGCAACAGGAAGTACAGTTGGAGTCCACGGATGGAAGGTTGGCTTGTGTGATGGTCTGGGCTGTGTTCACAATTCTCTGTAGTTTCTTACAGTCCTGGGCAGAGCAGTTGCTGCACCAAGCTGTGATGCATCCAGATGGAATGCTTTCTACGGTGCGTCTGTAAAAATTGGTCACAGTCTTTGCTGATGTGCTGAATTTCCTGAGCCTCCTGCGGAAGGACAGCAGATATGGAAAGGGAGGTGGGTGCCTAGTGAACTGTACCACGTAGAGTTCAATGCCTGGTAAACTGCACCCCAAGTGAAATCAGGCTCTGTGGAGCTGTAATCCAACGGGAATCAACACCTGGGAAACTCTTTGTTGATTCAAAACTTAGCGATGGACAATGTTCGAGAAAAGCTATGCCTATAGTTCCACAGTTTAAGGTTGAATGATAGTGACATCAAGTTGAAGACATTGGTGAGGCCGTTTTTGGAGCACTGTGTGCAGTTCTGGTCACCCTGTTACAGGAAGGATATTATTAAACTTCAGAAAAGATTTATCAGGCTGTTGTCTGGAATGGAGGGTTTGAGTTCTAGGGAGAGGCTGGAACTGTTTTCACTGGAGCATGAGAGGCTGAGAGGTGACCAGATGGAGGTTTATAAAATCATGACGGCCATAGATGTGTTGAATGGTAAAGGTCTTTTCCCTAGGGAAGGGGGTGTTCCAAACCAGGGGGCATATTTTTATGATGAAAGGAGGAAGATTCAGAAAGGACCTGAAGAGTAATTTTTTCACACGGAGGGTGGTTTGTATTTGGGATGAACTGCCAGAGGAAGTGGTAGATCCAGGTACAACTTTTAAACAACATTTAGACAGGTAGATGAATAGGAAAGATGCTAAATGCAGGCAAGTGGGATTAGTTCAGTTTGGGAAACTTGGTCAGCACAGAGGAGTTGGGCCGAAGGGTCTGTTTGCGGTTGTATGACTATATCTCATCCGAGATGTCTTTAATCTGAAAGACAGCATCTCTTACAGTGCCGCGCTCCCTCATTACCGCGCTGGAATGTCAGTGGAGATTTTTGTGCTCAGGCCCTGGAGGGGGACTCAACCCTGAACCGTGAGATTCAGGGGCGGGTGTACTGCCTACTGAGCCACGGCTAACACCCAATCCTTGACCCCTCTACCCCAGAAGCTCAAAAGGAATCAGGCATCAGTTGTGATGCCTTTCCAGTGTCAAATAGTTCAGTATTCCGCATCCAAACCTGCACATGGAAGCTGCTGACTCGGGTTAGATACCAACTATTGCCTGAGGATCATGGAAACTAGGAGCAGGAGGAGGTCATTCGGCGCCTCAAGCCAGCTCCACCATTCACTATGATCGCGTCCGATCATCCAATTCAGTCTCCTTCCATTTTCGCACCATACCCTTTGATCCCTTTAGAACATAGACATAGAACAGTACAGGCCATTCGGCCCACAATGTTTTGCTGACCTACTATCCTATTCTAAGATCAAACTACCCTGCATACCCTACATTTTACTGTCCTCCATGTGCCTATCCAAGAGTCGCTTAAATGTCCCTAATGTATCTGACCCCACGACCACGGCCGGCAGCACATTCCAAATGCCCACCACTCTCTGTGTGAAGAACCTACCTCTGACATCTCCCCTATAGCTTTCTCCAATCACCTTACAACTATGCCCCCTCATAATAGTCATTTCCGCCCTGGGAAAAAGTCTCTGGCTATCCATTCTATCTATTCCTCTCAACATCTTGTTGACCTAAGAACTATATTCAATTCCTTCTTGGAAACATTTCAGTGTTTTGGCCTCGTCCCCTTTCTGTGGCAGAGAATTCCACAGGCTCCCCACTCTCCGGGTGAAGACAATTGTTGTCAATGTGCTGCAGTAAGTCCTCAAAACTCCTTCAACAGCACCTTCCACAGAGTCAGAAACAGACCCTTCAGCCCAACCAGTCCATGCTGACCATAGTCCCACCTGCCTGCTCCTGGCCTGTATTCCTCCAAACCTTTCCTATTCATGCACTTATTGAAGTGCCGTTTAAACATTGTAACTGTACCTGGTTGACCACTTCCTCAGGAAGTCCATTCCACATGCGAACCACCCTCTGTGTTTTTAAAAAAAAAATTGTCCCTCATGTCTTTTTTAAAATGTCTCTCCTCTCACCTCAAAAATATGATCCCAGTCTTGAAATCCTAGGAAAAAGACATCTGCTGTTAACCCTGTCTATACCCCTCATGAATTTATAAACCTCAATAAGGTCACCTCTCAATATCCTACGCTGGATAAATGAGAAGTATTGTATTTTGGTACAACAAACAGGGGCAGGAGTTATATAATTAAAAGTAGGGCCTTGGGTTGTATTGTAGAACAGAGAGACCTAGGGGTTCAGGTACGCAATTCTTTGAAATTTATGTCACAGGTGGACGGGCTGGTTAAGAAGGTGTTTAGCACGCTTACCTTCACTGCTCAGACCTTTTGAGTGTAGGAGTTGGGACATCAAGTTAAGGCTGTGAAGGATGTTGATGAGGACACTTCTGGAGCGCTGTGTCCAATTCTGGTCACCTTGTTTTAGGAAGGATATTATTAAGCTAGAGAGAGTCCAGAAGAGATTTACCAGGATGTTGCTGGGTGTGGATCCAAATCATTTCTACAAATGACAAACAAAAGAGGATCCAGAACCGATCCCTGTGGAACACTGCTGGTGACAGGCCTATGGTCCGAAAAGCAACCCTCCACCACCACCCTCTGTCACCATGAACTCTACCATCTAGAAGGACAGGGGCATCAGATACATGGGAACCCCACCCCCTCCTGACTCCCCTCTGAGCCACTCACCATCCCGAGTTGGAAATATATTGCTCCCTTTCCACCCCATGCATCAACAACGTTACCCCCACATCTTTCCTATTACCTCTTGTGGGGCACAGCCCAGTTTCTCACGCGAGTGATCATTCAGTGAGCTTCAGTAAATGAGCTTTACCAGCAGAAAACAAAGACTGCAGATGCTGGGAATCTGCAACAAGAATGGAAATTGCTAGAGAAACTCAGCAGGTCTGGTAGCATCTGTGGAGAGAGAAAATAGCATTAATGTTTGGGGCCCCTCCAGTGATTCTTCTTTACAAACAGTAAGGACAGCGAGGAATACAAACCAGCTTTTAATTTGATTTGTTATTGTCCATGTACCTAGCTACAGTGAAAAGTTTTGTTTTGCATGCAGTACAGGCAGATAATACCATACAAAGTGCCTTAGGGTAATAGAACAGAGCGAGGAATGCAATGTTTCAGCTGCGGAGAAGGTGCACACAGAGCAAAATCAACATTTAAAATTAAAATTTGAGAGGTCCATTCAGAAATCTAATAACAGCAGGAAAGCAGCCGTACATGAATCTATTCATAGGTGTATACAAACTTTTGCATCTTCTGCCTGATGGAGGAGAGTATAACCGGGGTGGGATTTGATGATGTTGGCTGCTTTCCCGAGGCAGTGGGAAGTGTAGATGGAGTCAGTGGATGGGAGGTTGGCTTGTGTGATGGACTGGGCTCTGTTGACAACTCTCTGTAGTTTCTTTTGGTCTTGGGAAAAGCTGAGCCATGCTGTGATGCATCCAGATAGGATGCTTTCTATGATGCATCTATGAAAATTAGGAAGGGTCCTTGTGGACATGCCGATTTTCTTTTCTCCTTTATCCTCAACTAACATACATGATATACACACATGCACACAACATGTGCGCGCAAGACATGCATGCAACAGACATACACATACACATACACGCACGCACACATACATACACGCAGACATGAGCCCATGCAGACAAGCACACGTACACAGACACACACAACCCAGACGTCGCAATAAGTACACATAGCCTCCACCATTGCCCAATGTTCATAGAATCCCTACAGTGCGGTAGCAGGCCATTTGGCCCATCGAGCCCACACTGACCCTCCAGAGAGCCCCCAACACTATCCCTGTAATGCTTGTCATTTTCGCAAGGTAATGCTTTCTTGCTGGGCTCCAGTGGGAGATGCACTGTGGGAGGTGCAGTGATAGCATCTCTGGATGAGTAATCCTGAGGCCTAGGTAGGTGCTAGAGCGGGGACACAGGTTCAAATCCCACCGCTGCAGCTGGTTTTAAATTACATCAGTTAAAATTCCAACTTTCAGAGTCAGTTTGCGGGTTAGAAACGCAAATGGCACGTTGGCCTTTATTGCAAGGGGACCAGAGTGCAAGAATAAAGAAATCTTGCACAGTATTTCAGTGAGACTTCATCTGGAAAACTGTGAACAGTTTCGGTTTCTGTGTTTAAGGAAGGATAGACATGCATTGGAGATAGTGAACATTCACTGTACTGTCTTGGGTTCCTGCGATGAGTGAGCTGTTCTATTGATGTAAGGCTGAATAAATTAGGCCTGTGCTCTCCCCACCTTAGGAAAATTGAGAAGCCATCTCCTTAAAACCTTCAGGATTATGAGAGAGCTTAATAGGATCGCTGCTGGGAGGTTGTATCCCTGAGTCTAGGGGTAAGGGGCGATCATTTAGGACTGAGATGAGGAGGAACCACTTCACTCAAAAGTTAGGGGCAGCTTAGTCGTTCGATTGGCCCCCAGATGACTGTCTGTGTGGAGTTTGCACATTCTCCCCGTGTCCGCGTGGGTTTCCTCCGGATGCTCCAGTCTCCTCCCACAGTCCAAAGATGTGTAGGTGAGGTGGATTGGCCATGGGGAATGTAGGGTTGCAGGGATAGGGTGGGAGGGAGGGGGTTCTGGGTGATGAGATACTCTTCAGAGGGTTGTCAGCGTGGACTCGATGGGCTGAGTGGCCTGATTCCACACTGTAGGGATTCTAGATTCTCAGTTGGAGTTGTCTCCCTCTGGTCTGTAGTTGAATGCAGTTACAACATGGATCAAAGGATAAGGGGAGAGGGTGGGAAAGTGGAGTTGAAACCAAGGATTGACCATGATCGTATTGAATGATGGAACAGGAGCATGGCTGTTCTGGCTGAGTCCTGCCCCCATTTCTTACGTTTTCATGTGGCGATGTCTCAATTCTAAAACTCCCTTTCTTGTTTACAAACCCCATCGTGGTTTTGCACCTCCCTGTCTCTTGTAACCTCATGAGATCTCTACTTTCCAATTCTGACCTTTCGCATGTCCCCACTCCTCATTGCTCCGCTGCCATTGCCTAACTTCTGGAATTCCCTCCCTAAACCTCTCTGCCTCTCCCACCTCCTTTTAAGAGTCTCCTCAAAAACATACCCATTTGAATGAGCTTTTAGCCACCTGCGCTAATATTTTTTTTTAATGTGGCTTGTAGTCATATTTTTGTTTGATTTATGGTCTTATGTAATGTCTTATGGTGTTTCACCAAGTTTGAGGGGCTACATGAATGCAGGTTGTTGGTGTCCTGATGTTTAATCCCCTCGTCTTTGAGCGTGGATCACTGTACAACAGGTGACAAAGATTCAGGCAGTGTAGGCCTTTATAACGTCTGCTCAGCGTTGATATTTTTAATCAACATGTTCTGGCACACTCTGGAACAGGAGGGTCTTGAACCGGGAACCAGAGACAGGGACACTACCGCTGCACCACAAGGGCCCTCCTTATAGGCTTCCTCAGCCGTAGCACATTCGCCTCTCAACAACGTGTGACATTAAAGCTGTCTCTAAGACAAGGCCATGATCTTGCACCTGGCACCTCAGTGTAGTATAGAATCGTTGCAGTGTGGAAAGAGGCCATTCGGCCTGTCGAGTCTGCTCCAACCTTCTGTAGAGCATCCCACCCAAACCCTGGCCCCTACTCTATTCCATAACCCTGTCTTTCCCACCTCGCCTGTGCATCCCTGGGCATTGTGGGTAATTTACCCTGGCCAATCCACCCTAACCTGCACATCTTTGGTCCAAGTCAGAGGACACCTGACACCTGGTTACAGTCCAACAGGTTTTGTTTGAAATCACAAACTTTTGGACCCCTGCCCCTTCGTCAGGTGAAGGAGCAGCCCTCCGAAAGCTTGTGATATCAAATAAACCTGTTGGACTGTAACCTGGTGTCGTGTGATTTCTGACTTTGTCCATCCCAGCCCCTCCACGTCATCTTTTGGACTGTGGGAGGAAACCGGAATACCCGGAGGAAACCCTCGCAGACACGGAGAGAACGCGCAAACTCCACGCAGACAGTCGCCCGAGGGCGGGATCGAACCCGGGTCCCTGGCGCTGTGAGGCTGCAGTGCTAACCCACTGGGGTTAACCGCTAAGTACTGAGGGCATGCTGCTTTTCCCTTCCCATCAGCCACTGGGCCGAGGTCATGTCTAGCCAATCCCAGTGCTTGGAGTGGCCTGTACAGATTGTAAACGCCGGGGAGTGCTGTTAGGTTCCCGACCGACGTTCCTGCTTCAGACAATTAATTTTAATGCCTTGATGAAAGTTGTAGCTAACTTGCTTATTGCACGGGGTTTAATGGCCACCCGTTCTTTTCTGGTGGCATTGGCTGAAGCAGGAATGTTGGCTACACCTCAAAATTTAAAACCTGTGCCAAGCCTGATGATTGCAAGTTCTGCACTGCAACTGTTGTAGTTACTCGGTGCGGCACAATAATTACACAAAGTGTCATTAGGCTTGATGGTCAGATGGTGAACAAGCTAAACCCAAGATCCACCAGTTTAAGATCCATGTTCTCTTCCATATACATTGTGTTTTTTTATGCATTGAGGGCTGTGCTGGCCAAAGCAGCATTTATTGCCCAGAAGGCTAAGAGTCAACCTCATTGCTGTGGGTCTGGAGTCACATGTAGGCCGAGACCAGGTAAGGATGGCAGCTTCAGAGATAATAGGTACTGCAGATGCTGGAGAATCCGAGATAACAAGGCGTGGGGCTGGATGAACACAGCAGCATCATAGGAGCAGGAAAACTTGACGTTTCGGGCCTGGACCCTTCAGCAGTAATGGATGGCAGCTTCCTTCCCTAAAGGACATTAGTGAGCCAGATCGGTTTTTCCAACAATTGACAATTCATGGTCATCATTCATTTGGGATCCTTTTTCTTACTGAATTCAAATTCTACCATCTGTTGTGGTGGGATTTCAATCCAGGTCCCTAAAACATTACCTAGGTCTTTGGATTAGCAGTCCAGCGATTAATACCACCGGGCCATTTGTGGAAGTTCATGCTCAGTTTGATACGTGCACAGTTTAAACCTCGGCCCATGCTCAGGCTAATACACGCTGCACAAACACACACGGGGCCCCCATAACAACTTGCATTCGGCTAGCATTGTCAATGTTGTAAGATGTCGCGCAGGACCACAGTCAGACAAAGTTTGCGACTGAGCCATGTAAAGAGATACAAGGGCAGTGAGCGCAAGACCCCAAGCATAGCCCAATCTATGCTTTATAAACACCATAGGTAACCTGTCACATACACAATAAACACAGCCCAGTTACCAGCCGGACACGGATGGTCTAACGCTGCCAACTTTTTTGTTCCTTGTCTTGGGAGAACAGTCTGATGGCCTTTGGCCTCTTCCATGTAAAGCAGTAAGGATTTGCATTTACATAGCACCTTTTGATCTCAGGGCTTCCCCAAAACACTTTGCAATCAATGAAGTGCTGTTGAAGTGTGGTCAGTCTTGTAATCTAGGAAATGCAAAAGCCCGTTTGTGCACAGCAAGCTGAGAGGGAGGTCAGGGCCACAACTTAACAGCTCATCCGAAGTATAGTATTGCATTGGACTATCAGCCTCGATAAGATGCTTAATCCCCAGGAGTAGGTTTTATAACCAGTCCCTAAGCATGTTGTTTTGATGTGAGATGGGATACCTCAAGTTGATTGATTTTACTGTCAAGTGTACCAAAATACAGTGAAAAGCTTTGTTCACAAGCTGTACAGGCAGATCACAGCAAGCAAAGGATGTACAGATCAAAAAGACTTAGAGGTGTACAGGTTACATTATTTGAGGCGAGAGTCCATTCATCAGTCTAATAACGGCTGGAAAGAAACTATTCCTGAACCTGCTTGTGAGAGCGTTCAGGCTACTTTATATTCTGCCTGACGGAACAGCTTGTAGGAGATCATTATCGGGGTGCGATGGGTATTTGATAATGTTGGCCGCCTTTCTGCGGCAGCGAGCCATGTAGGTGCAGTCCATGGATGGAAGGTTGGCTTCCGTGATGGTCTGGGCTGTGCACACCACCTTCTGTAGTTTCTTACGGTCCTGGGCAGAGCAGTTGCCATACCAGACCTTTATATACCTGGATAGCATGCTTTTAATGGTGCATCTGTAGAAGTTGGTGAGGGACGTTATGGACATGCCAAATTTCCTGAGCTGCCTGAGGAAGAAGAGGCATTGTTGTGCCTTCTTGACCGTCGCATCTACGTGGGAAGTCCAGGACAGGTTGTCGGTTACTGTCACTCTGAGGAATTTGGTGCTCTTCACTCTCTCTACCTCAGTTCTGTTATGTAGATGGGGGTGTGTTCTCCTCCTTTCTTTCTGAAGTCGATGATCAGTTCTTTAGTTTTGCTGACGTTGAGAGACAAATTGTTCTCATTGCACCGCGTCACCAAGCCCTCTCTCTTCCTACTGCAGTTTGTCTTGCCGATGTTAGATGTCCGTCCCCCTATGGTGGTGTTGTCAGTGGACTTGTAGATGGCATTCATTCAGAATTTGGCAACACATATTTGGGGGAAAGGGAGTACAGTAGGGGGCTGAGGACGCATCTTGGGGGGCTCCAGTGTTGAGTGTTATTGTGAAGGAGGTGCAGTTATCCTATCCTCACTGATTGTGGGCTGTGGGTCAGAAAGCTGAGGATCCAATTGCAGAGGGTGGAGCAGAGACCAAGGTCATGGAGTTTTGAGATCAGCCTGAAGGGGATAATGGTGTTGAAGGGGAGCTGTACTCACGAGCAGGAAGCTGACGTAGGTGTCTTTGTTATCCAGATGTTCCAGGGATGAGTGCGGGGCTAGGGATATGGTATCCTCTGTGGACCTGTTAGGTCAGTGGACGAACTGTAGGGGATCAAGGCGAGCTGGGGGACTGGAGTTGATGTGGGCCATGACCAGCCCCTCGAAGCACTTCATGATTATTGAAGTCAGAGCCGCTGGGTGGTAATCATTAAGACACACTGCATGTGTTTTCTTGGGTACAGGGATGACGGTGGTCTTCTTGAAGCAGGCTTGTAGGAGGGAGAGATTGTTAAGTTCCTGGGTGAGGAGAGATGAAGTGGCCCCTCTTTTTCTAGTTTTAATTCACCTGCCCCCTCTGTCGGTCGCAACAAGGTTAATTTAGAAAGCAGCCCCTTCTGCTGTGGGTATCTTTTCCCCCAGACCAAATTAATGCATGTTTTCCAAGGAGCCAATGTAGTCAGGCTTTCTTAAGTGAACGAAAGAGCAAGTTTATTAGTTACTAACCGGGAAGAGATAATCATTCAATGTGCAAGCACATATTGGAAATAAGAAGTGAGTCCAAAAACGAGATAAAAGGTATTAAAAAGACATACAGATTAATTTCTTGAGTTTTTTTGTGAAGAATGTAGGGTAGAACATTGCAATCGTTCCATGGAATTGTACTGATAGCATTGATATTGGTGGTTGCTTTTGAGGTTCTTGAGTTCACAGGTTTAACTGAAATTCTTTCGTCCTGGCTCCTTTCAGTGACTGACTAGCAGCACTCAGAGTGAGAAAATCCCTTTTCCCTTTCTTTACCTGCAGTGCAGGGGTGTTAAATGACAGTTCGCGGTTTGGTGCGTTGAGTCCACGCACCAGCATGTTATTCTGCCAACACACCCAGACCAGGGTTTCACTTAACTGAGTTCTGAGGAAGGATCACACACAAATGTGACAGCAAGAGATGGCTCTCTGCTGAGACGGTGGCTTTTTAGTCAGCCTCCCATTATGTCATTTTTTTGCCTTTGTGTTTGAAGCTTCCCTATGTATAGCTGTGACATCTCATGGGTCCACAAGGGAATCTGTCAGACAGTCGCTGAATTTACATTCCTAGTCATCTTTTTGCCGTATCAGTACTCCTTTTTCTTAAAAAAAAACCCCCCTTTGTTGGAATTAAAAGTCTAATATACCCATAAGTATTCGGGTTTAGTATCTGTTGCCGTGTGGAGAGGTTGATTCCCCTTGTGGAAGAGTCTGGGACCATGGGTATATTCTCAGAGTAAGGGGTCACCCATTTAAGATGGAGATGAGGAGGAATTTTGTCTCTCCGGGGGGAGTGAATCTGTGGAATTCTATACTATCGAGGCTGGGTCGTTATGTATATTCAAGACTGAGATAAGAGAGACTTATCAGGAAGGAAGTCGAGGGTTATTGTTGGGGGGGGGGGTGGGGGAAGGCAGGGATGTGAAATGGTGGATTATCAGATGAGCCATGATCTCATTGAACGGCAGAGCAGACTCGATGGGCTGAGTGGCCTGCTTCCGCTCCTGCGCCTTATGGTCTTGTACATCGACACCGCATCCCCATTCTCATGATGGTCAACCCAATCAGATCGTTGTTGTGTAGCGTGCAGAAATGGGTCGGACACCTGCAGTTTTGTTTTATTCATTCACGGGATGAGGGCATCGCTGGCCAGGCCGCATTTGTTGCCCATCCCTAATTGCCCAGAGGGCAGTTAAGAATCAACCACATTGCTGGAGGTCTGGAGTCACATGTAGGCCCAGACCAGGTAAGGATGGCATTAGTGAACTGGATGGGTTTTTCCAACAATCGACAATGGATTTACAGTCATCATTAGATTCTTAGTTGCAGATATTTTATTGAATTCAAATTCCACCATCTGCCGTGGCAGGATTTGAACTCGGGTCCCCCGGATTAATAGTCCAGCGATAATACCACTAGGCCATTGCCTCCTGGCTGCAAAGTACCCGGCCCATCTCACATCACCCTGGAAAGGCAACAGATAGGATCCCGCTTTAAGTGGGCTGTTCCGTGCTGCTACCGCACAGTGAGAGGATTTTGAACTGTTGTAGGAACATCAGAAAACTCTGGAATCGTCCGCAGCAGCTCGATAATGACCAGAGATAGTAAGAACTGCAGACGCTGGATTCAGAGATAACAGTGTGGAGCAGGAGGAACACAGCAGGCCAGGCAGCATCAGAGGAACAGGAAAGCTGATGTCTTGGGTTGGGACCCTTCCTCAGAAATGGAGTTAGGGATAATGACCAGGGTCACTTTCCATTGTTTAAGTGCATTGATGAATATTATCCCAGGACAGTAGATTTTTAATCAGTAATGGGAATCAAGGCTTATGCGGACAAAGGCTGGAAAGTGGACCTGAGGATTATCAGATCAGTCTTGATCTCGTTGAACGGCAGAGCAGGGCTGAATGGTCTATTTCTCTCGTGTTTTACGGTCGTAACAGTGAGACTTGAGCCCGCAAACCTTTGCTAGCACCCAGAGAGCAGACTCTGACCATGGCCAAGTAAGGCTTGCTCCCAGTAATCACTAATGGACCTCTCCCAGTAGGTGCAGGGGTCATGTTCTCTTGTCTCTCTGGCCTCCTAAACGTCAGGTCATTGAGCTGTACAGCACGGAAGCAGGACCTTTGTCCACGCCAACCAGCTATCCTAAATTAATTAGTCCCATTTGCCAGCATTTGGCCCATATCCCTCAAAACCCTTCCTATTCATGTACCCATCCAGATGCCTTTTAAATGTAATTGTACCAACCTCCATCACTTTCTCTGGCAGCTCATTCCATACACTCACCACCCTCTGCGTGGAAAAAGTTTCCCCTCAGGTCCCTTTTTAAATCTTTCCCCTCTCACCCTAAACCTATGCCCCTCTAGTTTTGGACTCCCCTCCCCCCCCGCCCCCACACCAGGAAAAAGACCTCGGCTATTCACCCTATCCATGATCCTCGTGATTTTATAAACCTCTATAAGGCCATCCCTCAGCCTCTGCTGCCCCAGGGAAAATAGCCCCAGCCTATTCAGCCTCTCCCTGTAGCTCAAACCCTCCAAACCCGGCAACATCCTTGTAAATCTTTTTAGATCTTTCCAATCAACCTGTTCAGAGATGTTATGACACATCTTTGGAGCAGGTGGGACCTGAGCCCAGACCTCCAGGCTTGAAGGTAGGGACATTATCACTGCACCACAAGAGCCTTTCAGATTTTATACTTTAAGATTCTGAAGGGGCTCATCAGCTTACACCCTGAGAGACGGTTCCTGCCGACTGGGGAGTCTTAAAACGTAGGGGCACAGTCTTGGGAGTAGGGGCCAATTGTTTAGGACTGAGAGGAGGAGAAATGCCTTCACCCAAAGGGTTGTGAATCTTCAGAATTCTCTACGTCAGAAGCCTGTGGTTGCCTCATTGTTGAATATTTAAGGCTTTAATCAACAGGTTGTTCGTCTTTCCTGAGAATCCAGTTAAACGGCAGCAAAGAAAATACAGAGTCACAGGGCATGGAAACAGACCCTTCGGTCCAACCAGTCCCATGCAAACATAATCCCAAACTAAGCCAGTCCCTCTTGCCTGCTCCTGGCCCATATCCCTCCAAACCTTTCCTACTCATGTACCTGTTGAAGCATCTTTTAAACGTTGTAATTGTACTCACATCCACCACTTCCCCTGGAAGTTCATTTTACACGTGAACCACTCTCTGTAGGAAAAGAACTTGTCCCTCATGTCTTTTTAAATTTCCCACCTCTCACCTTAAACGTATGCCCCCTAGTCTTTAAATCCCCCACCATAGGGAAAAGACACCTGCCATTCCCCTTATCTATAAACCTCTATCAGGGTCACTGCTCAACCTCCTACACTCCAGTGAGAAAAGTCCCAGCCTTCCTTTATAACTGAAACGACCGGGTGCTGTTTTCGTTTGGCGCGAACCGAGCGTAGGTGTTCCGCAAAGCGGTCCCCAAGCCTCCACTTGGTTTCCCCGATGTAGAGGAGGCCACAACGGGAACAGCGGATACAGTATACCACATTGGCAGATGTGCAGGTTAACATCTGTTTGATGTGGAACGTCCTCTTGGGGCCTGGGATGGGGGTGAGGGTGAGGTGGGGAGGTGTAGGGGCAGGTGTAGCACTTCCTGCGGATGTGGCCCATTGTGGCCTCCTGTACTTCGGGGAAACCAAGCGGAGGCTTGGAGACTGCTTTGTGGAACACCTGCACTCGGTTTGTGACAAATGACTGCACCTCCCAGTCGCGAACCACTTCAACTCCACCCCCCCCTCCCATTCCTTGGCTGACATGTCCATCCTGGGCCTCCTCCAGTGCCACAACGATGCCACTCGAAGGCTGGAGGAGCAGCATCTCATATTCCGCTTGGGAACCCTGCAGCCCAGTGGTCTCAATGTGGACTTCACAAGCTTCAGAATCTCCCCTTCCCCCATTTCTGAAGAAGGGTCCGGACCCGAAACGTCAGCCTTCCTGCTCCTCAGATGCTGCTTGGCCTGCTGTGTTCGTCCAGCTCTACACCTTGTTATCTCAGATTCTCCAGCATCGGCAGTTCCTACCATCTCTCTTGGGTAGGGGTGGGATGCTGTTCACAGGGTTGGTGTGGACTCGATGGGCCGAGTAGCCTGCTTCCACGCTGTAGGGCTTCTATTCTCTGAAAATCACTTATTCCAACGGGATCACTTCTCGTTCTTTCAAACACCTGAGCGTATTGGTCTGGTCTGCTCAATTTCTCCTCCTTGGACTGTCCCTCTTGTGCAGGAAATTAGTCCAGGGGGGCATTTGTTACCTTCCCTGTGGAGCATCGGTGTCCTTCCTTTTGTGGTCGTTCTCACAGTGCTGTTTGTGGGATCTTTCTGTGCACTGGTTGCTGTCTCCCCACATTGGGCCTACACTTCCACGAAGCAGCAGCTGTATCTAAGATATTCCTCCGTCCTTTGAGGGGTGGGGAGCTCACCATGAGAGGCACCACGTTGTTGGGGGTGGGGGGCTGGTTGGGTAGTGTTCGAATGCATCGAAAGTGCTAAACAAACACCAGGTGTTGTTGTCTTTTCATTTTTCTTTATTCCCTTCATGGGACAGAGTGGGAGCGTCGCCAGAGGGTCCAGCCTCTCTTGACCTGAGGGCTCGCTTGACCCAGGGCATTGTGGGTAATGACTGAGCGACCTCCGCCATGCGCCAAGCCAGCCGTCCGCTTCGGTTCCGAGTGGGAAGGCTGACAGCAGCAATGAAGAGGCGCCACATAAATGCAGTCCATCTTTGAGGGAGATGGCTGCAGATGGGGTGGGGGGGGGGTGTAGGTGTCGCAGGAGAAGGGGCCTTTTGGGGTTTTCATGGCTAATTGTCTCTCTCTCTCTGTCTCTTCCCCCCCACCTTCCCTCGGCAGGGCAGCTGGGAGGACCTCCATCCACTTGAATGAACGCGGATCCCGGGAGCGGTGCTGGAAGTGAGGCGGGGCCCAGCGCTGGCCGAGAATGGAGCCGAACACCTTCTCCCGGATCCGGCTGTGGTGCCCCAGGCCGCTGGGCAGCTACTCCCAGAACAAGCCGTGCTGCATCAGCGTCAAGAAGTCTGCCCCCGCAGGCGATGCCAGGCACAAGGAGGGCGAGGCCTCGTGCTCCGAGAACGTGCCCCCACAGGCCCCCTTAGGCCCCGCCGGGGGCGGTGCCGCTGGGGACGGGCAGGGGGAGGAGGGGAGGGTCCTCCTGGACACATGGTATGTCATCAAACCGGGCAACACCAAGGAGAAGATTGCCTTCTTTGTGGCGCACCAATGCGGAGGGGGCGGCATTGGCCGGACCACCAATGCCGTCAAGGTCAAGGGCAACTGGAGCACGGATGGCACGAAGCCCAAGAGGAGGCGCAAGTCCCGCGAGCCCGGCCAGGATGGATGCCTGGCCAGGCCGAGGGAACGGACCGGGATCCCCGACAGGCTGTGTCCTTGTTCTGGGCCGGCGGAGAGCGAGCCTGCAGCCGACCCGGCCTTCTCGGTGGCGGAGATGGTAGCGCGGGTGGAGAGGAGGGCGGCCGCTGGTGACGGGGCCTCTGCGCCACGAGGACCGGAGGCCCAGGCCCAGGCCGAAGCCCAGGAACCGGGTCCCGTTGGGGGGAGCGCCGACACCCGCAGGGTGGCTCAGGCCATCGCCCGGATCGAGAAGGCCCAGCATGGGGGTCCGGGGCCCCAGGATGGCAGACGTGAGGGGGAGGGGGAGGGGGGTGCAGCCGGAGGTGGGGAGAGGGCGCCGTGCCCGGCCGGGGAGGTCCGCATTGCCTTCCGGGTGGCGAGCGGAGACCCCCGCTCCCAGGGGGAGGCTCAATCCCCGGGCCCAGGACCCGGCTGCATCTTCATGAGCTGTAACCACACGGTGTGTGGCGGCGTTTCGATGGAGAAGATCACGTGCGACCTCTACCACATTGTCAGCCCCTCCCCCTCCTCCTCCTCCTCCGTGCCCCCCCCTGACGCCAGCAGCATTAACAACAACCACCACCACCACCACCACCACCGCGGCTTGGCTCGCGCTCGCTCGGACGTGGAGATGGCGACGGCCCCCCTTGCCGAAGAGCCGCGGAAGGACGGCGCACCCGAGGCGGCTGGCGGGGCCTCCCCAACCACACCCGCCACGCCCCCGGCCTCGGCCCCGGAAAAGGGGGCGCCCCGGGACTGCCTGAATGGTTTCCACGTTGAGGTGGTGGTGACCGGCGGTGTGGACCATTCGGTCTTCTTCGGCCGGGAGGGCCAAGCCGGGGACAAGGAGGACACGGTGTGCGTGACGGTCAGCGGGCCCGGCCAGGACGCCAAATGCCCGGCTTGCGAGGACCCCCCTCCTGGCCAGCTCTTCTTCCTCAGGTCCCTGCCCCAGGCGACCGGCGACGGCGTCGAAGCGTCATCCGACCAGGCCCCGGGGCCTTTCCCGGACTCCAAGGAGAAGGCTGTGCTCCTGAGCCCTGAGTCCGACCCTCAGGACGCCCCGCTCTACTGCCTCTACCGCCACGTCTCGCACGACTTCCTGGAGATCCGGTTCAAAATCCAGCGGCTCCTGGAACCCCGGCAGTACCTCCTGCTCCTGCCCGACCACGTGACCGTGAAGATCCTCAGCTACCTCCCCACTCGGGCCTTGGCGGCCCTCAAGTGCGTCTGCCACCACTTCAAGGCTGTGATCGAGGCCTACGGGGTGCGGGCCACGGACTCGCGGTGGAACCGGGACCCCCTGTACCGTGACGACCCCTGCAAGCAGTGCAAGAAGCGATACGAGAGGGGCGACGTCTCCCTGTGCCGTTGGCACCCGAAACCTTATCACCACGACCTGCCTTACGGACGCTCCTATTGGATGTGCTGCCGACGGAAAGACCGGGACACCCCAGGGTGCTGTATCGGGCTCCATGACAACAACTGGGTGCAGCCTAGCGACACACTAAAGAAGGAGGAGGGGAGGTAAAACAAAAAAAAAACCCTGTGGACGGACGATGAACGTTTTGTTTTACGAAAATCTTTCACCCTCCCCTCCCGACTGAACATTCCAGCTTCTCATGTGCTAGAGATATTTAGTTTCTGTTTCGTTTTGAAGGGGTTTGGGCTGTCGCCGTGCGTATGGTGTGAGATTAATTGTCGAGAGCATGATCAAGATTGTGTTCTTCCTTCTCTCTCAATTTTTTTTCTTTTTTTTTTTGCTTCCCAGCCCACCTTGTTATCCAAATATATCGAAGCGTAATTTAAGATCAACACAAGTGCAGCTTCTTTCATCCGCACCGTCTAGCCCCTCCTCAAAATCCAAATTCTCCCCGAGCCGTTTCCTTAGCAACTGCTTGCCCATTCTTCCAGCAGCCATCTTGGTTTCCCCTTGACGCCATTGAGGGTACAAAATCAGCAGCTTCCAGTGACCTCTCCCGCTGGGCTCTGTTGGTGTGACCTGCCGGTTATTAACCCTTTAGAGTTACAAAGTTCTCTCCATCCAGTCCTGCCTGACCTCCACGGAGGTTTTAAGGTAGCGCTGGGCCTGATTCAGAATGGCCAAGTTTAGGACGTCTTGTTTGCAGGCAGAGCGATGCTAATGTGGTTCAACAGGTCAGTAATTGTTGCGGGAGAGAGGGAGAGAGAGAGAGACACACACACACATCTTCTCAACTTGTCACACATGAGGACAGAATGCCAAATATTAAACGAGCAAAACAATTTATTCCTGAGGAGGTTAGTTGAAATTTGATACACTCGTGTTTGTCCTGATGTGATGTTTTTTTTTTTTGGCAACTTGTCTCTCTCTCTCTGTCTCTTCAGCAATCTCTTCCAACAGTCCCTCTCCCAAAGTGGGAAGGATATATCCGTGAAAATATGAAACATACCGTGGCTGATGTCACACCAGTTTGAGAGGAGAGGAGGTTGGAGGGAATGGGAAAACGCAGGATTCAATCAAGGAGCCCTATACAGCTTCATTAGCTGTTCCATATCTGTGGGTAGCGGGGAAAGGTGGCATTAAAATTGGCCCCCTTTGCAACCAATTTATGGGTTGAGGGGGCACTTGTTGGTAGGGGGAGGGGGTGGGGCCACCCTTGGATTGGTAGCCCTGCGAGTCGATGTGAAGCAACATGAAACACCGGTTACAAACACTAATTGGATTCAAACCATGTCACTCCCAAAGGGCAGCCTTCCCCATTGTCGGGAAGGGTGGGTGTCGTGGCAATTTTGTCCGACCCTGGGTTCAAATCCCATCGTAACATCTGGTGAAATTTAGATTTCAATTAAAATGTTTTTTTTACAAAATATCTGGAATTGAAAACTGTCAGTAACGAGGACTGTGAAACTATGATCAATTGCTGTGAAAACATCCCCGATGTGGTTCACTGATGTCCTTTTAGGGAAGGAAAGCTGCCGTCCTTACTCGGTCTGGTCCAAGGCGAACATAGATTTTTGAACAGTAAAGGAATTAAAGGGTCCTGGGTAAAATTCCTCACTTGATTAGCCAATGTGCTATGTTCTAATGTGGCCAAAACTTTTTTAAAAAGTTTACCTCATTGCTGTTGTGGGATCTTGCTGTGCACGGAGTGGTCACCGGTTTCCACCACCCACAACAGTCGCTGAGGGTGATCGCATGAAATGTGCAAACTAATTGCGAATTTTTAACTGATTTTCAAATCCAGTGTTGGGACCTATCTACTGATCCTACCTAAGCTATCCAAATTTCAGCTCTTGTCTGATCCTGTGGTTTCTCCCCCCCGCCACAGACACACACACCCTCTCACACACACACTGCACATACACCACACATACTCTCACACTTACACACACACACACACCACACATACATACACACACCCTCTCACACACACTTGCACCCTCTCTCACGCACCCTCTCTCACGCACACCACACATACACCCTCTCTCTCACACACACACACACATATTTCTCCCGCCACTGGGCTGTGGTTAGAAACTTGCGTGGTTTTCAGAGGGAGAGGCAGAGATTATAACCCTTTATTAATATCCAGCAATACCGACCTTAAACTCTAGGACTCACTGACAGATTATTTATCTCGACTATTCCAAATTTCATTTAAAAAAATCCGTACCTGGGAACATAGCGATAAAAAGGGAATTGCTGAGAAATCCTTTAAGCTGCTTCAGTGGTGAGAATATGAAACTGGCGATGAAATTGATGCATTCAGGGATGAAACAGACCGATTATGGATTTGAGGGAATGGGGTGAGACGAAGTATGGATGTTCAGGTGAAAAGCAGCCATCAGGGTGATCCAGGTGGGCCGAATGGCCTGTTTCTGTGCTGTACTTTTGATGTAGTACCAAACAAATTGCTTTGAAAACACCAGAGTTATCACTGTGTGAGTTTTCAGGACCATGTTCCGCACATTTGATGACAGTGCAGGGCTCGACGTGACTTTTTCTGTGGTAGATTCTGGAACACAGTGTTTTGGGGTAATGCAGGATTACCTGGACTTAACAGACTTGTATGAGATGATGTATAATGTTAGTCTCAGTACATTTCTTCCCTCAGATTTACCAAGCGGCAGCTCAGAGCTGCATCTTAACTCCACATCTTAATACCCTTGGCTAAAATAAAATCTGACAAACTCAAGTTAGACGTTTCCATTGAGCCTAAAACCCTAACAGTTTTTCTTTGGGGAGAGCTGAGTTCCAGATTTCCACTTCCGATAGAGCACTTTCTGACTCAGAATAGCACAACATAAAAGGAGACCATTCGGCCTGTTCTGTCTGCACTAGCTCCCAAAGTGAGCATTTCGGTTCGTGCCTGTCTCCCTGTAGCTGGCTGCAATGGTTCCTTCTCGAATTGTCGTCTAATTTTGTTAAGAATACCTCAATTGAACCTGCTTCCACCATATTCCCAGGTGGGACACCCTAAAGCCCTAACCACCCAGCCTGTGAAAAAATGGTTTTCATATCCAGAATTGCTCTGACACACAACAGAAAGGCTTTTTTTTTTCCCATCATCATGTCACCACAGTACAGTCCGTCAATTAATCAAGTTACACACAAGGGCCAACAAGGAGCAATGCAATATTCCCACCACAGTCCAAAGATGTGGAGGGCAGGGTGGATTGGCTGTGTTAAATTGCCCCGTAGGGATGTGCAGGCTGGGTGGGTTAGCCAGGGGAAATGCAGGGTTACAGGAGGGGAGTAGGTCCAGATGATATGCTGTTCATAGGGTCAGTGTAGACTCGAGGGGCTAAATGGTCTGCTCCCACACTGTCGGGATTCTATGACATTGGTTACTTTCAATCTGTGGCCTCTTGGTCTCAAAGATTTCACAGGTGGGAGCAGGTTCTCTCACACCAGTCTGTACATGGGAGGCAATGGCCTAGTGACATTATTGCTAGACTATTAATCCAGAGACCCAGGAAATGTTTCAGATTTGAATGCCGCTGCTGCAGATGGAAAAATTGGTGAATTCAACTTTTTAAAAAATCTGGATTTAAGACCCTGAAACCCTAATCCCAATCTGGTTTGCTGATATCGTTTCGAGAAGGAAACTGCCATCCTTTCCCAGTCTGGTCAACATGTGACTCCAGGCACACAGCAATGTGGTTAACACTTAACCGCCCTCGGGGTAAACATGCTAAGTACGTGTCATGCAAACTTCAAAGGATTACGTCCTTGAACCCTTAGGTGTCTCTGTCCTACAACACTACCCAAGGCCCTACTTTAAATTGTATAAGTTCTGCCCTCGTTTGTTTTACCAAACTGCAACACCTTGCATTTATCCAAATGCTTGGAGCTTGGATTTTAAGACTCCTTTCCCTTTCTTTGGATTCCTCCCACTCCCAGCAAAAGAAATAATTTCTCTTCATTTGCCTGTACAAATCCTTGCTTTATTTGAAACATCTCAATGTGACAGGATACAGTGGCATTGTAGCAATGTCGCTGGACTCGAGGGCTGTAGGCTCATGCCCCGTGGATGTGATTTCAAATTTTAAATACAGAAACTGGTGAAAGTTAAATTCAATGAATAAAATCTGGAATTGAGAACTTCTATCAGTGATAGTGACCATGATATCTATCATTGGTTTTGTTAAAAACCCATCCAGGTCACCCTTTAGGAAGGAAATCTGTCATCCTTACCCGGCCTGGCCTCTATGTGACTCCAGACCCACCGCAATGGAGTTGATGTTTAACTACCCTCTGACAGGATGGTTCAAACCCCTCAGTTCAAGGGCCAGTAGGGTTGGGCAGTAAAGATTGCGTTTCTCCAGCGATGACCGTATCCAGTGATGAGAATCGACGAAGAAACATTGGATCATCCTTTAATTGTCTTATTGGTAGGAATACAAGTCTAGCCCAGAATCACAGAATTGTTACGGCTCAGAAAGAGCTCGTTCAGCCCATCATATGGCAGATGAAGCAACCTATCCTCTTGATTTATCCCTGGGAGCAATACTTGCTCTAATTTTTCTTTTCGGTGCATGTACCTCCAATGTCCTTGAATGGAATTGACGTCCAAAGTCAATTTATTGGCGCACTGAATCAAAGAAACCTTGAAGCGATTATGGAGACTTTTTTTTGGGAGGGGTTGGGTGGAATGCTGCCTTGGGGCCCTGGTAACATTCTAGCACTGCTATTCTGGAATTCAGTCTCTCAGAAATGATGGGGCTAACTAGAGTTACACAATGGTGACAGATCTTCCATCCCGATGAGTTCCAGTCATCCTTGGCTCCAATCTGATATCTGAAAGTTAACAAAAGAAATTTACCAGGGACAGCAATTAGTATGGTCACTCAAGGGAATTTAGATTGATCTGATCCTTAGATACAGAGAAGTCATTGTATGATGGAACAAGTCCAAGGGACAGAAAGGATTCATTTCAGTGAAATGAGCGAAGGTCAAATTCACTGATCATGCTGTGAAATTAACTATATCTTGTGGTTTTACTTGTAGAAAGTGGACCAAGTGTAATTTTCACAAGAAGTGGGGTGAGAGAAAACTGTTTCTAATTAAGGGACCTGAAATAACTCCACCAAGGCCAGTATCCCATCACCAAGTCACCCTTTATTTACACATGCACTGTACATGGCACAGAGCCAGCTCTAGGAGTGAACAGAACCCCAGGCACTCCTGTTTATATCTGTCAGCCAGGGCTCCCTGATTGGACCAGGTTAACAGCCCCAATCAGGGACTTCATATTCTAAGAGATCCATCTGGCTGACCTCGTTACAATCACTGCAGGACCCTTTTCAAATGGATTAATAATCAGGCTTTCCCTCCAAATCAAATACTCATCACATTAAAGTGTTACTTACACAATAGTGTTTTATCAGGGCTTTCAAGACAAGAAGATTATCTCTCCAAGGCAAAAATACTTAACATAATTCCATGCTGCACAGTGTGTAACACTCAAATATGCTTTACAAACTTTTCAGAAAGATAGGACATGATGTTGTAAAGATGGAATGTGGTTACAGGTGGATAGATAGACTGAGTGGGCAACTGTCTGGAGTATAATGTGGAAAAATGTGAACATTCACTTTAACTGGAAGAATAAACGAAAGAGTTTTACCTTATAAGAATGACTACAGAATTCTGAAGGATCTTGATGACCTAGTGCAATACAGGTATTTCTGCTGTAATGCGTGTTTTGTTAATGCAAATTGGCCGTAAAGCAATTGATAGATAGTGGATGCTGTTTGGATAATGCAAGCTTTCTATTGAACAGTGTAGCGATTTCCCTATCATGCAATTTTCTATAGCGCAAGGTCACACAAGAACACAACTATCACACTTTAGGGGAAATACCGGTAGTTACAAAATGTTAATCTTCAGGAATACCTATTAGCTAAGGCTAATGGAATGCTATCCTTTTTTAACAAGAGGAATTGAATATTATTTTTGAAGCCATTGCGTGTCAGTTATACTGGGCGTTGGTGAGACCGCATGGAGATGTACAGCTCAGAAATAGACCCTTCAGTCCAACTGTTCATGCTGGCCAGATATCCTAAATTAATCTAGTCCCATTTGCCAGCATTTGGCCCATATCCCTCTAAACCCTTCCTATTCATATACCCATCCAGATCCTTTTAAATGTTGTAATTGTACCAGCCTCCACCACTTCGTCTGGCAGCTCATTCCATACATGCACCACCCTCTGCGCAAAAAAGTTGCCCCTTAGGTCCCTTTTAAATCTTTTCCTTCTCACCTTAAACCTATACCCTCTAGTTTTGGACTCCCCTACCCTGGGGGAAAGACCTTGGCTATTTACCTAATCCATGCCTCATGACTTTATAAACCTCTATAAAGTCATCCCTCAGCCTCCGACGCTCCCGGGAAAATATCCCCAGTCTGTTCAGCCTCTCCCTATGGCTCCAACCCAGCAACATCCTTGTTAATTTTTTCTGAACCTTTTCAAGTTTTACATCGTTCCTACAGCAGGGAGACCAGAATTGCAAGCAGTATTCCAAAAGTGGCCTATCCAATATCCTGTACAGTCACAACATGACCCCCCCAACTCCTACACTCAATGCACTGACCAATAAAGGCAAGTGTATCAAATGCCTTCTTCAATTCCCTGTCTACCTGTGACTCCACCTTCAAGGAGGTATGAACCTGCACTCCAAGGTCTCTTTGTTTAGCAACACTCCTACCATTAAGTTTATAAGTCCTGCCTTGATTTGCCTTTCCAAAATGTAGCATCTCACATATCAGGAACATACGTTTAACATATATTTGCTTAACATATGATGAACGCTTGAGGACTCTGGGACTATACTCGTTGGCGTTTAGAAGGATGAGGGGGGATCTAATTGAAAATTACAGAATACTGAATGGCCTGGACAGAGTGGATGTTCGGAAGATGCTTCCATTGGTAGGAGAGACCAGGACCCGAGGGCACAGCCTTAGAGTAAAGGGAAGACCTTTTAGATCAGAGATAAGGAGGAACTTCTTCAGCCAGAGGGTGGTGAACCTATGGAATTCACTGCCACAGAAGGCTGTGGAGGGCAGGTCATTGAGTACATTTAAGACTGAGATAGATAGGTTCTTGATTATCAAGGGGATCAAGGGTTACGGGGAGAAAGCAGGAGAGTGGGGTTGAGGAACTTATCAGCCATGATTGAATGGCAGAACAGACTCGATGGGCCAAATAGCCTAAATTCTGCTCCTATGTCTTATGGTCTCACATTTATCTAAATTAAAAACTCCATTTGCCATTCCTCGGCCCGTCTGATCAAGGTTCCATTTTACCTTCTGCGCTCTCCACTACACCACCAGGTTTGGTGTCATCTGCAAACTTACTAATCATAACCTCCTATGTTCACATACAGTCTGGATAAAGTGGATGTGGAAGGGATGTTTTCCTGTGGGTTAGCCCGGGTGCTTGAAAAAAAAAGAGGTTGCTTTTTTTTAAGATGGGGATGAGAATATTTTTCTTTGAGGAAGGTGAGATGTTGGAACTCTCTGCTTCAGTAGCTGAGTTGAATATTTTTCAGGCAGACAAAGATAGATTCTTCAGAAATCAAAATAAAAACTGAAATTGCTGGAAAAACTCAGCGGGTCTGGCAGTTCTGAGCAAGGGTCACTCAACCCGAAACATCTGGCAGCATCTATGCAGAGAAATCAGAATTAACGTTTCAGGTCGAGTGACCCTTCCTCAGAACTGCCAGACCCGCTGAGTTTCTCCAGCAATTTTTGGTTTTGTTTTGGTTTCACATTTCACATTCCCAGCTGACGGCGATCGCCTTAGATTCTCATCCGGCAAGGGATTCAATCTTCGTAAAAACCCAAAGGACTGTGGATGCAGTCAATCAGAAACAAACGCAGAAATTGCTGGGAAAACCCAGCAGGTCTGGCAGTTCTGAGCAAGGGTCACTCAACCTGAAACGTTAACTCTTGATTTCTCTCCACAGATGCTGAGCTTTTCCAGCAATTTCTGTTTTTGTTTCCGACTAACAGTGTCTGCAGTTTTTGTTTGGTTTTTATGAAGATCGATTCTTGTTGGGCAAGGAAGTCAGAGTTGATCAGGGCAGCTGGGAATGTGAAACACATGGATGGCATATTGAATGGCATAGCAGCTTGAGGGACCAAATGGCCTACCCCTTTCCCTTTGAATGAGGCTGGACTCAACCGGTGGTTCATACGAACGGCCTTCATATCTAAACAGTTCCCAGGCACTCTCAGTGTCTCTGAACATCCTCTCAACACCAAGGTCGGATATCCAGCCCACTGTGCATGGCATATGGTAGTTGCGTTCTAATGTTTCTTCCTTATTTGCAACAAAATCAGCTGCCCAATTTTTGTGCCAGTCAAAAAGACATTTAGCACACTTGCCTTCGTTGCTCAGTCCGATGAGTATAGAAGTTGGGACAAAAACAGAAGTTGCTGGAAAAGCTCAGCAGGTCTGGCAGCATCTGTGAAGGGAAAAAACAAGAGTTAATGTTTTGGGTCTATTGACCCTTCCTCAGAACACAGTTTATATGCAAGTTTATATTCTCCTTCACAGATGCTGCCAGACCTGCTGAGCTATTCCAGCAACTTCTGTTTTTGTTCCTGATTCACAGCATCCGCAGTTCTTTCGGTTTTTATAGGAGTTGGGAAGTCGTGTTGAAGTTGTACAAGGCTTTGGTGAGGCCCCTCATGGAATATTGTGTCCAGTCCTGGTTGCCCTGTTATAGGAAGGATATTATTAAGCTGGAGAGGGTTCAGAAGAGATTTACCAGGATGTTGTCATGTATGGAGGGTTTGACTTATAGGGAGAGGCTGGATAGGCTGGCACTTTGCTCACTGGAGCGTAGGAGGTTGACGGGTGACCTTATAGAGGTTAATAAAATGATGAGGGGTGTAGATAAGGTGAATGTAGGTAGGGTAGGGGGATTTCAAGACCAGGGGTCACATTTTTAAGGTGCTGAATACATGATGGTATCCAAGCCGACTAAATAGATCACCCGGTCCTTGGGTCAAAATCCTGGAACTCCCTGGAACAGCGGTGCGTACGCCAGATGGATAGCATTGTTTCAAGACGGTGACTCACTGTTACCTGCACCACAGGCAATACAGGATGAGTAACAAGATCAGTGATGCCCACAACTCATGGATGAGTTTCAAAAACCTGGAACTACTGAATCGTACCTGACCCTTTGTCTCAATGAATGAGGCCACCCAAATGTAATTTAATCTGCGTGTTTTGGGGTTCTTGATCAGAATATTAGGATTGTCTGATTGACCAACACACTGCCGGTGAATTCACTCTCCAAGGACAGCAGACTTTGTGGTTCTCTCTGACCTTCCTCATGTCACGGTCAGCAAAGGCCTCAGCTCCAACCCTTCCGTTGCCACAAATGGGGGTATTATCTCCCAGTGCCTTTGCA
This sequence comes from Ginglymostoma cirratum, assembly GCA_024137785.1. Taxonomy (NCBI): domain Eukaryota; kingdom Metazoa; phylum Chordata; class Chondrichthyes; order Orectolobiformes; family Ginglymostomatidae; genus Ginglymostoma; species Ginglymostoma cirratum. Next base: position 11,561,964 of record JAHRHZ010000092.1, on the reverse strand, counting down.
CCTACACCTTGGAGCAGGGGCCTTCACTTGACAATAGGGCAGCCCTTTTCCAACCTTCAGGATTCCTCCTCCCCTCTGGCCTCGTGCTCTCTCTAGACCTTGCCACTGAGAACACGATCGCATTGCTTGTCTCAGTTTCTCTGGTGCCCTCCAATCAGTCTGACCCCAGTGGTAGCGACCCTTCCTCTGAACCAGGAGTCCCAGGTTCGAGCACCCCACCCCCACTTTGTCTCCCGGTCCAGAGGTGTACCATGACATACCCGAACATGTCGATTGAAAAGATTTTTTAAAACCTCTCCATCTCTGAGCTTGCAGTATTCTGTTCTCCCGACACTAACAGAGAAAATAGGAGCAGGAGTAGGCCATTCGGCCCTTCTAGCCTGCTCTGCCATTCAATAGGATCATTGCTGATCATCCAACTCAGTCTCTCTGTTCCTGCTTTCTCCCCCCCCAATACCCTTTGCTCCCTTTAGCCGTGAGAATGTTCAGTGCAAAGTGCACCAGTTTCAAACGTCTCCCTTATTACAAATGCTACATTTGTAATTGTTACATAAAGGGACTAACCCCCTTCCCACTTTGAGATTAAGGGAACTATCTCCTCTGTCTCCCCTTGTTAATCTGCCTTTCTTTAAGCACCTTACAGTCCCTATGATACAGTCTGCATTTGCTAATAAACTGACTTCATTTTCCAGTTCAGAAAATCACAGGACACCTAGGTTACAGTCTATTTATTTGAAATATTTATTTGAAAAAACAACCTTTCAGAGCCTCAGCCTCTATTTCAGACGTTAGTGAAAGATTGTGAGAGAGAGAGTGTGTGCTCGCGGTGTGCACACACACACACACACACATACGTGAGTCTATGGGGTGAATGTGTATTTGCAGATACATTCTATTTTGTTCAAAAAGTGCACAATTTATAGTCAGCCAGTCAATGTGGCGTTTTATAACTTCCTACTTTAGAAATAAAACCAGTCTGACTCCAAACCAAAACACAAACAGATTCTAAACAAGGCCTCACACCTATTGCCTGACCTCTTCTTTACACTGATAAAACCTTTGATTCTCTCAGGGCGGTGACTTCAAAGGAATTGGGGATTTACACATACATATTAATCAATTAAAATCTTCCAACTGATTAAAGATTTAACAGCATCTTATCAGTAATGTGACCCTTTAATCTTTTAATTATAAATTCTGTGTCCGATGCCACCTCTCTCACCAACACCTGAAGAAGGAGTGAGACTCTGAAAGCTTGTGTTTTCAAATAAACCTGTTGGACTATAACCTGGTGTCGTGTGACTTCTGACCTTGTCCATCCCAGTCCAACACCAACATCTCCACGTCATTTTCCAGTGACTGAGAACACGTAGATAGTTCCGAGTCAACCTGTTCAGAGATGTTATTACACACTCTCTGCAGCAGGGGTGACTTGAACCTGTAGTACAAAGGCCCTAATACCTGGAAGCGCTACAAATGCCCTAATACCTGGAAGCGCTACCACGCACAGCTGAATGACCATGACACAGTGAATGAATGACACAATGACCATGAGTCCATTGCTGATGGTCGGAAAAACCCATCTGGCTCACGAATGTCCTTTAGGGAAGGAAGCTGCCATCTTTACCTGGTCTGGCCTACATGTGACTCCAGACCCACAGTGATATGGTTGACTCTGAACTGCCTTCTGGGCAATAAATGCTGCCTAGCCAGCGATGTCCTCATCCCATTAACGAATAAAGAAGGAAAAAAATGACTTTCCCACCAGCAAGTCACTGTGACCTTTCCTTCGGTCTTTAAATTATCAACTGCCACCAATAATCATCTACAGCCAATGAGAAATTTACATGCAAGGAAAATTAAGGTCAATATGAGCCATAACATGTGAGGGAGAGGGGGTAGGGTCTAAAACAAACAGACATTGGATGGGGAAACGAAGCACTGTGCATCCCCCCCCCCCCCGCCACGGTGCCCACCTCTCCCTAAAGGCATCAAGACATCGATGGGCACCGCATGCTCCCTCCCCAAGGACACCCAGGCACAGCCGCAACTGCGGAAGAGGGGCAGGCAGACGGCAGAGAATAGCCCCTCCAAAGCTGCCACCCAGATCCGTTCCCCAGGAGCAGACCCACAAGGTGGTTCCCCCATTAACCCACACCACTTGCCCCTGCAGCGAGTGGCCAAAGATCAGGAGCCGGGGGCTGAAGTGCAACTAAATCCGCAACCAAAGGCTTTCCAAATAACTAAAAACGGAGTGCAATTGCCCACAGCCAATAAGGAACTGGGGATGTCATGTACAGGATATTGATTAGGCCACTTTTGGAATACTGTGCTAAATGCTGGTCTCCCTGCTACAGGAAAGATGTTGTGAAACTTCAATGGGGAGAGAAAAGATTTACCAGGATGTTGCCAGGGTTGGAAGGTTTGAGCTACAGGGAGAGGCTGAATAGGCTGGGGCTATGATCCCTGGAGCGTCGGAGGCTGAGGGGTGACCTTATAGAAGTTTATAAAATCATGAGGGG
>JAHRHZ010000092.1:11527864-11542360 GCA_024137785.1 Ginglymostoma cirratum | reverse complement strand
TCTGTGTCTCTCTCTCTCTCTCTCTGGCTGGCTCGGACAGAGACCGGACCTGACTCTCCAGCTGCTGTTCCTGGATGGGGAGGAGGCATTTGTTACTTGGAGCCCCATGGACTCTCTCTATGGCTCACGTCACCTGGCTGACCGAATGGCCAGGACCAAGCACCCAGAGGCAACTGATAGTGCCACACTGATCGACTCACTGGTGAGTGTTTGATGGCGATAGGGTAGAGGGAGCTTTACTCTGTATCTACCCCCCTGCTGTACTTGTCTTGGGGGTATTTGATGGGGACAGTGTAAAGGGAGCTTTACTCTGCGTGTAACGCTGTGTTGTCTCTGTTCTGGGAGTGTTTGATGGGGGACAGTGTAGAGGGAGCTTTACTCTGTATCTAACCCCCTTCTGTCCCTGTCCTGGGAGTGTTTGATGGGGGGACAGTGTAGAGGGAGCTTTACTCTGTATCTAACCCCCTTCTGTCCCTGTCCTGGGAGTGTTTGATGGGGGTGGACAGTGTAGAGGGAGCTTTACTCTGTATCTAACCCCATGTCCTTGGGAGTGTTTGTGGGGGTCAGTGAGTGTTTGAGGCCGGATCGGTTTCCCTCTGGTATGGTGTCACATGGTACGTGCTGTTGAACCCCAGCCTGGGAGCCTTGCTGTCTGATTGAGGAGACGGGCCTTGTTGCTCTGAAATTAGCCCCTTTCTCAGTGAGTTGTTGATTTGTCTGTTTCAGGATATGTTTGTGCTCCTGGATCTCCTCGGTGAGGCCAAGCCCCAGTTCCTGAATCACTTTAAGAACACGGCCCGTTGGTTCACTCGTCTGGTTGGAATTGGTAGGACGCTGCCCCCTTCAGTCCTGTAGCGGCCACTCCGTGCAAGTATTATCCTGTCCAATGGGGGGGGGGGTGCTGACTCTGGGAGGGATCTGCTCTGAAGGGAGCTGAGCAGCATGCTCATTCCCCCAAGTGGCTTCTCTTGTGCAAGCAGTCGGTGCGGGCAGGCTGGTTAACCAGGGGAGGCATCGCTGTCTGACTTTAGCCCACAGCCTCCCTCCACGCACAGCTCTGGATGCGTCATTACAGCACGGATGGATACCATTCGGGCTGTCGGATATGTGCTGGCTCTCTGTGGAGCAATCCAGTCAGTCCCATCTCCCCATGACCCTGCAGGTTCCGTCCAGTTGCCTTTTGAAATCCTTCACGTTCTCCATATCTGCAACGCTCTCCCTAAGTCTCCCAGTCACTACCATTCGCAGGTTCAATAACTTTCTTCCTCATATCACTTGCCCCTACATCTCTCGCCCAGATTTGAAATCAGTCTCCCCAGTTCTTGTAGTCATTTTATAACACCCCATTCAGATGTGGTACGATCCCCCCCCCCCGGAGCAAGTGGGATTTGAACCTGGATCTCCCCAAGTCCTTGTACCATCAGCCTTTGCTGAATCTGATCAGGAGTGAATGGGGAATCTGGATGGGGCTATTGTTGTGTGTTTTGTGTTTGGGGTTGTCTTGTTGCCAATGAGGTTGGATTGGCGGGGGGTGTGTGCAAGGTGAGGGGAGGGTACATCTCTGTGGTTGTGGGGGTAAACACATGGCTAACATTTGGGGTGGATGGGAGCCTAGGAAGGGTGTGACCATCAGGGGGTGTGTGTGTCTATCTGCGTGTGTCACTGTATGTGTGCATCTCACTGTGCGTGTGTGTGTGTCGGGGCTCTGTGTCAGGGTGTTTGTGTCAGGGTGAGAGTGTGTGTCTGTGTGAGTGTGTAAACTTCTGTTTCTCTCTCTCTCTCTCTCTCTTTCTCTCTCTCTCTGTAGAGAAGAGGCTTCACAAGCTGGGCCTGCTGCAACAGCATCCTGTTGAAGTGATGTATTTTAATGGAGACACCTACTATGGCCCCATCGAGGATGACCATGTGCCGTTTCTGCGCAAAGGTATGAAACCCATGCAGCTGATGCTGGGGTTGGGGGCTGTAGGTAACCTCCCTCTCTCTGTGGCAGCGAGCTGTAGGGGTGAGGCTGTAGACTTGCTCACTGAGCCGGTGTGTTTGGCTGCAAACGTTTCATCACCCTGTTGGGTAATATTGTCAGTGCACCTCCAGTGAAGTGTTGGTGTTCTGTCCCCCTTGTTATTTACATGCCTCGGTTTGCTGGAGGGTGGTTGGCTTCGCTTCTGGTTCTGTTTCTCAGTGGTTTGTATATCGGGTCCAGTTCAATGTGTTTGTTGCTCGAGTTCCGCTACATAGATGACACCTTCCTGATTATTAAACACACAAAACTAGAAGATACCCATTGACACATAACCAACATTGTCACCAGGATGACAGTAATAAAAGAACGAGAGAACAACAATAATGGTAAACAATCCTGGAAATAATGGTAGAACATAAAAACAACAGGGAAACAGGAAACTCCAGACTAGCATATACTGAAAGACCACATGCACGGACCAGATACTCGATCACGACCCTATTTAAACAGGCCACAACACATTGCAGCAACCCGGAATTATGCAAAGCAGGACAGGAGCACCTATGAGGAGTTTTTAAAAAGAATGGATTCCGGAAAAGTACAATCCGCCATTACCTCCGAGACAGACCACAACAGGAACCAGACTCACTAACCACCCTACTGTACATCAAGGACATTTCAGAGATGACCACAAGACCACTCAGACCCCTAGGTATCAGGGTAGGCCACAAACCAATAACCATCCTGCGACAGCTACTGATAAATGTAAAGGACCCCATACCCAAAACCAGCAACAGAATCATAGAATCCCTACAGTGTGGAAACAGGCCCTTCGGCCCAACAAGTCCACACCGAACTTCGGACCATCCCACCCAGACCCATCCCCCTAATCTACACATCCCTGAACACTACGGGCAATCCACCTAACCTGCACATCTTTGGACTGTGGGAGGAAACTGGAGCACCCGGAGCAAACCCATACAGACACAGGGAGAATGTGCAAACTCCACCCAGGCAGTCGCCTGAGGCTGGAATCGAACCCGGGTCCCTGGCGTCGAGAGGCAGTAGTGCTAACCACTGTGCCACCCCACACTGGTGTGACATGCAAAATACCATGCAAGGACTGTGAGAAACACTAAATAGGCCAAACTGGAAGAAAATTGACAATAAGGATACATGAACACCAACTAGCCACCAAGAGACACGACCAATTCTCACTGGTCTCAGTACACACGGATAATGAGGGACACGAATTCGACTGGGATGACACATTGATAATCGCATGAGCCAAACAGAGACACGCCAGGGAATTCCTGGAGGCCTGGCATTCCAACCGAAACTCCATTAACAAACAATTTGAATTACACAATAAAACCCGAAAGAACTGCGGATGTTGTAAATCAGGAGCAAAAACAGAAGTTGCTGGAAAATCTCAGCAGGTCTGGCAGCATCTGTGAAGGGGGAAAAACAGAGTTAATGTTTCAGGTCCGGTGACCCTTCCTCAGAACTCAGTTTATATGCCAGTTCTGAGGAAGGGTCACCAGACTTGAAACGTCAACTCTGCTTTTTCCTTCGCAGCTGCTACCAGACCTTCTGAGCTTTTCCAGCAACTTCTGTTTTTGTTGTGACGTTGAATTAGATCCTGTGTACAAACCACTGAGAAACAGAACCAGAAGTAATCCCACCCTAGCAAACTGAGGCAAAAAAAGAACCAAGCGGGACAGAACACCCAACACTTCACTGGAGGCACACTGACGATGTTACCCAGCACGGTTACAAAACATTTGCAACCAAACCCACCAGCTCAGCGAGAACATCCACAACTTCATCCACAACCCGAACTACAAGTCTTCCCAACAACTTTACAGCTGTAGGGGTTCAGTGGGTTAATGCTGTGAAGCTGCCCACTGAGGGACTGGCTCAGCAGGCAGCGTTCAGGCTCCTGGGTCCTGTCTACTCCAGGCCAGCCACATCCTCCCTCTCTCTCTGTCTCTCTCCGTCTCTCTCTCTCTCTCTCTCTCTCTCTCTCTCTCTCTCTCTCTCTCTCCCCCACCTCCCCTTTCTCTCCTCTTTCTCTCTTTCTCTCTCTCGCTCTCTCCTTTTTCATCTCTTTCTTTCTCTTTATTTCTTCACCTTCTGATGTTGTGGGGAAGCCAGAGCGGTGTGAGCTGGTTGGTGGTGGTAATGCCTGGACTGGGTCTCCTGGCGTGTTAGACGTTGCTGTCCCCGGAGCAGGGACTGCTTGAGGTCTGGGACACCTTGCTGAAGCCCAGGAGTCAGGAACTCTCTTTCTGTGATGTCTCTTTATTCTTTTTGTAATTCTAAACAACACCAATTTTGTTTTTCTATTTATTTGTGGGATGGGGGTGTCGCTGGCTGGGCCCAGCATTTATTACCCATCCCTAATTGCCCCTTGAGAAGGTGAGGGTGAGCTGCCTTCTTGAACCGCTGCAGTCCACGTGCTGTGGGTTGACCCACAATGTGCTTAGGGAGGGAATTCCAGGATTTTGACCCATCGACATGAAGGAACGGTGATATATTTCCAAGTCAGGATGGTGAGGGGCTTGGAGCGGAACTTGAAGGGGGTGGCGTTCCCATGTATCTGCTGCCCTTTTCCTTCCAGATGGAAAAGGTCGTGGGTTTGGAAGGTGCTGTCTGAGGATCTTTGGTGAATTTCCGCAGTGCATCTTGTAGATGGTACACACTGCTGCTGCTGAGCGTCGGTGGTGGGGGGAGTGGGATGTTTGTGGATGTGGTGCCAATCAAGCGGGAGCTGCTTTGTCCTGGATGGTGTCAAGCTTCCTGAGTGTTGTTGGAGCTGCCCCCATCCAGGGCAAGTTGGGAATATCCCATCCCACTCCTGACTTGTACCTTGTAGACAATGGACAGGCTTTAGGGAGTCAGGAGGGAGTTACAGCATTCCTAGCTTCTGGCCTGCTCTTGTAGCCACTGTGTTAATGTGGTGAGTCCATTGAGATTCTGGTCAATGGTAACCCCCAGGATGTTGATAGTGGGGGATTCAGTGATGGTAACACCCATTGAATGTAAAGGGGCAGTGGTTACTTTTCACAGTATCTTTCTCGATATGTGATGATAAATAACTCAATAACTGCTTCAGCTTTCCAGCACGCTGCCAGTCTTAGCTTGCAGCAATCAGTCTGCAGGATTCCACTTTTAATGAGTTGAGAGTAAAGGTTCAAGTTTAATGAGACCTGCCCTCATCTTTATATTTCGCTTTAGCAAGTATAGTGTTTGTAATTGAACCCAAGACATAAACCGGTAATTCCACCTTCTTCCAGGTGGAGATGCTGTACACTCAGCTTCTTCCCTGTGTTGGCACTGCAGCACTGCCAATGGTGGGAAGGCAGAATTACACCGTGACATGTTTACATAAGATTTTCCATTACATGTATGGGCATAAGTGCACGATGTTACATTTTTAATATGACAGATAGAGGGACATGTCATTCACTCCCCCACCCCACCATTCCCCCCACCCGGAATGTTTGTGATCCGTCTGGTTTTTGATGTCTCCTGTGTTTCGTTGCTAGGCGTTCCAATCCTGCACCTGATTCCCACCCCATTCCCCCGGGTCTGGCACACAATGGAGGACACCGTGGGGAATTTGCACCCACCTACTATCGAGAACCTCTGCAGGATCCTGAGCGTGTTCCTAGCAGAGTACCTGGGCTTGTAAAGGCGGGGGAAGAGAAAGACGCAACACCACAAGGCTTTCCAGGGGACAGCGGACATGGTCCCTCACTGCACAGGAAAAGGAATGTTCTACCTGGACTGTAACACACCCAACAGCAGTCTGAATATTCTCTGACTGGTGCACGGGATGCTTCAGTTCTCTCACTAGGATGATGCTTGAGGTTTCCTTTTGTTAATGTTAGTAATTTTACCTTCTGTACATTTCTCTGACTCCCTGACCATTTGTCTCTTACTCCTGGTCTGTCTCACTGTTTGTAGGCATCATTTTTTTCTCTCTCTCTCTCTCTCTCTCTGTGTCTCTGTCTCTGTGTGTGTGTGTGTGTCTCTCTCTCTCTCTCTCTGTGTATCGGTGAGTGTCTGTGTGTGTGTGTGTGTGTGTGTGTGTGTGTGTGTGTGTGTGTGTGTGAGCGTCCCTCTCTGTGTGAGGCATGGGAGCTATACCCACGTAGCCTTGACTGCCCACTGGGAGGGAGCATTAGACACTGCCCCGTTCTGAGCTTTATCTCATGGCTAGTTGTGGGATCTTGCTATGCACCAACAATTGGCAGCTTCATTTCTGCAAGCTGGACCAAGACATTGTGAAGAGCTATGAAAATATATAGGTGGCCGGTACAATTCTGAGGGGAGATGGTGGTAATGTTGCAGCTGATAGCGATGTTCGGGAGACGTGGGTTCAAACCCCACAGTGGAATTTAAATTCAAATTGTTTATTTAATTAAAGAAAATCAGGAATTGAAAGCTAGTCTCTGTAATGGTGGCTGTAGAACTATTCTCAATTGTCAGAAAACCCCATCTGGCTCACTAATGCCCTTTCAGGGAAGGAAACTGCCATCCTTACCTGGTCTGGACCTACACGTGACTCCAGACCCACAGCAATGAGGTTGGATCCTTGACTGGCCTCTGAAATGGGTGAGCGAGACACTGGGCATTTAGAGATGATCAACACATTCTGGTCTTGCTAGTGATTCCTACATCTCACACAACAGCTACACACTGGAGATACCAAATGGCATTAACTTCCAGAGTTAATGACTGGGGCTGGGGTTGACGTGACTTTGGATAGGGGCTGGGAAACAGGTGGGATAAATATTGTTGGAGCTGTGTGTCGGTAAATCCTAATAGGGACTAATTCGCCTACATTCTGGGCTTTGTCCTTGCAAAGTCTATTTGCATGAGAGACATCTTGCGGTGCTCTCTTCTCTGCTAGTCCTGCACTGTCCAGTGGAGGGCGGCGATGTTCTACGGATGCCGTGCCAAGCTGCTGTGGAAAGTTAAGGACATTCACTGAGTTCAAATCCCACCTCAGGTTCTGGAGACACTGTTGAAATCTGGAACTAAAACATCAATTTTTAAACAAAAAACATCAGATTACCACCACACAATGACGATATTTTGCAAAATGTGGGTGCACAAGGGCTATAGTTGTCCCTGGCCACAAGGCAATGGCACAGCAAACCATTGGGAAAGCAAAGGCTTTAGTCATTGAAAGAGGATTTGAGTTCCAAAGTTCTCCTGTGGTTCTACAGGGGCTTGGTAAGTGGCCACCTGGAGCATCGTCATCAAATGTTCACAGCGCAGAAAGAGGCCCTTCGGCCCATTGTCCAAAATCCATCTATTCTAACCCCATTTTCCAGCACTTGGCCCACAGCTTTTTCAAGTGCGCATTGAAATATGAGTTAAATGTTTTGAAGGTTGCTGCCTGTACCTTTTTAGGCGGATCCTCACCACCTTCTGGGTGGAAAGAAATTTCCTCAAATCCTCTCTCAACCTCCTGCTCCTTTAGCTTAACTTGAAACTGTTCCTCCTGGATATGGACCCCTCAACTAAGGGCAAGGTTTCTGCCTATCTCTGTACCTCCACAAGTTTGTATGCCTCAGTCAGGTACATAGAACATAGAACAATACAGCGCAGAACAGGCCCTTCAGCCCTCGATGTTGCGCCGACCTGTGAACTAATCTAAGCCCATCCCCCTACACTATCCCATCATCATCCATATGCTTATCCAAGGACTGTTTAAATGCGGAATTGCTGGAGAATGCCCCTAATGTGGCTGAGTTAACTACATTGGCAGGCAGGGCATTCCACACCCTTACCACTCTCTGAGTAAAGAACCTGCCTCTGACATCTGTATTAAATCTATCACCCCTCAATTTGCAGCTATGCCCCCTCATACTAGCCGATGTCATCATCATCCTGGGAAAAAGACTCTCAATGTCTGATCATTTTGTAGGTCTCTATTAAATCCCCTCTTAGCCTTCTTCTCTCCAATGAGAACAGACCCAAGTCCCTCAGCCTTTCCTCATAAGACCTTCGCTCCAGACCAGGAAACATCCTGGTAAATCTCCTCTGCACATTTTCCAATGCTTCCACATCCTTCCTGTAATGGGGCAACCAGAACTGTACGCAATATTCCAAGTGAGGCAGCACTAGGTACCCCCACCGTCAGTCTTCTCTGCTCTAAGGAAAACAACTCCAGCCTATCCAGGATAACAAGGTGTGGAGCTGGATGAACACAGCAGGCTGAGCAGGAAGGCTGACGTTTCGGGCCTAGACCTTTCTTCAGAAATGGGGGAGGGGAAGGGAGTTCTGAAATAAATAGAGAGGGGGAGGCGGATAGAAGATGGATAGAGGAGAAGATAAGTGGAGAGGAGACAGACAGTTGTCTCCATTGCTGATTCGCTCCAGCCCAGGTAATATCCTGGTGCATCTCCTCTTCACCCTTTCCAGTGCAGTCTCCCCTTGCAAAAGCAGGGAGGGGATGCTTCAGTTATACAGAGCATTGGTGTGACCACATCTGGAAGACTGTGTACAGGGCTGGTCACCGTACATACAGAAGAAAGTTAATGCAGTGGAAGCCGTTCAGAGAAAGTTTACCAGACTAATCCCTGGAATGAGTGGATTGCCTCATGAGGAAAGGCCAGCCTGTATCCTCCGGAGAGTAGGAGACTCGGAGAACTTGGAAACAAACCCTTCGGTCCAACTCATCCATGCAACCAGACATCCTAAATTAATTGAAATACATAAGATCCTGAGGGGGACTTGACTGGGTAGATATGGAAAAGATGGCTCTTCTTGTGGGAGAATCTAGAATGAGGGGGTCACAGTTTAAAAATAAGGGGGTTGCCTATTTAACACAGAGATGGGGAAACGTTTTTCCAAGGAATTGAGAGCCTTTGGAATTCTATTCCTCAAAAGGCATTGGATGTGAATCTTTAAATATTTTTAAGGCCGGGAGAGATCGATTCATGATGACTCGGTCGGGGGAGAGGTGAAAAATGATCAGGCGGAATATATAGGAATGTAGAGCTGAGGTTAAAATCAGATCAGCCGCGAGTTTATTGAACGGGAGAGCAGGCTGGAAGGGCCGAGTGGCCTGCTCTTGTTACTTGCAACCACTCTGTGCCTTTACACAGCCTCACCACCCTTCGCATGACGGGATTTCTCCTGAATTCCACATTGATATAACTTGGTCCTTAAAAGCAGTTCTTGCCCTTTGTACTGTGCACTTGACCCTGTGTCCTGTAACTTTTAGCAAGAATTGACATCTCCAAAAAGATTAACATCTGCCTCAAGTCTTAGGGAGTATCTAGACAAAGAGAACTCAGGCACTCTCATGTCAGCGTAGCAATCAAATCAATATCTTCTGATCTGTTTCGTTTTAATTGTCTCCCCATTTATTTTAAGTTGGCCGCAGTGTCTAAATGTTGAAAGTGTTTGTTGAAAGTTATCGAAAGTTTTGAAAGTTATTGGGACACTTTTTGCCTCTTCGTTTGGAAGATTGTCATTTTGAGTTCCATCCAAAACACCTGAACATGGGGGCCCATGTGAGGATTTCTGTGCTGTACTGATGGGGGTCCAGTGCCGCATGCCGAAAAATTCCTGAGGATGAGCTGTTTAATTCATTAACTCTTGTCCACTGTCTCTACTGGACACAAAGGATCTCATACAGATGTATGGCACGGAAACAGACCCTTCAGTCCAACTTGTCCATGCTTACCAGGTAGCCTAGATTAACCCAGTCCCATGTGTCAGCATTTGACCCATATCCCTCTAAACCCTTCCTATTCACCTACCCATCCAGATGCCTTTTAAATGTTGTTACTGTACCAGCCTCCACCACTTCCTTTGGCAGCTCATTCCATACGCTCACCACCCTCTGCATGAAAAAGTTGCTCCTTAGGTCCCTTTTTAAACATTTCCCCTTTCATCTTAAACCTATGCCCGTCTAGTTTTGGACTCCCCTACCCTGGGGAAAAGATCTTGCCTGTTCACCCTATCCATGCCCCTCATGATTTTATAAACCTCTATAAGGTCACCCTTTATCCTGTGACACTGCAGGGAAAATAGCTCCAGCCTATTCAGCCTCTGTCTTTGGCCCAAACCCTCCAACCCTGGTAACACCATGGTAAATCTTTTCTGAATCCTTTCAAGTCTCGCGACATCCTTCCTGTAGCAGGGAGACCAGAATGGAATGCAGTATTCCAAAAGTGGCCTAACCAATGTCCTGTACAGCCACATCATGATATCCTGACTCCTATACTGACCAATGAAAGCAAGCGTACCAAACACCTTCTACACTATCCTATCTACCTGTGACACCACTTTTGAGGAACTATGAACCTGCTAACTCTATGACTCTCAACAGGAAGTGCTGGAGAAACTCAGCAGGTCTCGCGACATCTGTGGGGAGAGAGAAACGGAGTTGACGTTTGGAGTCTAGAGACTCTTATTCAGACCTGGACAATGTGGAGCTCTGAGAGAGAGAAACCCTAAGCTGACAGAATTATTTTAACTCCTCACACTGGGTTTAACTTAGCCCTGCATTTCTCTGTATCTCTGGACTGGAATTGTCAAATAGGAATTTGTTTTAAAAACAAAATGCACCTGGTGGGACTCTTGCTCTGACCTTAGCCTCACTGCGATACCTCATTTTGTGGGTCTCAGTCCCCCTTTTATTTCTACAGCTGAATTCTAAACTGCTAAACAGTCATCAGAAATGTCGGCAATCTTATTGAATATAGTCTTAACAGTCCAAGAAAATCAAAGTAGCGCAAAGACATATTACACTGTAGAAGCTCAAATAGAAAATAGGGAATGTTGGAAGAATTCAGCAGGTCAGGCTAAACCTGTGGACACAGAGCCAGAAACAAGGGTTGTGAGATGATGCAGAAGGGGGTCAGAATCTAACATGGAGTTGAGTTTGGAGTGTGTGCATCTTTTAAAAAAAAATATCATTGTGAGATTCCAGATTGCACAAAGGTGGTTTTTCTCCTCTTTCTGGATTAACAAACTGATCTGCCCATCCCCCGCCCCCCCCAACCTCTCTGATGTGACCATGGGCACAAACTTTATAAAACATTCTCCAAACGCAGAATTTTATTTCTGAACGGGTAGGCTTGGCCATGCTGCAATAATATAGTTACTGCAGTTCACAGAGAAGAGAACATTCTTGAGTTTAAGCCCCATCAAAATATTCAAATGCACAATGACAGATTCCACCAAGTACTTTATTTCAATTAATTAATTAAAATCTGGATTAATTTAAAAAGTAGTATCAGTATTGGTGGGTTATCAGACTGTTGTAAAAACCCATCTGGTTCATTCATGTGCTTTAGGGAAAGAAATTTGCTGTCCGTACCTTACTGTACAGATGCATAAATGAAGGAATGATCAGTCAATTACATAGAGTCATACAGCATGGAAACAGACCCTTCGGTCCGACCAGTCCATGCTGACCATAAACCCAAACTAAAGTAGTCCCACCTGCCTGCTCCTGGCCCATATATGTTCAAACCTTTCCTATTCATGTACATATCCAAATGTCTTTTAATGTTGTAACTGTACCTTATCCAACATTTCCTTAGGCAGTTCATTCCACACATGAACCGCTCTCTTTGTGAAAAATTTTTTAAATCTTTCTCCTTTCACCTTAAAAATATGCCCCCGAGTCTTGAAAATCCCCACCTTAGGGAAAGGACACCTGCCCTTCACCTTATCCATGGCCCTTATGATCTCTTAAGGCCCTTATAAATCTCTCTCAAGTCACCCCTCAGCCTCTGATGCTCCAGTGAAAAAAGTCCCAGCCTATCTAGCCTTCACATGATGATAATTGGGAGAGATTTAAAAATAACATCAGTAACATTTATTTAAGAAAAAATCAACTTGGTGTTTTTAAAACATGGTTTAGCCCTATTTTTAAATTAAATATAGAAGTGTGTTGAGCTTGAGAGAGAGAGGTTTTGAATACAGGGCCAGGGACATCTTGCTGTAATTGTACAGGGTCTTGGGGAGACCACACCTGGAGTATTGTGTGCAGTTTTGATCTCTTTATCTGAGGAAGGATGTTCTGGTGATGGAGGGATTGCAATGAAGATTTACCAGGCTGATTCTGGCGATGGCAGGGCTAAGGGTGGCATGGTGGCTCAGTGGTTAGCGCTGCTGCCTCACAGCGCCAGGGACCTGGGTTTGATTCCACCCTCGGGTGACTGTCTGTGTGGAGTTTGCACATTCTCCCCGTGTCTGCGTGGGTTTCCTCCAGGTGCTCCGGATTCCTCCCACAGTCCAAAGATGTGCAGGTTAGATGGATTGGCCGTGCTAAATTGCCACATAGTGTTGAGGGATGAGTGGTATAGGGGATGGGTTCTGGGTGGAGTGCTCTGAGGGTTGGTGTGGATTTGTTGGGACGAAGGGCCTGTTTCCACACTGTAGGGATTCTATGATTCTAAGGCATGAAGAAGGGTTGGAATGGCTAGGATCCTATTCACTGGACTTTAGAAGAATGGGGTTGGGGAGCGGGTGTCATTTCTTGGAAGCTGATAAAATTCCAACAATCCTTGACAGGGACAATGCAGGAAGGGTGTTCCTGATGATAGGGGAGTCTAGAACCAGGGGGTCACAATCTAAGGATACAGGGCTGAAAGGAGGAGAAATGTCTTCACCTGGAGAGTGGGGAGCTTGTGGAATTCTCTGCCACAGAATGTGGCTGAGGCCAAAGCATTGAATGTTTCCAAGAAGGAATTAGATATAAAAAAAACTGAAAGAACTGCGGATGCTGTTAATCAGAAACAAAAAACAGAAATTGCTGGAAAAGCTCAGCAGGTCTGGCAGCATCAGTGGAGAGACATCGGAGTTAACGTTTCAGATCTAGTGACTCTTCCTCAGAGCTGGTTGGGAATTAGATCAGGAATAGGAATTAAATACAGTTCTTAAGGGTGTGGTGGAGAAGGCGGAAATAGAAACAAAAACAGAAAATGCTTGGAGAAACTCAGCTGGTCTGGCAGCATCTGTGGGGAGAGAAAGCAGAGTTAAAATTGCAAGTCCAGAGATCCTTCTTTAAGAGACTGAGTTGGAAGATCAGCCACGATTATATTGAATGGGGGAGCAGGTTTGAAGCGCCGAATGGTCTACTCGCGTTCCTATTTTCTGTGTTTCTAAAATCTGCATAAAAAGGAAACAGACTGAAAAAAACTAGCAACGATATTAATCATGATTTTTATCGCTGGCGGCCCTGCTAGTGACTGACTGGAAAATGAGTGTATTAGCACCTTTACGAACACTATTATTTCTGCCTAAAATCTTCACCAGATTTTCCCCCTCTTTACTAAATGAAGCCAGACAGGAAGGAGAGACCCAAACTGTTTCTTAATTTGCCCTTAAGGAAAATAAAGGAGTTGGAGAAACATTCAGCCTGTATTTTCGCTTTGGAAAGGAACAGACCGGGGTGTGCGAGAAACTTGAAGGAAAATATTTTCAAGTCTTTTTAAAAAAAACTGCATATATTTTATAAACGTACACCTGATGTTTTCTTTTGCAGAGGAAGGGGATTTTCTCGTTTTTTTTCAAAAAAAAACTACTCTCGGGCCCCGATAGTAACCCGAATAGTGCAATCGGAGATTTCACTCTAGCAACGAAATTGACAGAAGTCGATTTCAATCAGGAATTTATTATCGAAATTTAAGTCGTTCCACTTTTGACGAAATGAAACTGTGGATGTGCTGCATCAGGCGGGAGCATTTGGTCTGATATAAACACTTCCTGATTAAAGGGGCAAGATTTATTCCTGCTGTTAGTTTGTAGAAATGGAACGGGAGACACAAGGGAGTGTGTGGGTGGGTTATTTCATTAAAGTTTCGTTTCATTGAGCTTTTCCTGGGAGCGGTTGCGACAGGACAACAAACCTAACAAGTGAATTTCCCCGTGACCTCTGTGAACCTCTGTGTGGGAGTCGAAGTTTATTTGTAAACTTAAAAACACACACACACAAATTGCATCTGAAATGTACACAGCTGGCCGGGAACTGAAGTAAAACAACGAACTGCGAAAATAAAATATTAGAAATTCACAGCTGTTCGGAAGAAGGCTCACTGGACTCTTAATGTTAACTCTCTCCCCACAGGCCTGCTGAGTTTCTCCAGCAATTTCTGTTCCTGTTGGCCGGGAACTGAGCAGATGCAACGTCAGAGAAAAACAGAAATTGTCGTTGCAAAGAATAAGCAGCAGTTTCCAACCAGCAGATCATTGTAGAGTTTTACTCCGGGTTAAAAACGAACCGAAATAATTCCTGGTAATAACCGAAAACAAAACAGCGGACGCTGTAAACCAGAAGTAAACAAAACTGAAATCGCTGGAAAAGTTCAGCACGTCTGGCAGTGTCCGTAGAGACAGAAACAAACATTTTAAGATAACAAGGTGTGGAGCTGGATGAACACAGCAGTCCAGGCAGCATCAGAGGAGCAGGAAAGTAACAAACATTTTAACTCTGCTTTCTCTCGTCACTGATGCTGCCAGACCTGCTGAGTTTTCTCCAGCAATTCCGATTTTTT
>JAHRHZ010000092.1:11505750-11527464 GCA_024137785.1 Ginglymostoma cirratum | reverse complement strand
CAGAGGAGCAGGAAAGCTGACGTTTCGGGTCTGGACCCTTCTTCAGAGAACATTTCTGAAGAAGGGTCCCGACCCCAAACGTCAAGCTTTCCTGCTCCTCTGATGCTGCTTGGCCTGCTGTGTCCATCCAGCTCCACACCTTGTTATCTAAAAGCAGAGTTAAAATGTTTCTGTCTCCACAGATGCTGCCAATTCTGCTGAATTCCCCCCTTAATCTAAACTATTGATCTCGAAGTTAGGTCAAATCCCACCGCAGTTTCAATTCAAATAAATAAAATCTGGATTTTTATTGTTTTAAAAATAAATATCAATTCTACTGATTAACGGCTACTAAATTGTAGTAAACCCATGGGATTCAATAATACCCATAAAGGGAGGGAAATGTGCCATCGATGCCTGGTCTGGTCTACATGTGACTCCAGGCCAACAGCAATATGACTGAGTTGTAAATGTCCTGTGAAAATGGCCTCAGCTAGTCGCAGGTTCAAAGAGCAATTTGGGGTGGAAATTGTGTTGAGTGATGTTAATAATGCTTATATACAGTAGGTAAATAGAACAGTTAGATATGTGACCTGCAGTGGGTTGAATTGATCAATTATACCTTCATATGTCCAGTTTTCGGTATCATGCATTCAAAGTTAGGCGAATTTAAAGCTGCACAGAGAATTTGCAAACGCACTGTATTGTCTAAGTTTTGTACCATTAAGGCTGAGATGAGGAGATCCCCCCCCCCTCAATAATCGATTTTTGATCAATACAGGCGTCAAGGGTTTTGATGGGATGGGGAGGTGCAGCGGGGCAATCTGTCCATTGATGATCTTATGGGATGGTGCAGCAGGCTAGAGGGATCGAATGGCCTGTTGCAGCTGCTTGTGTTCCGGTATTTTACATGCGTGTGTTTGTGTTTCTGTCTGTTTGTACATGCTCGAGTTTGTGAGTATATTTTTGACTCCACATGTTTATCTGTTCACATCTGTCTGTGCTTGCCTCTGTCTCGGTACCTTTGACGCGATCACTTTTGTGTGTGTGTGTGTGTCTGTATGTGTCTATAAATGTTCGAGTCTGTTTTCTTACAAACTGACTTTGTATGTATGTCTCCAAGTCTGTTTCAATTCATCTGTGCGTCAAAATTGGTATCTTTTGAATTTGAAAGAGCGGTTAAGTTTGAGCTAGTGAAACTTTGAGTGTATCTGTGTCTGTCTGTATTTGAGCCTTTGTTTATGCTTGGATTTTTCTGTGTTTGAGTCTGTGTACATTTATGTTTTGAATCTGAATTTGTACATCTGTGCCTGTCTCGGGATTTTAGTCTCCATCTGTGTACCTACAAATAAATATTTGAATTTGTGCGTGTCATGTCTGCCTTTAGACGCATGTCAAAATGTGTACAGCTGAGTCTGTTTGAAGTTTTGTTCATATCTGAATGTTTGAGCCTGTCTCTATACATTTGGATCAGACTTTCTATGTGTGGGTGTCAGTGTGTTTATCTTCAGCTGTGTTGGTGTTTCAGCCTGTCTCTGCTTATTTGTATCAGAGTCTGCGGTGTTTGTGTTTCAGTCTGCAGGAGTGTTTGAAACTATCTCTGTATATTTGTATCAGAGTTTGTGTGCCTGTGTTTTAGTCTGTGTGTGTGTGTTTGATTGAGTCTCTGTATATTATATCAGTGTGTGTGTGTCTTTGGCTGTGTCTCTGTATATTAGTGTGTGTGTGTGTGTGTGTGTCTTTGGCTGTTACTCTCTATAGTATGTTAGAGTCTGTGTGTGTGTGTGTTTGTGTCTCCATATTATATCTGTGTGCGTGTGTGTGTGTTTGGCTGTGTCTCTACATTTATATTAGAGCCTGTGTGTGTTGACTGTCGGTGTCCCTGTGTGAGTTCCGAGTCTGTTACCGTCAATATTCATATCAATGTTTATCGTGCGTCCAACTCGGAGTGGAGACGGGGGTGAGGTGCAATTTGTTTAAAATTCAGATAACTCTCTGTGGGATGGGGGTGGAAACAGGGAAGGTCAGTTGGGGTGGGGGAAAATGTGGGAACTTTGTTCCTTTTCATTTTGAAATAGGTGAAAACCTCAAACATGAGTCTGGGAGACTGGGAGGAATAAAAATATGAATGGAGAGGGGCAAGACTTGATTGGACGCAGTGGCCATGAGCTGGGAGATGATTGGTTCGATTGGGGTAGGTGGACCCTCATGTCAATTTCTTTACAATGTTTGGGGAGATTTCTGAATGGGACACTGCAGCCGAGGTAATTGAAGTGTGTGCGTGTATTTTTTTTTAGGGGGTGGTTAGCAGTGATGTTGGACATGGCAGGTTTGGAAGAGGCAGAAACTACCAAGAAATCCAGCTTCAGTATCGAAAGCTTGTTGCCCGAGGAGCGGCCGGAGCAGAGTGAGAGGGCAGGCGTCTCAGGCAAAGACCAGGAGCCGGAGGAAAGGCAGGAGAAGCCACCGTTCAGTTACAACGCCCTGATCATGATGGCCATTCGGCAGAGCCCCGGGAAGAGACTGACCCTCAGCGGCATCTATGAGTTCATCATCCGGAATTTCCCCTACTACAAAGATAACAAGCAAGGTTGGCAGAACTCCATCAGGCACAACTTGAGCCTCAACAAGTGCTTTGTCAAGGTGCCCAGACATTATGATGACCCGGGCAAAGGCAACTACTGGATGCTTGACCCCTCCAGCGATGATGTCTTCATTGGAGGCTCTACCGGCAAATTGAGGAGGAGATCAGCCCCTTCCCGGGCCAGGCTGGCATGCAAGAGGGGCACCAGGACGGGTCTGACCCTGGCCAGCTCCTTCTACTGGCCTACCCCCCCATTTTCACCCTGGCAGCAGACCCCCCAGCCTTACCTGGAGCTGCCCCCACCTCCCCCTCCGCCTCCCCCTTACCTCTCGGTGCTGTCCCAGAGCAGTACCCACCATCCTGGGGGCACTCAGGTGGTCTACGGTGCCCCCCATGTCCAGCTGACAGCCGCCATGGCCACTACCCTGCCTTGCCCCGTGCCTTGTGCCCTGAACCTGGTCACCGGTAATACCAGTTATCTGTTCTCCCAGTTCTCACCGGTTGCGCCCCTGATGGGGGGCTTGGGTCCACCAACGCTGAAAGGTAACGAACTCCGGAGATCTTCTGCAACTTTCCCCGGGGCTTATTTGTCCACCCAGAACCTGGAGTCACCTTTCATCCTGTAAAAGACTGGATTAAACAGCAAAGCAATGTCGGCTGCTGCAGATCTGTCTGAAATGTGTACATATATTAAAATCTGAAATTGCTGGAGAAACTCAGCAGGTCTGTCAGCATCTGTGGAGAGAGGCACAGAATTAATGCTTGTAGTCCAAGATTACCCTTCATGTTGTAAAGGACTGGGTTAAACAGCAACATACTGTTGGATATTGGAGATATGAAATTTATATCAAAATCAAACAAAGTTCAGGAGAAACTCACAGGCCTGGCAGTGTCTGTGGAGAGAGAGAGAGAGAGAGAAATTATTAACGTTTTCCACTCCAATTTGAACTGCAGAGAATACCCCCTACAATGGAATGGGGCAAATTAATTTATTTTATGAATAGCAGATTTAAAGGTGTAACTTAGTCCTGTATTTTGTGTGCATTTTTTGGTGGGTTGCGGAAATAAATTATTTTAAAAAGACACTTTATCTGTATCTCATCAGTATTTCAAGAACTTTTAAATTCACTCTGACCGAGGTATGTAATCTCTTTTAATATTTTAGTCAAATTTTCAGTTAGAAACTTATTTGAATAAAATTGTGTATCAATGTTTGTAATTTTTAAAAAAAAAGTAATTACAGCTGTGAGAGTAACCTTTTTTAATGTTGGAATTAAAATGTGGTATTGAACGTTGGGCTTACTGCTTTGTGGAAGCAACAACTTTTAAAGTTTTTTTAGCATCTGCAGTAATGTATTAGACTTGTCTCAGTTGCTCAACTGCGAGTCACTAAGTTCTGGGGTTTGAGCCCCACAATAGGACTTGAGGACAAATAAAAATCAAGGCTGCTCCTCACAGTGTCCTACTGAAGGAGTGCAGTACAGTCCAAGGCGCCGCCTTGGAATGTCATGTCAATTCTCAACTCCAGCTGCCTGCTCTGATTAGCATATGGGGGCAGCATGGGGGCTTAGTGGTTAGCATTGCTGCGTCATAGCACCAGGGACCCAGGTTCAATTCCACCCTTGGGGTGTGTATGTGTGTATGTGTGTATGTGTGTGTGTGTGTGTGTGTGTGTGTGTGTGGAGAGTTTGCAAATTTTTGCTGTGTCCAAAGATGTGCAGGTCAGCGTGGATTGACCATGCTGAAGTACCCCATAGTGTCCAGGGACGTGCAGGCTATTTGAGTTAGCCGTGGGAAACATAGGGTTACAGGGATTGGGTCTGGGTGGGACGCTCTTTGGACGGTTGGTTTACAGTGTAGTTGACAATAGTGCACACATTTCACAACACACCATTGGCTGTAAAGTATATGCGATTGCAAATGGCGGGGTGGGATTCATGAGGTGAGATGGTAATGTCCCTACCTTAAGACCAGGTTCAAATTCTACTGCGGGCTGTGATGTCTAAGGAGTTTGATATGAAAAATCATTTTTCTATAATTTTAAATAACTAACAGCATTGGGGGAGTGATCTGCACATTATAGTACATTAGTGAGTGGATCACTTTCTGACACTCACATGGATCAGATAAGACTTTGCCATGTTTTTGTCACAAATCCCTATCCCCCACTTAGCAAGGCACCCTTTCACTACCTTCGGGGTAGTGGAAGCAAGCAAGGCGGGGTAGGGTTCAGGACTAGGGACACATTTTAAGGTGAAAGGTGAATGAGTTAAAAAAGATGCGGGGGCAATATTTTTACAAGATGCTGATTTGCATGTGGAATGATCTGCCTGAGGAAGTGGTGGATGCGGGTACGCTTATAACATTTAAAAGAAAATTGGACAAGTTCATGAATAAGAGAGGTTTGGAGGGATATGGGCCAGGAGCAGGAAGGTGGGACTAGTTTAGTTTGAGATTATGGTCAGTGTGGACTGGTTGGACCGAAGGATCTATTTCTGTGCTGTCTGACTCTATAAGTAATGGAAGGCAATTGGATGAATACTTGAAAAGGGAAACATTTTACAGGTTGAGGTAGATGTATCTGATTAGATATTTCATTCAGGGACTGTGTGTGGACAAGATGGACTGTACAGCCCCTCTCTGTGCCATTGGATTGCACTGTCTCACCAGCAGAATCAAAGGGAAGGATGCCAGTTATACTGTTTGGCGGTCGACTGTCACCAGTAATTTTATACATAGGTGCACTTTCTCTTAAACTGCAGTTCTGCTGACTTGGCCAAATCAGGCCTGTAGACAATGCTGTCTTGTAGACTCTCTCTGTAGACAATGCTTCTTGGGCTGTTGCCTCAGTCTAATATCGACGTTGACATTTAAGATTGTCACTTTTACTGCCAACCAGGTGGATATGGTTGCTAGCAGAGTTTTGTAACCCCTTTCACCACCCTGAGACATTCCGAAGCACTTTAACACCCAATACTTTTGAGATATAGTTTCTGTTCTAATGAAGGAAACACAGTGTTTAATTTGCACGCAGCAAGCTCCTACAACACCAATGCGGTAATCTTGTTTTTAATGATGTTGGTTGAGGGGTAAATATAGGCGAGGAAATCGTGAGCACATGAAATAGGGTAAGAGTTGATGTACATGGGTGTTTCTCATTGTTTATTCAATTGGCTTAAAATTCAATTCTTAAACTGCGAGGCCTTTCAAAGTGGATCTCAGCCCACAGCCACAGTTGGCGTGGGTGACCCCGGGTGGTGGTGGCTGTTTGGGAGCATTGGGGTTGGTGTTGGTAGATTTGGCTGATAGAGCTGAGGCCTATTCCATGACTTCCCCAGTGCAGAGTTCAAACGTAGTGGGTAGGTGGCTTTGGGTTAAGGATAGAATTAGGCTCGGGCTGTGAAATTCTTCCTGTTTGAACAGCAGACCCATTTGAATGAGGTCTCGGAGGCACAGAGTTTAATGATATTTCATGTCTGTAAAGACTCTGGGAGAATTATAGTGAAAACAATGTATGGAGCAATACGTTCTGTGGAGATTTGGTACAAAAACTGTAGAAAGCACCGTAAAATAAATATCACAGTTACTAATCCTTGGCTATAATTCTGTTGTGAGGTGAAGTCATAGAGTTGTATAGTATGAAATTGGTCCAACTCGTCCATGTCGACCAGATATCCCAAATTAATCTTGTAACATTTGCCCGCATTAGGCCCACAGTCATCTAAACCCTTCCTATTCATGTCCCCATCCAGATGCCTTTAAATGCTGTCATTGTACCAGCCTCCACCCACTTCCTCTGGCAGCTCATTCCATACACGCACCACCCTGTGTGTGAAAAAGTTGCCCCTTAGGTCCCTTTTAAATCTTTCTCCTCTCATCTTAAACCTATGTCCACTCATTTTGGACACCCCTACCCTGGGGAAAACTCCTTGACTATTCACCCTATCCATGCCCCTCATGATTTTATAAACATCTGTAAGGTCACCCCTCAGCCTCTGACGCTCCAGGGAAAATAGTCCCAGCCTATTCAGCCTCTCTCTATACGTCAAAGCCTCCAGCCCAGGCAACATCCTTGTAAATTGTTTCTGCAACCTTTCAAGTTAAACAACATCTTTTGTATGGTAGGGAGACCAGAATTGAATGCAATATTCCAAAAGTGGCCTTACCAATGTCCTATACAGCCACAACATGACCTCCCAACTCCTAGACTCAATGCACTGACCAGTATGTTTACGTAAATACAGGTCAAATGTTGTCATTTTGTTTCTTTTGGGTTTGTGAGTGCCGCTGTGGGCAAGCCCAACATATTCTGCCCATCCCTAAGAGCCCCTTGAACTAAGGATGATTTCAGACAGCAGATAAAGGGCCAATCACATTGCTGTGGGTCTGGAGTCACAGCCTGGAAGGTGGTGGGTGGCAGTAATATCACTTGGCTTGGTAATCCTGCACCCCAGCCTAACGTCCAAGGGAACTTGGGTTCAAATTCCACCAAGAATGTGAAGAATTGAATTAGTTAAAAAAAACACCTGTCATTTTAAAATAAGTGGTCTCACAGTGACCAAACTGTTACCTGGTTCACTGAAGTTCTTTAGGGAGGGAACTCTGCTGACATTACCTGGTCTGACATAACTCCAACACCCACAACAGTGTGGTTGATCCTTATATGGGAAATAAATTCTGGTCTAACCGGTGTTTGCAATGTTCCGTGAACAAATTAAAATGAGCACACAGATGAGACTAGGTAAGTCTGCTGGATTACAGATCCCTAGACAGCATTAAGGAATCAGATGGGTTTTATGACAATCAATGATCATTTCATGATCACCTTCATGTTTAAATCATTTACGTTAGCTTTAGGTTGTAAAGTGCAGTTTTGTCCTGTTTATCTGAGGAAGGATGTTCTAGCTGTAAAGGAAGTAGAGTAAAGGTTTACCAAATTGGGGAGGCGATGGCCTAGTGGTATCATCGCTGAACTGTTAATCCAGAGACGCAGATAATGTTCTGGGGACCCAGGTTCAAGTCCTGCCTTGGCAGATGGTAGAATTTGAATTCAATAAAATATCTGGAATTAAGAGTCTAATGATGACCACAAGTTGATTGTTGGAAAATCCCACTGGTTCACTAATGGCCTTTTATGAAGGAAAGTGCCATCCTTACCTGGTCTGGGCCTACATGTGACTTCAGCCCCACAGCAATGCTGTTGACTCTTAAATGCCCTCTGGGCAATTAGGGATGGGTAATAAATGCTGCCTGAGGAGGAGAAATATCTTTAGCCAGAGAGTGGTGAGCTTGTGGAATTCATTATCACAGAGAGTGTTTGGGGCCAGAACATGATGAGTTTTCATGAAGGAGGGATATGGGGTGGGGAAGGCGGGATTAGGGTATTGAGCTCAATGATCAGCCATCATCATATTGAATAGTGGAGCAAGCTCAAGGGGCCAAATGGCCTACTCCTGCTCCTGGGTTCTTTATTTCTATGTTATATTCCAGCCTTACTGAAGATTTGAAATCCCATCATGGTGGTGGGATTTGAGCTGTTATTGACAAAGTATTAACTTGGGCCTCTGTATTACTAGCCACCTATCAGAAGGAACTTTTAGCCATAATGCCACGTGCTGTTAACTCACTGTATCCAAACTGGACAACTTCCCGACCCTCTGTGCTGGGTAATCTGCACACTGATCCCCAAATAACACAATCCCTAAAGTGCGAGCAGCCACTACTCTTTGTCCTTTTGAACTTTGTAGCTATAGATTCACACGGCACGGAAACAGACCGTTCGGTCCAACCAGGCCATGCCGACTATAATCCCAAACTAAACTAGTCCCACCTGCCTGGTCCTGGCCCATATCCCTCCAAACATTTCTTATTCATGCACATATCCTAAAGTCTTTTAAACTGTACCAGCATCCACTATTTTCTCTAGAAGTTCATTCCATATGCGAACCACTTTTGGTGTAATAATTTTGCCCCCACGTCCTTTTTAAATCTTTCTCCTCCCACCGTAAAGAAATGCCCCCTAGTCTTGAAATCCCTCAGCATTGGGGAAAGTCACCTGTCATTCAGCCTATCTATGCCCCTTATGATTTTATAAACCTCTATAAGGTCACCCCTCAACCTCCTACGCTCCACTGAAAAAAGTCCCAGCCTATCCAGCCTCTCCCTATAACTCAAACCCTCCATTCCCAGTAACATCCTGGTAAATCTTTTCTGAACCCTCTCCAGCTTAATAATATCCTTCCTATAACAGGGTGACCAGAACTGGACATGGTATTCCAAAAGAGGCCTCTCCAATGTCCTGTACAACCTTAACATGACATCCCAACTTGTATCCTCAAAGATCTGAGCAATGAAGGAAAGTGTGCTAAAAGCCTTCTTAACCACCCCGTCTACCTGTGACGTAAACCTCAAAGAATTATGTACCTGAAACCCTAGATCTCTCTGGTCTACAATGCTAGTCAATGTCCTACATATAATTGTATAAGTCCTGCTTGTTTAAAGAGGGAGGGAGAGTTTGCCTTGCTGGTAGATACATCTAAACCAGAACTCAGGGATCTGTAAGTATATTCTTTCCGATATGGCATTGTGCTTTTTGTTTGACCTGGAAGAATTAATTGAAGTGACGGGCACAAGTTAACCTTCCAAAGTCCAAAGATGTGCAGGTTAGAATGGATTGGCCATTCTAAATTGCCCCATAGTGTGTAGGAATGTGCAGGTTAGGCGGGTTAGCCATGGGAAATGCAGGGTTACAGGGATAGGGTGGGGAAGGTGGGTCTGGGTAGGATGCTCTTCAGACTGTCAGTGTGGACTTAATGGGCTGAATGGCCTACTTCCACACTTTCAGGGAATCGATGATTCTAAATGAGATGTTGTCTGTACTGCCGAAACCTTAAAAACCTGTTGAATATTTCAATGAAGCAAGTCTAACTTTAGAAAAGATGATTTAATCAATCGGAGAGATATGGTAAAGGATGGTGACACTGTTTTAATTTTATGATACCGGTTTCCCCATTTGCACTAAACCTAAATTTTGAATGATACATAAAAAAAAGGTATTAAAATCTAGGACCATTGGTGGGATGCAAAGCCCTGTCCATTTCATCTCAATTATTAGACAAAAACGAGTAGTTTGGGTGCTCGTGGTATACTTGGTTGTAGGATTTTAATGAATCCTTTGATGGGAGTGAAGCACATTGACATGTCAGGAGGTGATGGTCTAGTGGTCTTATCACTAGCCTATGAATGCTGGGAACCCAGGTTTGAATCTTGCTGTGGCAGATAATTCAATAAAAATCAGGGATTTTAAGAGTCTGATGATGACCATGAATCCATTGCACAATTGGTAGGAAAAACCCATCTGGTTCACTAATGCCCTTTAGGGAAGGAAACTACCATCCTTACCTGGGCTGGCCTACATGTAACTCCAGACCACAACGATGTGGTTGACCCTTGACTGCTCTCTGGACAATAAATATGGGTCTAACAAAGTGACGCCCACGTCCTGAATGAATTAATTAAAAAAACTCAGCCCATTTGATCTGAAAATCAGTGACAGCAGCAGTTAGAGAATTTGCAACATAAACAGAAGTTGCTGGAAAAGCTCAGCAGGTCCGGCAGCATCTGTGAAGAAAAATCAGAGTTAACATTTGGGGTCTTTCCTCAGAATTGACCCAAAACTTTAACTCTGACTTTTCTTCACGGATGCTGCCGGACCTGCTGAGCTTTTCCAGTAACTTCTGTTTTTGTTTCTGATCTACAGCATCCGCAGTTCTTTCAGTTTTCATTTAGTTACAGAATTTGTTCAGTCAGGGGCTATGGTCTGGAGAGTGCTGCTGTGCATGTCTGTCACTGTTTTACACTGAAGTTAACGGTAGCCACTCTTAGTAGAGAGAGAGAGACAACTGGTTTAATCTGGGTGCCATCACACCTCAGGGGAGAGGTTGAGAATTCTTGGTATCCTCAGCTGGTATAGGAATCGAACCCATGTGGTTGGTGTGAGTCTGCATTGCAAACCAGCCATCCAGTGAACTGAACCCCAATAATACTGGTGCACACAACTTTCGCATTATATAACACTGTCTCGACCCGAAACGTCAGCCTTCCTGCTCCTCTGATGCTGCTTGGCCTGCTGTGTTCATCCAGCTCTACACCATGTTATCACAGTAAAAGTGGGTACAGGTCTGACACTAGCATGCAGTTCAAGAATATCACTGGAGGTGGCAGTGTTGGCACCAACTGGAGTGAATTTAACTGATATTGCTGTCCCTTCAATTTACTGATGCTTACGTAAACGAAAGAAGCTGGGTATTGGAAGCTAACTACGCTGGATGCTGAAACTCTGCAATAAAAACAGGAAGTGCTGGAGGAACTCAGCAGGTGTGGCAGCATTTGTGGAGAGAGAAACGGAGTTCTGAACTAGTTCTGAAGATGGGTCACAAGTTTGGGCACCATCGTGGCTCGGTTGTAAGCGCTGCTGCCTCAAAGCATCAGGGACCCAGGTTTGATTCCAGCCTTGGGCAACTGTCTGAGCAGGTTTCTTCCAGTTTCCTCCCACAATCTGAAGATGTGCAGGATAAGTGGATTGCCCTTGCTAGATTGCTTGTGGTGTGTGCAGGTTAGGTGGATTAGCCGTGGATTGCTGGGATAGGGTACGAGGATGAGTCTGGCTGGGATCTTCTTTGGAGGGTCGTTGTGGACTCAATGGGCTGAATGGCCTGCTTCCACACCGAAGGGATTCTTCGAACACCATGACCCAAAATATTAACTCTGCTCTCTTGCTGTCTCTCTCTCTCTCTCCACAGATGCTGCCAGACCTGCTGCATCTTTGCAACAATTTCTGCTTTTGTTTTCAGCATCTGCAGTATTTCACTTTTGCATTTCAAGTCTGATATGGCTTCTTCAGAACTGGGTGTTAAAATTGTTTTTAACATGCATTGCCTGAAGAATAGCTGTACAATTTGATACTTTCAATGTGTTCTACATTACCTAAGGAGGAACCTTTAAATGTATCTGTCCACATTTGCCTGTCTTTATGATGTATTTTCACCCGCGGGTGTATTACACAAGCCAACTCTCTTTTCCTTCAACTTTTTATTTCTCCCTAAACAGCATTGTGTTTCCAATTTACTCACTGCTCTGCAACATCTCTCTCAGGAAACATCCATTTAAAAAAAATACTGACCCTCTCTGTGTTTGGAGCTGATCATAGCTTAGTGAGAATGATTAGTGGTAGTGTTCTCCTTAAGATTTTTTAAAAATCTTAATACTTTTTAATTAAAAATGTGTACATCTCTGGGCACTCCTGATTCAGGGGTAGGGAACACTGCTACTGTACCGCTAGAATTGTACAACATGGAAACAGACCCTTTGGTCCAATCAGTCCACGCTGAACATGATCCCAAACTAAACTAGTCCCACCTGCCTGTGCTTAGCCCGTATCCCTCCAAACTTTTCTTATTCATAAATTTATCTAAATGTCATTTAAATGTTATAACTGTACCTACATCCAACACTTCGTCTGGAAGTTCATTCTACACTTTAACCACTCAAAAAAGTTGCCCCTCGTGTCCTTTTTAAATCTTTCTCCTCTCACCTTAAAAATACGCCCCTAGTCTTGAAATCCCCAACCCTGGGGAAAAGACACCTGCCATTCACCTTATCCATACCCCTCATGATTTTATAAACCTCTGCAAGGTCAACCCTCAACCTCCTACGGTCCAGCGAAAGAGGCCTCAGTCTCTCCTGTGGGTGCCCTCAAATTGGTCTGGCTATGGGCAACCTCCCAGGGTTGTCACATTGAAGCACTGTTGACTGGCCTCCTCCTGCTGGAATTATTGAAGTTGGGAAGACAGGGTGTGGCACTGAAGGTGTTAAACTTTGCCTTAACTCATGGATGCAGGTGGGCAATATCAAACTGAGCACTCATAAGACAGCTGCTGCCTGCTGGTGAGAAAAAAACTTTCATTTGCACAGCACCTCGAGGTGCTCCAAGGAATTTGAGAGGCATCGAAGCACCTTTTTGAGGGCTGCTCACTGTCCTATCATAGGATTTGGTGCACAGCAAGTACCAACAAACAGTGACGGCTGTTTTGTTTCATTGTGTTGGTAGTTAGGGGGTATATACTGGCACATTTGGACAGTTAAGTCTTTGCACCTTGAGTGGTAATTTTGATATTGCCCATCACAAGGGGAGGTGATGGCCCTGTGGTATTATTGCTGGACTCGGCTTAGAATCCCGCCACAGCAGATAGTGGAGTTGGAATTCAATAAAAATCTGGAATTGAGTCTAATCACAGAATCCCTACAGTGCAACAGCAGGCCATTCAGCCCATTGAGTCCACACCAACACTCCGAAGAGTATCCCACCCAAACCCATCCCTGTATTCCCCATGGCTAACCCACCCAGCCTGCACATCCCCTGATTTCATAGAATAGAATCCCTACAGTGTGGAAACAGGCCTTTTGACCCAACAAGTCCACACCAACCCTTGGAGCATCACACCCAGACCCATCCCCCTATAACCCATCTAATCTACACATCCCTGAACACTACGGGCAATTTATCATGGCCAATCCACCTAGCCTGCACATCTTTGGACTGTGGGAGGAAACCAGAGCACCAGGAGGAAACCCACGCAGACACGAGGAGAATGTACAAACTCCACACAGTTGCCTGAAGGGTGGGATTGAACCAGGGCCCCTGGTGCTGTGAGGCAGCAGTGCTAACCACTGAGCCACCGTAATGACAACCCTGAATTCACTGCTGGAAAAAACTCATCTGGTTCACCAATGACATTTAGGGAAGGAAATCTGCCGTCCTTACCTGGTCTGGCCTACATATGAGTCCAGGCCTACAGCAATGGGGTTGACTCTTAACTGCCCACTGGGCAATTAGGGATGGGCTGGCCTGGCCAGCGACATCCACACCCTGTGAGTGAACAAAATAAAAAGCTAGTCCCCGGTGTTAAAATGACCATTTGGTCTGCGTCTGGGTCCACGGATGGCAGAATGAGGAGGATGGAAAGGAAAGGTGTAGTTACCTGAGGACCACTGATGGGATCAGCACTGTACAACAATCTCCAACTAAGATTATCTACACTTTGATGGCTTTTCAAATGCAATAAATAATAAATCACAAAGATTACGCAAATATGCGTTATTTATCGATTAACTGCTGTTCTTTTGCAACATGTTAAATCATTTTGTAAAATAATGGTGAGTGATATGAATTCTAAATGAGCATTTGGAACTCATAAAATTAAAACAAAATTAAATATTCACAATGTATTGAGATCAATGTTGTTGCATTTACTATTGATCTCTGCCTGTTTCTGCTTCTGGGCGGTCATTATCCGAACATATGATCTTGTGAATTGGGAGCAAAAGGAGGCCCCTTGAGACTGCTCCAACATTTAAAAAGATCAGAGTTGATCTGACTGTAACCACAACTCGACATTACTACCTTCCCCTCATGACCTTTTACCAGCTTTTCTTAACAAAAATCTGTCTAGCTCTGCATTAAAAATATTCAGGGATAGGGGAATTCAAGACTAGGGCGCATATTTTTAAGGTGAGGGGAGGGGAATTTAAAAAAGACAGGAGGGGCAAATTTTTTACACTGAATGTGGTTTGTGTGTGGAATGAACTTCCTGAGGAAGTGGTGGATGTGGGTACAGTTACAATGTTTAAAAGCTATTTGGATAAATACGTGAATAGGAAAGGTTTGGAGGGATATGGTCCAGGAGCAGGCAGGTGGGACTAGTTTAGTTTGGGATTATGGTCGGCATGGACTGGTTGGACTGAAAGGTCTGTTTCCATGCTGTGTGACTCTTATTTCACCACCTTTTCAGGAAATGAGTTCCTGAGACTCACGACACACTGAGATAAAAGAAATGACCTGACTCCTGATATTTATGGTGACACCTCATTTTGAATTCTTGCACAAGAGGAAACATCTTCATATATTCTCTGTCAAAACCCTTCAGTATTTTAGGTTTCAATCAAGATGCCCCCTTATTCTTCTAAACTGCACCCAGATACAAGCCCGGTCTGGTCTATCATTCCTCATAAGACAACTCAGCCTCTGATATCTAATAAACCATCTCTAAACTACTTTCCAATGTATTAATATCCTTCCTTAAGTAAGGTGACCAATACTGTGTAAAGCATTCCAATTCTGGTCTCAGCAGTGCCCGGTGTAACTGAAACCCTACCTACCTACTTTTGTACATAATTCTCCTTGTGGTAAATGATAATTTACTATTAACTTTCCAAATTACTTGTTGTACCCATTTACTAACCTTTTGTAGTTCATGCACGAGGACACCCAGATCCCTCTGCATCTCAGAGCTCTGCAATCTCTCACCATTTAGGCAAATTTTTAAGTCTGCTTGTTAAAATGGGCAATTTCATATTTTCGCACATTATACTCAATTTGCCACATCCTTGCAGACTCACTTGACCTACCAACATATTTTTATAATTCCCTCTTCACAACTTACTTTCTTACCTATCTTTGGGTCATCAGCAAATTTGTCAATGATATCTCCCATGCTTTCACCTAATTTATTTATATAAATTGTAAACAGTATATGTCCCAGAACCTTGGCTTTGGGCATCACTTGTTACATTTTGCCAACTGAAAATTATCCATTTACACCTATTCCCTGCTTCCTGTCAGGCAGCCAGAATATTATTATACCAATATCCAGCCCCTAAGCTATTGGCTTTTATTTCCTTCGATAATCTTTCATGTGTTACCTTGCCAAATGCTTTGTGGAGGTCTAAGTATACTTTCTAAGTATATTTTCTGATGAAGGGTCTAGGCCCGAAACGTCAAGTTTTCCTGCTCCTATGATGCTGCTTGACCTGCTGTGTTCATCCAGCCCCACGCCGTGTTATCTCGGATTCTCCAGCATCTGCAGTTCCTATTATCTCTAATTATACACCAGATCCTCTTTATCCACAGCATGTGCTTGATCTCCAATAGATTGATTATGTTGCTTTCATAAAACCATGTTGACTCTGCCTGATTGCCTTGACTTGATCCAGGTGCCCAGTTCTGACATCCTTGCTAATTCTGATAATTTCCTTGCAACAGATGTTAAACCAGCTGGTCCATAGTTTCTTGTCTTGCTTTTTGAATAAACGGGTTATATTTGCTATCATGCAATCTATTGGACTGTCGTAGAATCCCTACATATGGAGGCAGGCCATTTGGCCCATCAAGTCCCCACCAATCCTCCAAACAGCATCCTACCCCACCCTGAAACCCTGCATTTTCCACAGCTAATCCATCTAGCCTGTGCATCCTTGGACACAATGGGCAATTTCCCATGGCCAATCCACACTAACCTGTGCATCTTTGTGGGAAGAAACCCACACAGACACGGGGAAAATGCGTAAACTCCACATGTGCAGACAGTTGGAATTGAACCTGGGTCCCTAGTACTGTGAGGCAGTAGTGCTAAACACTGAGCCACCGTACCTCCCATCATATCGCACCAGTACAGATCCCACTTTCCCCAGATTTATTCCTGAGAAAGTGTGCAGTTATATGGATTGTAGATGGAGTACTCCTGCAGTGTTTGGTCATGAGAGGAATCAGAGGAGTGCAGAGAGCTCAGGTCCCTGAGGGTTGTGGGAGGGTTGGAGGAGATTACCTTGAAGGTCAATAAAACATATTTAAAAAACACCCACTGCTCTGTTCTAGATCACTGTGCAATGCACTGTGCTAGATTACAATATGTCATTGTGCCCTGCAACAAATTGTTTGAGAGAACAGTGGCATGGTCATAGAGTCATAGAGGTTACAGCTCAGAAGAAGGCGCTTCAATTATAAACAACCACCTAACTTTATTGGTCAGCGCATTGAGTATAGGATTTGGGAGGGTCATGTTGCAGCTATATAGAACATTGATCAGGCCACTTTTGGAATACTGCATTCAGTTCTTGTCTCCCTGCTCTAGGAAAGATGTTGAGAAACCTGAAAGGGTTCAGGAAAGATTTACAAGGATGTGGCCAGGGCTGGAGGGATTGAGCCATAGGGAGAGGCTGAATAGGCTGGAGCTATGTTCCCTGGAGCATTGGAGGTTGAGGGGTGACCTCATAGAAGTTTATAAAATCATGACGGGCATGCCTAGAGTAAATAGACAAGGTCTTTTTCCCAGGGTAGGGGAGTTGGAAACTAGAGGGGCATAGGTTTAAGATGAGAGAGGCAAAATATAAAAGGCGGCTAAGGGGCAACTTTTTCACATTGAGGGTGGTGCGTGTATGGACTGAGCTGCCAGAGGAAGTGGTGGGAGCTGGTACAATTAGGACATTTAAAAGGCATCTGGATGGATAGGAAGGGTTTAGAGGGATAGGAGCCAAATGCTGGCAAATGGGACTAGATTCACGTAGAATATCTGGTCGGTGTGGACGAGATGGACTTAAGGTTCTGTTTCCATGCTGTACATCTCTATTCTAACCCCATTTGCCAGAACTTGGTCCATTGCCTTGCGTTCCTGTGTTGTTCACTACAGTGGTTGAGGTTAGCGTGACTTTGTACTGTGCTGTGCAAATGTTTCAACTGAAGGCATTTCAGTTTAATGAATTGGAATATTGCAGCTTACTGCTTGAGGTTAATTAGATTTGAAGTTGATACCAACTTTGTTGCAAAACATAATTTGACAGACAACACAGTGTATGAGACCTGTTCAAGATAGATTAATTACGTTTCTGCGTTGCTTTATGACTCAGTGCTGCCAAAACTCATATACAGCCTGAAGTTTATTCTGATTGTAAAAGCCAACAGCTTGGCAAGTCGTAACGTGTCATATGCCATAACATGCAACATGGAATCATCAGGCATCAAAGCATTGTATTTTTGTAGCAGAGGGAGAGTGTTATAACTGGGATCTCTACTTAGAAGGTACAGAAATAGTAGAGAGTATTTAAAATTTTTTAAATCTTCAACAGCGTATGTGCATCACCTATCCCTAGCTGCTTCTTGAACTGAACAAGCTTTTTCAGAGGGCAGTTAAGAATCAACCGCATTGCTTAGGTCTGGAGTCATGTGTAGCACAGGCCGGTTAAAAACAGCAGATTTCCTTTCCTGAAGGGCATTCGTGAACTCTGATGGATTAATGATTTATCTCATGAATGAGGGCTTTTAATGTCAATTGGTAACAACTTGTGAGATTCGCTTTTAACTCCAGAGTTACTTGTTTTTCCATGGTAGCGTTATGAGCCCACGTCTCTAAGATCACTCTAGCCGGGTGCATAATCATTTGGTATGGGAGCCGCTCTGCCCAGGACCGTGAAAAACTATAGAAAGTTATGTGCACAGCCCAGACCATCACAGAAAACAATCTCCCATCTATGGAGATAGCAGGAACTGCTGATGCTGGAGAATCTGAAATAACAAGGTGTAGAGCTGGATGAACACAGCAGGCCAAGCAGCATCAGAGGGGCAGGAAAGCTGACGTTTTGGGCCTAGACCCTTCTTCAGGAATGGTTTTATGATTTATGATTCATAATTTTATAAATTTTTTTGGGCAGCACAGTGGGTCGGTTGTTAGCACTGCTGCCTCACAGCACCAGGGACCCAGGTTTGATTCCACCCGCAGGCAACTGTCTGTGTGCAGTTTGCACATTCTCCCTGTGTCTGCGTGGGTTTTCTCCCACGGTCCAAAGATATGCAGGCTAGGTGGACTGGCCATGCTAAATTGCTCATAGTGTTCAGGAATGTGTAGATTAGGTGGGTTATGGGGGTTGGATCTGGGTGGGATGCTCTGAGGGTTGGTGAGGACTTGTTGGGCTGATGGGCCTGTTTCCACACTCTAGGGATTCTATGAGGTCACCCCTCAGCTTCTGATGCTCCAGGGAAAATAACCCCAGACTATTCAGCCTCTATCTATAGCTCCAACACTGACAACATCCTTGTCAATCTTTTCTGAACCTTTTCAGGTTTCACAAGATCTTTCCTATAGCAGGGAGACCAGAATTGAATGCAGTATTCCAAAAGTGGCCTAATCAATGTCCTGGACAGCCTGCAACATGACCTCCCAACTCCTATACTCAATGCACTGACCAATAAAGGCAAGCGTACCAATGCCTTCTTCAATATAAAAACCGAAAGAACTGCGGATGCTGTAAATCAGAAACATCTGCTACTTCGCAGCCCATGGGCCCATCTGATCAAGATTCTGTTGTACTCTGAGGTAACCTTCCTGGTTGTCCCCTACACCTCCAATTTTGGTGTCATCTGCAAACTTACTAACCATAACCTCCTATGTTCCCATCCAAATCATTTATATAAATGACAAAATTGAGTGGACCAGGTACTGATCCTTACCACTTGCCCAATTGTCTATAATTAGAGCTCAACTCAATGACAAAAAATGTCAAAAAAGTGGGGAACGGGAGACGGGAGGAATGAGGTCAAATAGAGAAGATGCCTACTTTGTCCAACACATCCTGTTGACAGTCTCTGAAAGACCATTTCAATGGGATACCAGTTGGAACCCTATCCATAGATTGTCGGAGAAATTCCTTTTTGCCCTGTTATTGATGGGGGGGTGGTGCTAATGATTTCGGAGTTTTCCCACATTGACCATCCACCCATCATTGCTGCCTGGGCTCAAGGCTAGAGCGTAACCTAGGCTAGAGATTCTCCAAACTCTTTGACACCACAAGGAAGAGCAACATGAACGAAGTTTGACCTTTTGTTTGACTTGTTTCTGTTCAAAGGAATTAAAGGAATAAAGTAACCACATTCACACCGCATCATACCTGCAGAATGAGGTGTTTCCAGTGTGGGGAGCCTAGGGGTAGAACTCTACACCAGTTGGCTTCAAACCATATACTAAATCATTGTAATGAACAACAGGCAGTTGTAACTCTGAAACTAATTGCCGTCAGATCCATATAATATAACACATGCAAATTGAAGACATAACACAGCCAGAGAGCCCAACAGGTAAGTTTCAGGTTATGCTCCTTTATCACAATTCCACAATGTCCATCAAGCTCACACTAAAGTGTATGTTTGAGTCCCATTATGTGTCAAAGTTGGCACTTATATGACTAGTTTCAAGATCCCAGTCTAGTATGGGGAAAGACCCTCCTGATGTCTCAAATATATGTAACTATGATCTCGTACAAGGAAGAAATGTCTTTGGTTTGTTTGTTGGTTAGAGTCAAACTCCAATGTTTTGTTTACTCCTTCACAAGCTACTGTACAGAACCAATCTGCTTCAGTGACTATGAATGCATACTCGTGTATTTTTATTAATAACGTACATTTTTGAAATAAAAACTACCATTCAAGAAACATTTGCAAAGACTAGGGGACAGAGAGAGTGGTTCATGTGGGGAATGAGCATCCAGAGGAAGGGGTGGATGTGAGTACAGTTACAATGTTTAAAAGACATTTAGATAATTACATGAATAAGAAAGGTACAAAAACAGAAGTTGCTGGAAAAGCCTAGCAGGGTCTGGCAGCATCTGTGAAGGGGAAAAAACAGAGTTAACGTTTTGGGTCCGGTGACCCTTCCTCAGAACTGAGATTCTGAGGAAGGATCACCGGACCCGAGACGTTAGCTCTGTTTTTCACTCTTCACAGATGCTGCCAGACCTGCTGTGCTTTTCCAGAAACTTCTGTTTTTGTTCCTGATTTACAGCATCCACAGTTCTTTCAGTCTTTATTACATGAAGAAGAAAGGTTTGGTGGGATATGGGCCACGAGCAGGCAGGCTGGTTTAGTTTGTGATTATGTTCGGCATGAACTCGTTGGACTGAAGGATATGTTTCTATGTTGTATAACTCTACCTACCTATAAAAACACCTTTGACCATCACTCCAACAGGAATTGGTCAGCACGTTAGGTCCTCGAGCCCCTGCAGGAAAAGGAGAGGGTGGATCCTGTCATGTGGTTCTCTGAGCAGACTGGCAAAATCATTTGGCAGAATACCTCGTTACCAGAACTTTCTGACAAGCGCCAAGATGTAGCTTGGTTGAAGGGCACTGCTCGTCAGATCCTTCATGTTTGCCTGGTCTCTGTGCGCAATTGTGTGGCCCTCAAAGTGGCTGAGGGGGCACAGAGGCTGTGACACATTTCCATCTGGAAGGTGCCTTTGCAAAGGAAGTCTGGAGGAAGAAGCAGTGGTTTCTGTCGATGTTCATCCCGAGCAGCTCCGTGATGCGGGATTCTGTGCTCTATGGTTTGTTCCCTGGGATGCACACTGAGACAACCATCGCCTGGAGGACCATCAACTCGGTGAAAGATGCTCTTTGGTTTGCCCGAAACTTGCTGGTCTCCCAGCGCAAAGAGTTGCCCCTGACCAAGAGTTGCAGACTGGCACATTCCAAGGTCCAGGTCTAAGTGTTGAGGGACGCACTAAAGCCTGGGGAAGCCAAGGCACAATGGGGAAAGATCACCATTTAAGGCCTTTCTGCCATAATGTAGTGAGGAGCTGCTAATGTATAAGAGCCCCTTGGAGCTTGTATTGGAATGTGCATCCTCCGTGGTCGTATTTAGTTAACGTTCCAATTTTGATGTCAGATGGAGACACCTGAGAGTGCAATATGGTATTTTCATTGTAATTGTTGTTAGTTTTGTTAGTTGTTAAATCTGAGATAAATAAAATTTTGTTAAGCAAAGGTGCTAAGAGATATGGGCGAAAGGTAGGTATACGGATCATCAGCCATAATCTCATTAAATGGTGGAACAGGCTCGAGGGGCTGAATGGCCTACTCCTGCTTCTATGTATTTTCTGTTATGTCTGGATTGAGTTGTTTTCACAGAATCACAGAATTGCTACAGTGCAGGGGAGGCCATTTGGCCTGCTGTGCCTGCAACGCTTCTATTTCCTAGGGCCAATCTCCTGCCATTTCCTGCCATATCCTGGCGCATCACTTCCACCCAAATAATCATCCAATTCCTTCCTGAATTCCTCAATTGAATGTGCCTCCACCGCATTTCCAAGGAGTGCACTCCAGGCCCTAACTACTCACTGGGTGGAAGAAGCTTTTTCTCACATCACCCTTGCTTTATTTGCACATTGTTTTAAAACTTACAACGGGGAAACAAAGTGTAGACTGGGTGACCGTTTTGCAGGACATCTACGTTCTGCTCGCAAAAAAGACCCTGAGCTTCCAAAATAACAAGG
>JAHRHZ010000092.1:11465777-11491239 GCA_024137785.1 Ginglymostoma cirratum | reverse complement strand
CCATCACCCTCTGTCTTCTACCATCACCCTCTGTCTTCTACCATCACGCCAATTTTATATCCAATTGGCTAGCTCTCCCTGGATGCTATGCGACCTAACTTTACGAACCAGTCTATCATGTGGGACCTTGTTGAAGTCCATGAGTATGTGTCAAACTTTCCATGGCTCTGTTCAAAGTAGAGCAGGCTGTTCACACTATGTCATGACTGAACACTTAAGAACACAAAAAACCAGAGCAAGTGTAGTCCATTTGGCCTGCTCTGTCGTTCAATCCAAACATGGCAGACCTTTGGCTTCAAATCTAACCTCTCACCCATTGCCCATTATCCACGATTCTGTGAGAGACCAAAACATTGTCTGTCCCAGCCTTCCATATTTTCAACAATGAACGTTCACAACCTTATGAGATAGTGTTCCAAAGATTTGCAATCCTTTGGGTGAAGTAATATGTCTTCCCCTCAATCCTAAATGTGTAGTCCTTAACCTGAGACTGCACCATGCTTGAGATTCCCCAGCTTAAGTGGGAATCTCTGTTCCTGTCCTGCCAATCCCCTTTAGAGTCTTTTAACGTTTCAGTGAAGTTGCTTCTTGTCCACTAATGAATGAGTTTTGCACGATGTCTGTGAGACATGGTTTTTGTGGAGCCTTACTGGAGCTTTCTGATGTGCTGTTTGATATGCCAAAATGATTGTCATGATGTCCTGAATTAACCGGCTATTAGGATACAACTACCATAATCTTCCAAATGAGGGACAGCAAAGACTGACATACTACAGGAGTACAGGACTTTACTGGGACTTTCCAAAGGGAGTTTTTTTTTTTTTTGATTAATTCATGGGATGTGGGCATCACTGGTTAGGCCAGCATTAATTGCCCATTCGGCAGGCACATGTAGGCCAAATTGGATAAGGAAGGCAGTTTCCTCCCTTAAAAGGCATTAGTGAATGAGATGGGTTTTTCTGACAATCAATGTCATTAGACTCTTCTTTTTTATTGAATTCAAATTCCACCGTTTGCCCTGGCAGAATTCAAACTTGGGATGTTCACCTGGTACTCAGGATTAATCGTCTAGCGATAATACAACTTGATCATTGCCTCCTTTGTGATACATCAGGCTGACAACTTTGGAACGGGCCAAATAGTTTATTTTTCTAAAATCCACAGAATATAGACCCACTTTATTCAGCCTTTTAGCATAAGTCTACCCCTTTCATTTTGGTGACCAGTTTAATTTTTGCTCTTTTGACTCCAGAGGAAGGTTATCCTTTTGTAAATACAGAGACCAAACTTAACATAGCAGTTACCAGGAGCATAGTGCCTTGCCATCCAGTTGCCACTTCCACAGTTTTGCTGCGCTGTTGTCTACGTAACAGCAGTAGTTACTTCAAAAAAAAAGTCTTGAGTTGAGTTTTCAGAGCATTCTGAAACTGTGCTGAGTTTGAAGGTCCTTTAGTCATTAGGCCCTCTATGATAGATCACTCTGCCTTATTACTGTGTGTGACTCTCTGCTATTGGAAACTTAATGGTAAATCTCTGAAATAACTCTTCTTAATCCTTCTAGGAGTCTGCTAAACAAGCCGAAGAGTGAGATGACTCCTGAGGAGCTTCAGAAGAGAGAGGAGGAAGAGTTTAACACGGGGCCACTCTCTGTTCTGACGCAGTCTGTCAAAAACAACACACAAGTCCTTATCAACTGTCGCAACAACAAGAAGCTGCTTGGCAGAGTCAAGGCCTTTGATCGGTAGGCTCTTTGTGATCACTGCTTCCCTGTCTACTCTTGCTTTCCCATTATTTTGGCATCTCTAACCAAAAATGCATGTTATGGAAGGACTGTTCACTGGTAGGTTTTAACATGCGAGATCTATAAAATTTCTGTCATGACCAAAACCCGGCAGAGCGGCAAGTAAGCTGACATTATTTTATAAATTCCTGCAGGTATTGACGGGTATGGAGAAAAAGTGGGAGTGTGGTGTTGAAATTGAGGATCATTTATGATCATATTGAATGGTCAAGCAGGCTTGATGGGCTGATTGGCCTACTTGTGCGCCTATTTTCTATGTACCTTTAGCACTAATCAAATTGCTGCTATCATTGGAGCATTATTGCGACAGATTACATTTAAGTCTTTCACCCTCACTCAGTAGTGAGCTTTACAACTGTCCCTAGTTTGCAGGTGTATTCAAATGAGAAAAACACTGTCAAATTCTGGTCTGTTGACATTTCTTTTTAAAAAAGTGAACACGGAACAAATCAGGACTTTAATCTGTAATTGTCATCCTTTCCTGGAATAGTCTTAACTTTGTGGTTTGTCTGCTGTCATGAGTCAAAATGGGTTTCACCTGGGGACTGGTGGAGTCTGGTATGCAGAGCATCTGGTGCTGGAAGTTTGCCCTGTGGGGAAGGTCTGGGCCCTGGGTTTAATATAGAGACAACTTTGAGATATCTTTTTGTTTGCTGCTTTCTACCTGTACAGTAAAACTCTGCATTTTGTTTTTCAACTCCAATGCATTGCAAGTGAAAAGCCTTGTTGCTTTATGACAAGCCAAAGGTGGCCTTGTTTGTCAAAATAGACTAGTTTTGGCTCTATCACTCAGAGATGTAGAGCACAGAAACAAACCCTTCAGCCCAACTCGTCCATGCAGACTTGATAGACTACATTAATTTAGTTCCGTTTGCCAGCATTTCACCCCTATCCCTCTAAACCCTATTCATGTACCTATTCAGATACCTGTTAAATGTTGTAATTGTACTAACCTCCATTCTATTCACTCATTCCACCAAACATTGTCAGTGTTCTGTTTGTGCAACTAAACATTGTGGTACTTTGTCAATGCAGATCCCACCATTCTGAGTCCCCTGATCCTAGAAAACCACTGTTATATGACAAATGTTGTTAATTGTTCATTATCACCAAAGGTGTTATTTACAAAAAAGCTGCTGAATGTGATTTACTTTGAACAGTTTAGACAGCTGTCTGCACTGCGTTTTCTAATGAAATTTGACACAGATGGAGGGACAGCACCATCTTTCCTGCTTAGGCACTTTATGAACTTTAGGACTCGATACTGCATTTCACAACTTCATAGCAAGTTGTGCCATGCTGGCTATTCACCTCCCTCTCAGTAGATTTTTTTTTCTTGTTACACCCAGTGTGCAAACAGACATAAACAATGTCCCTTCTTTTACACTCTCATCAGCATTCTGTTGTCTTTTGCTGTGGGCATTTTCACCGTCTGTTCACTCACACACCTCTTGCCCCTCTGACGACAATGCCATAATCACTATTTTTCAGTCCCTTTCAGTTCTGAAGAAGTCATGTTGGATTCAAAATGTTAACTCTGTTTATCTCTCCAGAGATGCTGCCATCCCCACAAAGTCTCTTCAGTGCTTTGCTTTTATTTGGATTGCTAGTGTCAGCAGTATTTTGCTTTTATGCACCTCCTTGAGGTCTGATTACTTGCCTTTCAATGGTAACCTTTGTGGTCTGTCGAATGGCTGCCAGCTCCTAATGGCTTGGATGTATTCTGGCTCCGCCTTAAACCTTTGGAAAGAAGCAAAATGGACCAACTTCCCCCCACCACTGTGGGGAAGTGATTCAGTTAATGTTAGATCCAACCCAAAAAAATTAGCAGGTATTGAAGTGACCTGTCCCAGTCCCAGTTCCAGGTTAAGATGATAGGGTACACTCTTGGCCTGTTTGCACACACTCCTGCAGGCATCTGACAGCAAAGTTGATGAGATTATCAGTGGAGATTTCTGAATCACCCTCTGTACGTGAAGAACAGAATAAACTGACTGACTTAATTTGTATCTCTACTACTTTGTGGCATTGATCTTTGTAACACTGTCCACCAATGACGGCTATATTATAAAAGTTTGATAAACATTTGGCTAGCACAACACCACTGGAACTTGGACAAAAGTACAGTCCTGACAGGTAGGGATGTGATTTTTCACCTCATTTGGTGGTAGTGAACTCTATTTCAGGCAGTTACAATAGATTGGCAAATCAGTACCCAGAAATACATTGAATTGATGTGACTGTCAACAGCTCCAGAAGTGGCTTGAAGGCAAATCTTTATGCAGGGAAAGTTAAGGATTTGAAGTTTCCTACCTGATAGCCTTTCAATAAAGAATTGGATGAGTACTTGAAGACAAAAAAAATTTGCCGAGATGCAGAGGAGAGCTGGGGAACAAAGGTTACTGTTTGAAGCAGCTGGTTTAGGCTGGCTGCGATGAATATCTGCCTCTTCTACACTGGTGACCTCGTCATTAATGGGTGTTGGCGCCCTTGCATAAAATTACCTGTGGTTGGTGCTAAATTGTTAAAACTCACTGACAAGGTGCCAGGTAGATGGTTGGTAGAGGAAACTGAAATTACACTGGTGTGGACGGGGGTTCAGTTCAGCTTAATGTGATGAACTTTTGAAGATGAAAGAAGTTGTAACCAGTATGGAGGCCTTTTAACTTCCTGGTGCTGCTGCTCACCTCAAGGAAGTATGGCAAAATATGTATCCTCATTGCTCTTGCTTCAAAATCATGTAGTCAAGATGGTGTCATATTTGACAGGGCAATTTCTGACTTGTGTACAACAGTCTACAGTGGGTTTTTTAA
This sequence comes from Ginglymostoma cirratum, assembly GCA_024137785.1. Lineage (NCBI taxonomy): Eukaryota > Metazoa > Chordata > Chondrichthyes > Orectolobiformes > Ginglymostomatidae > Ginglymostoma > Ginglymostoma cirratum. The sequence continues at coordinate 11,486,625 of JAHRHZ010000092.1, read as the reverse complement.
TTAATTCACGGGAAGACAGCATCACTGGCTAGGCATCAATTATTGCTCATTGCCCATCCTTAATCCGCCCAGAGGGCAGTTAAGAGTCTGTGGGTCTGCAGTCACACGTAGGCCAGACCAGGTAAAGGTGGTACTTTTATTCCCTGAAGGACATTAGTGAACCAGATGGGTTTTTCCCGACAATCGGCGCACAATCATCATTAGATTCTTAATTCCAGACATTTATTGAATTCCAATTCCACCATCTGTCGTGGCGGGATTCGAACCCAGGTTTCCAGAGCATGTCTCTCCTATTTGTTATCAGTTACAATCTTGTCACTGAGGTAATCAAATTTCAACAGTTCATTGTGCCTAGTTAGGTAGAGCTGTGTCTTTTGCCTTACTTCATCATTCCTTCTCCAAAACCCTACAGTTTTCATTTCCAATTCCTTTTTTCCAAATTTACTGCTAAATCTGCAAGTGGCATTTTTGTAATTGATATAGTACTGTGATAAGAAACACTGACACTGTAGTTTGTGTGGACTGCATCTCTATTTCTGCCTGTACCTGCAGCAGTTTGCCTTTCTTATGATTCCAACTTTGGCACAATGTACCTGTAGCTATGGATAATGCAATTTCTGCACTGGCTGCCTGGTTTGCCTTTGGATGCATGACATGTTTTGGAACAAAGGACATGTGGAGGAAGAGAAGCACTTGCAAAAAATCTCCACTTCATGCACGGAGAGATATTATGATCTGCAGTACTGTTTGATTCCTGAATTTTGTTGCATTGATGAATTGCAGAAAGTGTGTTGTTGGAAAGCATTTCTGTTCTGAAGAGTTTTCAAAAATTCTCACCCATTTCTTGTTCCAGACATTGCAACATGGTGTTAGAAAACGTTAAAGAGATGTGGACTGAGGTGCCCAAGAGTGGGAAAGGCAAGAAGAAATCAAAACCAGTTAACAAGGACCGATACATCTCCAAGATGTTCCTCCGAGGGGACTCTGTGATTGTTGTTCTTAGAAACCCATTGATTACTGGCAAATGAAATGGCTGCTTTTGTGAAAGTTGTAACTTATGACATTGAGCAGAAAACCTGGAACTAGTAATAAACTTAGTTTTTTTTTGTTTCTTAAGTCGGGCCCTTACAACACATTTTTGCTGTGTGGAATTTAGTTTGTAATAAAATTCACTTTGGCATAAATACTTTTTCTTTAGCTTAAGTTGAACTTTCAGTCGTCAGATATTGATGTGGGTCTTTTTGAAACTCACTCCTTCACGTCTTGGTAGGTGGCTGATGCATTCTGATCACAGTGCACCAGGAGCAGCCTGGCACTGTGTGTCTGTGCCCTTCTTCAAGGATATTTCACCCAGTGTTTAGTGGTGAATAAGCGTGTCCAGGCATCAATGCCTATATTGAACTACTTCCTGTTCCCCATGTTTGGAATCACAATACCCTGTTCTGGGACCAGTTGGCACACCTCTCGCACATAAGGACCTGGATTGTGCCTTTCTAAACATAAGTCTGTTACCGTCTATGCAGTCGGGAAAGTGCCAGTAAAATGGTGATGATTACTTATCAAGTGCATAAGTGCTGAGTACACATGACAGAACTGATCTTGCATCCTGCTGATGGATGCAGCCTGAAGGCTGAGTAGGAATGCAGTTACAAATATGCAGACCATGGTACCCATCTCAACTGGACTGCCAATGCAGTTTGTACTTCTAACCAGTGCAACCTAACTTTGATTCACTGCACTGAATTCTTTGCTGGGGCTTTGTTCCTTGTTCATCGTCTACCGACTAACTACATCTTCCTTCAGAGAAACTGCTTATGTTAGTTACCACTTTATGCTCTATGCTCTATGATCAGGGTGGTTTCAAATGGCGTGCCAGGGAACAGCAGTTCATGACATGATCAAGCCTCAGTAACTACTGAACAGGTAGATCTGCAGCCAAACTGTCTTGCCCACTCCACAACTGGTATTTGAAGTGGCAGTCTTGTCACTCTGGAGAAAGGTTCTTTCCATGTTGGTGCACATTGGCCTGTCAGGATAGCAGCTGGAATGTTTCTGGCTCGTTTGTCAACTTGTATCTTGGCGACCAGTAACCTTGTTCATGAGTGACAGTGTTGTGGGTTCAAGTCCCACTCCATGAGACTCGAGTACTACAATAAGACACTGATAATTGCAAGTTATTGCAAATGTTCAAACTATCTGCACTACTTAGGTGACCCTGAGTTCCCCTTAATTTGATTTTTATTTAGTGTAATTTGTCTCATTGCTGTAAGAGATTGTAGAATTTTTCATTCAGTGTTCCAAGATTCCCTGTTCTTTAGTGAACTAGAAGCAGGTCTAATGCTTACCAGCTAATGACGCACAACTGAAATATGATGCCTACTTGTGGTATTTTTCTAATTATATTATTTTAAAGTTTAGTCTGCCAATGATAATTATACACAGTTAGTGAATAGTTCTGTTCTTGCCATTTTCAGTCATTTAAAAACTGCTTCACACTGTGGATTGACATTGATTGAAAATGGTTTTTTTTCCCCTGTGATAAAGCCACTCTCAGTTTTAATTATACTTTATTAAGTCAGCTTGAATATTTTTGAAAGTATCATCTTGTTATAAAACAAATTTGTCACAGTCGATGAGTTGAGTGTGCATCAACTGAAAAATGCAGAGATCAATGTGTACCAGGTTTCTGTTTTTAGCCCCTTCCTTTACACCAATGAGCAATTGTCAACTTAATACAAGTCCAGAAAAGTAGCTGAACGACTTCCACCTCCTCTGTCCCAAATATTGGGTATCTCCTGGCAACACAGAGCATGAAGCAAACCAATGTATAGGGATGCCAGTGTATATGATGTTTTGAATCAGTGAAAACTCTGTCTGGGACGTATGAGCCAAATGGGTTGCCACACTCCTGAAAACATGCCTTGTAGCAAGCTTGCTATTGGCATGAGACCAATAGGATGCCCGCGTCTGTGATACATGGATTACTGCAAGCCAGACGTCCAGTGGACCAGGATTGGATTGAATGCATGGTAAGACTGCAGAAAGCTACAGAACAGAGGGATTTGGGAGTCCTTGTCCATAAATCACAAAAGGACCATAATACGTAGAAGCAGATTTACACCATTCAGCCCATTGAGTCTGTTCTGCTATTTAGTCATAGCTAATAGGTTTCTCAACCCCATTCTCTTGCCTTCTCTCCATAACCCTTGATCCCCTTACCAATCAGGAGCTTTTCTCTCTCTGTCTTAAATATATTCAATGACTTGGCCTCCACAGCCTTCTGTGGTAATGAGCTCTACAGATTAACTAGCCCCTGGTTGAAAAAGTTTGTCCTCATCTCAGTTCTAAAGGGCCATCCCTTCATTCTGAGGCTATGCCCTTGGGTCCTAGTCTCTCCTACTAATGGAAACATCTTCACGTCCACACAATCCAGGCCTCTTGGTGTTTGGTAAGTTTCAATCAGATCACTCTTCCTTCTAAACTCCATTGAGTACAGACCCAGAGTCCTCAACGCTCCTCATATGACAAGCCTGTCATCTCCAGGATCATTCTTGTAAACCCCCTCTGGACTCGCTCCAACTCCAGCACATCCACCCTTCAATGTGGGGGCCAAAGCTACTCTCAATAGTCCAAATGCGGATTCTCCAGAGCCTTATACATCCTTGACAGTACATCTCTGCTCTTGTATTCTAGCCCTCTAGATATGAATACGAACATTGCATTTACCCTGTAAAAAGCTAGCACCCAAGTTTAATGGGTGATTAAGAAGGTAAATGGAATGTTGACATTTATTTCAAAATACCCTTGTGGCAAGTAGCTCACCTCCTGACTCCACAAAGCCTGTCCATTGTCTACAAGGCACAAGTCAGGAGTGTGATGGGATGCACCCCACTTGCCTGGATGGGTGCAGCTCCAACAACAATCAGGAAGCTTGACACCATCCAGGACAAAGCAGCCCCCCTTGATTGGCACGATATCCATAAGCATTCACTGACACTCAGTAGCAGCAGTGTGTACCATCTACAAGATGCAGTACAGAAATTCACCAAAGATCCTCAGACAGCACATTCCAAACCCATGACCACTTCCATCTAGAAGGTCAAGGGCAGCAGATACATGGGAACACCACCCCCTGCAAGTTCCTCTCCAAGCCACTCCCCATCCTGACTTGGAAATATATCGCCATTCCTTTGGTGTCGCTGGGCCAAATCCTGGAATTCTCTCCTTAATGGCACTGTGGATTAACCCACTGCACGGGGACTGCAGCGGTTCAAGAAGGCAGCTGACCACCAGCTTCTCAAGGGCAACTAGGGACGGGCAATAAATACTGGCCAGCCAGTGACGCCCACATCCCATAAATGAATGAATAAAGAAAAGTTTGAGATATCCCAATGTTGTGAAAGGCACTAGGTAAATGCAAGACTTTTTTTTTAATATGTGTGAACTGCTGCTTGATGTGGCAAAGCAATACATCATAGATGATGCAATCTCACAAATAGTTTACAAGGTGATGGTGCCTAAGTGAGAGGGAACTTTAACAAAAGGGGATCGAAGACATCTCATGACCTACAGAGAAACCTAAGGCCCCTGGGGCAGACTGGGAGAATGTTTGCAAATGCTGCCACGTTTGTATACTAAACATTGAACTCTCTCTACCCCTCCCCACCCTGGTCCTCCCTCCTGCCACCATCCTCTCTTCCTTTGTTACAGCTGCTTGAAGCTCCTATTCTGTAGTTCAAGTACCTGGAGTGCTGTTTTGTAAACTGATGAGCTGTGACAGTGTGTGAGGGGGTGATGCTATCTGCCACTTGGTGTCAGAAGACACGCAATGGAATGTGCTTTGCATCATTAGAATAGAATTAGCTTGATTGTCGCATGTACTCCAATGAGTACAGTGAAAAGTTTACAAGTCACCATTTCCGGCACCATCTTAGGTACCTAGGTACAGATCCTTAAGTACAAATTCTTAGGGAAAGAAATTAGAAAAAGAAACAAAGTCCGGCATTATAGATCGTAGGACTAAATTAGAAAAATGAAGAAAATTTCGGTGCAACGGTCCTTCCAATCCAGTCCACACTGCCACAGGACACGCCACACCAGGCTGAGAGACCGCCATATTGGGCCGGGACACAGCCACACCAGGCCGAGAGACCACCACGTTGGGCCGGGACACAGCCACACTAGGCCGAGTGACCACCACGTTGGGCTGGGATACAGCCACACCAGGCTGAGAGGCTGTCATGTTGGGCCGCTGAGAGACCGCCATGTTGAGCTGGGACCCAGCCACATCGGGTCCGTGCTGAGTTTGAGAGTCCGAGTCCACATTGAAGCCAGGAGTTCAGGACATCGCCAAGAAGAAAGAAGGAAATAAAATGCAAAAGAGAAAACAAGTGGACGATCTCCAGTTGAGGAGTCCCACTCTGCCGCCATCTTGGATCTGAATTATGGCAAAATAAGACATGCAAGAGAATCCGGCGCAGGGGCAAGACAGATGGTCAAGGCTCGATAAGTAAACATAACAGCTACACACATGAGAAAAATCTGGGTTTGCTGGGAGGCAGGAGGAATAAGTCGTTTGGCCAGCTTGGGGGAGCAAACAAATAGGCTATTCAACCCATCGAGTCTGCTTCGCCATTCAATCCTTTCACAGCTGATTTTAAGCATCAGCTCCGCTTTCCCACACCCCACCCACATCCATTGATTCCCCGAGAGACCAAAAAGTCTGCCTGTCTCAACCTTTAATATATTCATGGATGGACCATCCGCAACTGTCAGGGGTGGAGAATTCCAAAGATTTGCAATCGTTCAATTGCTCCATCTCTCTTTCTAAAGAGATCTGCACCTGATCCTGACATTCTGTGATCCTGTGTTTTAGATTCCCCAGCAGCCTCACAGAGTCCTGTGCTGAAAGTAAAATTCCCCCAACACTATTCCCATCAAACACTTGCTGGGGTCTCTCTCTACTCTTTTAAACTAGAAGTTAATGGAAAGTAAAGTTCCCTAGACTCCATCCCCAGCAATGTACCCAGGACAGGGACAGCATGGGGTTAGATACAGCGTAAAGCTCCCTTTACACTATCCCCATCAAACACTCCCAGGACAGGGGCAGCATGTGGTTAGATACAGAGTAAAGCTCTCTCTACACTGTCCCCATCAAACACTCCCAGTACAGGGACAGCATGGGGTTAGAGACAGCATTAAGGCCTGTCAAACCCCTTCAGAATCTGCAGCCAATTCCATTGTTGCTGGAGGCTCATAGAGTCATACAATGCGGAAACAGACCCTTCAGTCCAACTCGTCCACGCTGACCAGACAGTCCCATTTACCAGCATTTCGCCCGTAACCCTCTTAAACCTTTCCTATTCATGTATCTATCCAGATGTCTTTTAAATGTTCTAACTGTATCAGTTTTCACCACCTCCTCTGGCAGCTTATTCCATACACGTGCCACCCTCTGTGTGAAAAGGTCGCCTCTTAGGTCCATTTTAAATATTTCCCCTCTAACCTTAAACCTATGCCCCTCTAATTTTGGACTCCCCTACCCTGAGGAAAAGACCTTGGCTATTGACCCTATCCTTGTCCCTCATGATTTTATAAACCTCTATAAGGTCACCCCTCAGCCTCCAATGTTTCAGGGAAAAGTGGTATGAAGGGCGGGTAAGATTCAGTAGATGCTTTATATAGCTTGATAACTTGCTGGTGTATATGAAGACTTTATATATAGTGCTTTTTACGCCTTCAGCCATCAACTGTAAGATTCCTACCGTAAGACAGGCAACACTATACGCACTTGAGCAGAGCAAGGGGGTAATGATTAGTTTATCTATCTGTTTAGCACTGAATTGTAAATATAAGCCAGACCCGTGTCCCTCTTCAAAATAGTACCATCCTGGGACGTACCTGAGATGTTGGAGAGGAAGTCTGTTCAATATCTCATATAAAGGGCAGTGACTTGAACCATGTAGCACTCCCTCAGTATTACACTGTGTGTGTCAGCCTGGGTTTGAGAGTCATACAGTCATAGAGATATACAGCCTGGAAACAGACCCTTCTGTCCAGCTTGTCCATGCCAACCAGATATCCTATATAAATCTATTCCCAGCATTTGGCCCATATCCCTCAAAACCCTTCCTGTTCATATACCCATCCAGATGCCTTTGAAATGTAATTTCAAAGGCATCTGCCTCCACCATTTCCTTTGGCAGCTCGTTCCATACACGCACCACCCTCTGTGTGAAAAAGTTGCCCCTCAGGTCCCTTTCATATCTTTCCCGTCGCAGCTTAAACCTATGCCCCTCTAGTTTTGGACTGCCCCGCCCTGGGGAAAAGACCTTGCCTATTTACCTTATCCATACCCCTTATAAGCTTCTATAAGGTCACCCCTCAGCCTCCGACGCTCCAGGGAAAATAGTCCCAGTCTATTCAGCCTCTCTGTGTAGCTCAAACCCTCCAAATCCAGCCACATCCTCGTAAATCTTTCCTGAACACTTTCTAGTTTCACAACATCCTTCCTATAGCAGAGAGACCAGAATTGCATGCAATATTCCAAAAGTGACTGAACCAATGTCCTGTACAGCTGCAGCTTGACCCTCCCCCCCCAGCTCCTATACTCAACGTACTGACCAATAAAGGCAAGCTACCAAACACCTCTTTCACATCTTATCTAACTGTGACTCCACTTTCAAGGAACTATGAACCTGCACTCCAAGATCTCTTTGTTCAATAATATTCCCCAGGATCTTACCATTAAGTGTATAAGTCTTGCTCTGATACACCTTTCCAAAACGCAGCACCTCACCTTTATCTAACTTAAACTCCCTCTGCCACTCCTCGGCCCATTGGCCCATCTGATCAAGGCCCTGTTGTACTCTGAGGTAACCTTCTTCGCTGTCCTCTACACCTCCACTTTTGGTGTCATCAGCAAACTTACCAACTATGCCTCGTATGTTCACATCCAACTCATTTATATAAATGACGAAAAGCAGTGGACCCAGCACCGATCCTTGTGGCACACCACTGGTCACAGACCTCCAGTGTGAAAAACAACCCTCCACCACCAACCTTTGTCTCCTACCATTGAGCCAGTTCTGTATCCAAGTAGCTAGTTCTGCCTGTATTCCATGTGATCTAACCTCGCTAACCGGTTTGCCATAAGGAACCTTGTTGAATGCCTCACTGAAGTCCATATCGATCACATCCACTGCTCTGCCCTCATTGTCCTCTTTGCTACTTCTTCAGAAAACTCAATCAAGTTAGTGAGACATGATTTCCCACTCACAAAGCTATGCTGATGGTCCCTAATCAGTCCATGCCTTTCCAAATACATTTAAATCCTGTCCCTCAGGATCGCCTCCAACAACCTGCCCGCATCTGAAGGGTCTGTTTCCGTGCTCTATATCTCTATGACTCTTAAGCCCAGGCTGATACACACAGTGTAATACTGACGGAGTCTATTGTTCCCTGGTATTTCCTTACCAAATTTCGTAAATAGTGGCACACGATTAGCCAAGCTGTGCAGCCAACTGAGCTAACCCATGCAGCTGGTATCTTCCAATAAGGCCTCCTCTCATTCTCTTCACCTTCAATGAGTACATGCCCCAACCTCCTCATAAAGAAAAAAGCCATCCAGACCTAAGGTCACCCTAGTGAACCTTCTCTGAACAGCCTCCAATGCCAACATACATAAGGGGACTAGAACTGGTCACCACACTATTGGAAGGACGTGATTGCACTGGCGAGAGGGTGGAGGAGATTCACCAGGATGTGGCCTGGGATGAGAAGCCTCCAATATAAGGAGGGACTGGATGGACTGGGTTTGTTTTCCATGGTGCAGGGGAGGCCGACAGGGGGATGGGCGTCTCATGGTAAACCGTAAGATCACATGGAATACATGAAAGGTGTAGGCAGCGTAGATTGTGAGAATCTTTTCCCCATAACAGAAATGTGTAAGACCAGACAAGTTTAGAGTGAGGACTAAGTGGTTTTGAGGGGTTCTGAGGAAAGGTTATTTCACCCAGAGGGTGGTAGAAATATGGAACGTGCTGCCTCAGAGGGTGATGGAGGCAGACAGTCTTGTGATATTTAAGAAGCATCTGGATGGGCACTTAAAATGCCAGGGCATAGTAGGCCCAGGTCTGAGTGCAGGTAAATGGGATTTATGTAGTTACGTGTTTATTGGTCCGCATGGACATGGTGGGCCGAAGGGTCTCTTTCTTGCTGAATGCCTCTAACTATTCGCAATGTGCCAGTCAAGGTCTTGTACGGTTTTAGCAAAACCTCCCTACTTCTATACCCCAAACCCTTTGAAATAAAGGCCAACATTCTTTTAGCACTAATCATAGAATCCCTATAGCGAAGGAAGCAGGCCATTCAGCCCATTGAGTGCACACTGACCCTCTAAGAGCATCCCTCTCACCCTACTCTTGTAACCCTGCATTTCCCATGGCTAACCCACTAGGCTGCACATCCCTGGGCAGTACGGGACAATCTAGCACGGCCAATCCATCCTGACCTGCACATCTTTGGACTGTGGGAGGAAACCGGAGCACCCGAAGGAAACCCACACAGGTATGAGGAGAACATGCAAACTCCACACAGACACTTTCCCAAAGGTCAAACCTGGGTCCCTGGTGCTGTGAGGTAGCAGTGCTAACCACTGCACCACCGTACCACCCAGATGCCCCTAATATGCCACATTTTGCCTCTGTGAACTGCCCTTGCACCTTCGACTGTGTTGGAGGGGCTATACGTGTGTAAATTATTGTTGTTGGTCGCACAGTAATGGTTACCAAGACTTATCAACAAGGCAGACAGGTGAAAGGTGTCCGCCCATAGCATCGCTGAACACATTGGAGAGGTGTGGCATCGAATCAATGTAGAGACAATGATAAGCAGCAGTGTCACGGAATTCCATATCTTATTGAGTATCATGCTCGGAAAGAGGAATGTGTTTGTCTGTGCAGACGTGCCCTTTTGTAAAGTGTCGAAATCGAGCTGCTTCTCATATCACCCGTAATGGAGGCCAAGCCCCATTTGTCACTTTCCTGGTGCTGGGCCAGGCGCTGGAGGGGTGTTGGTTATAGTGAACTCCTTCGTCACACTGGGTTCAAAACACGCACCGCAGGCTGTGCTGGGAGAAAGGGAGATTCTCAAGTTACCTGCAGCTGGGCCCTGGTCGGCTAGAAGCCACTTACAACTGGTGTTTTGCACACCTGAACTCCTGAAAGGTCTCAGTGGGCGGGGTTTGGGTTTGTGTTAATCAATAACTGTGCGACAGAATGGACTGCCACCGACATGATCTTCAACAGGGCTGCTTGTGGAAAGGGGAAAAACAGCACTATCATAATCTAGATCATAAATCTCCGATATGAATAAAACATAAGAATATAATAAATAGGAGCAGGAGTAGGCCGCATCAGGCCCCTCAAGCCTGCTTCGCCATTCAATAAGATCTTTTTATGGACCCAGCTCCGCTTACCTGCTTGTTCACCATATCCCTTAATTGTTTTACTCTTCAAAAATCTATCTATGCCTTAAAACTTTCAGCAAGGAAGCCTCAACTGCTTCACTGGGCAGGGAATTCCACAGATTCACAACCCTTTGGGTGAAGAAGTTCCTCCTCAGCTCAGTCCTAAATCTGCTCCTCCCTTATTTTGAGGCTATGCCCCCCATTTATAGTTTCACCCACCAGTGGAAACAACCTCCCTGCTTCTATCTTATCAACTCCCTTCATAATTTTACATGTATCTATAAGATCCCCCCTTCATTCTTCTAAATTCCATTGCGTATAAGTCCCGGTCTACACAATCCCCCCTCATAAGGGAACTCCCTCAACTCTGGAATCAACCAAGTGAACCTCCTCTGTACCCCCTCCAGGGCCACTATATATCCTTTCTCAAGTAAGGAGACCAAAACTGTACACAGTACTCCAGGTGTAGCCTCACCAGGAGCCTATACAGCTGCAGAATAACCTCCCTGTTTTTAAACTCCATCCCTTTAACAATGAAGGACAATATTCCATTTGTCTTTTTAATTAACCGCTGCACCCGCAAACCAAATATTTGTGATTCAAGCACGAGGACACCCAGGTCCCACTGCGCAGCAGCATGCTGCAATCTTTCACCATTTAAACAACAGTCCATTTTGCTGTTATCCCTACCAAAATGGATGACCTCACATTGTACTCCATCTGTTAGACCCTTGCCCATGCCGCTTTTATGGTAGGGATGGTACAGCGAAATAACTATCTTTGAGGTTTGTTAGGTTGAGGTGCTGAAATGCAACGCAAACGTCTATAGAGTTCGGACAGTGTGACCTCCTTCCTGTGAGAAAATCAATCTCATTTTAAACACATCAGCAAAATGAGGTCCTGCTCTCTTATTAGAGACTGACAACCAGTGGTGAGGTTAACCTGAGGTTCACCGTACCTCAGGTGAGGGCCATATTTGAGACCTTTAAGGTAACCTCAGGCAATGTGGGAAATAAACACATAATATTAGCTCTGCTCTGATTTCAGAGACCAGCCATTTATTTGCCGAACCCTAACTTTCCCTGGAGCGTCGGAGGCTGAGGGGTGACCTTATAGAAGTTTATAAAATCATGTGGGGCCTGGATAGGGTGAACAGTCAAGGTCCTTTCCTCAGGGTAGCGAAGTCCAAAACTAGAGGGGCATAGGTTTAAGGTGAGAGGGGAAAGATTTAAAAGGGACCGGGGTGGGGGGGCACCCTTTTCACACAGAGGGTGGTGCGTGTATGGAATGAGCTGCCAGAGGAAGTGTTGGGGGCTGGTACAATTACAACATTTAAAAGGCATCTGGATGGGTATATGAATAGGAAGGGTTTAGAGGGATGTGGGCCAAATGCTGGCAAATTTAGGATATCTGGTTGGCATGGACGTGTTGGTCTGAAGGGTCTGGGTTCATGTTGTACATCTCTATGACTCTGTAACTCTAAGTAAGCTATGTGATTGTAGATCTTAAACTGCACCAAAAGGGGACAGGAAGTTGATGTTTCTCATCTTTCAGGAATCAGGATCGAGACACAAGAAAACCAGCCTAAAATTGCAACAGAAGTTTTCAACAATGTCTCCCATGAGGGATGTCAAAGCAAGCAATTATATGGAAATGCAGGTCTGTTTCGGGGTTAAATTAAACAGCGCCAGAGATGAATCTTATTCCAGTTTCTGTTTAAGAGCTGTGCTCTCTCTTTAGAGAGAGGTAGGTACCACAGGAGGAGGAATAAACCTTATTTACCCCATCCGACTACGTTTCCCCTTCCTCCCTGTCTCCTTACCTTTCCCTCACTTTTGGCTGTAATTACACTGTTTTGCATGTAAATCGGCAATCAGTTTAGAAATATGGGTGATTTTGTGGTGAGCAGAAAAAGGACATTCATTGGTGTGTAAAAGAATCTCTGGATATAGAAAAAAATTTGAAAAATACAAAAGAAATCAAGCTGGATTCTTCTCTAGTGGTTTCTGGACAGAGAAAAGGAGAATGTGGAAACTGATGTTTGTGCTAAACTGCAGATTTACAACAAAATCTTGGCAAATCTCTGAAAATCTTTTCTCACCCAATTCCACAAATGGGTATCAGATTGTTAAACATCCTGAGGCACAGGTACAACAAAGGCCAAGTTTGGGACAGGTCCAATACAACTCCTTCTCAACACCATCCCAAAGCAGCTACTAAATGGGTGGTTTCACGAAGTGAGGACATAGAAGTTGAGAAATTGAATGTATTATAGGGTGGAATGGTGGCTCAGTGGTCACAGTGGTGGCTCACAGTGCCAGGGATCTGGGTTCAATTCCACCCTCGGGCAACTGTCTGTGTGGAGTTTGCACATGCTCCCTGTGTCTGAGTGGGTTTCCTCCAGGTGCTCCAGTTTCCTCCCACAGTCCAAAGATGTGCAGGTTAGGGTGGATTGGCCGTGCTAAATCGTGGTGTCCAGGGATGTGTAGGGTAGGTGGGCTAGCCATGGGAAATGTACGTTTACAGGGATGGGGTGGATCTGGGTGGGGTGCTCTTCAGAGGGTCGGTGTGGACTTGATGGGCTGAATGGCCTGCTTCCACACTGGAGGCAATTCTATGATCCTGTTATATTGGTTCAAAAATGAAATGCTCATTTAATTCTGAAATATGGAGCAAATGGTTGGAGTGCTGTAGAAGGAGCAACAAAACAGGAATTGCTGGAAAGGCACAGCAGGTCTGGCAGCATTTGTGGAAAGAAAGCAGAGTTAATGTTTCGGGTCCAGTGACCCTTCTTCAGAGCTACAATAGAAGGAGCTTTACTCTTGACTAACCCATGCTGCACCTAAACCCGACAGGGTGTTGTGGGCAAGATGACACGTTGGCTTAAAATCTCATTCAAAAGGTGGCACTTTTGGCAACATGGCCACCCCACAGTAGTGCAATGGAGTGCCCAGGTCTCTGAAGGGCACCCTGAACCCACAGTAATGTGCATTGTGGCATGTTAATTTTGTGACTTACCACTTCTACCATTGACGGAAGATCAGGGCAAGGAAGGGATTCAAGTTTCACTCCATTGCAGGATGGAGATGCTGCTGTGTTTTGGATAAGGCATTACACTGAAGTCCTGTCTGCCCTCTCAAGTGGGTGTAAAAGATTTGTGGCATTGATTCGAAGAAGGGCAGGGGACAATCTCCCTGGTGTCCTGCTCAATATTTATCCCGCAGTGAAGCTGACTGAAAAAACCAGCTGGTCCAAACCTCATCATTTTGCTGTTTGTGGCATTTTGCTGAGCACAAATTGCCAACAGTGGGGAGAAGCGCTGGGCGTAATGCTAATGCTGCTGGACTGGCGATCCAAAGGCTTGGGCTAATGCTTTGGGGGCATGGGTTCAAATCTCACCACCATTCCTAGTGGAATTTAACTGGGTGGCTCAGTGGTTAGCACTGTTCCCCCACAGTGCCAGGGACCCGGGTTTGATTCCACCCTCGGGCAACTGTCTGTATGGAGTTTGCACGTTCTCCCCGTGTCTGCGTGGGTTTCCTCTGGGTGCTCCGGTTTCCTCTCACTGTCTAAAACTGTGAAGGTTAGGGTGGATTGGCCGTGCTAAATTACCCATAGTGCCTGGGATGTGCAGGTTAGGGTGGATTGGCCATGCTAAATTACCCATAGTGCCCAGGGATGTGCAGGTTAGGGTGGATTGGCCATGCTAAATTACCGATAGTGCTCAGCGATGTGCAAGTTAGGGTGGGTTAGCCATGGGGAATGCAGGGTTACAGGGATACAGTATGTGGGGGGGGTCTCGGTGGGATGTTCTTTGGCAGTGCAGACTAGATGGGCCAAATAGCCTCTTTACGAGCTGATTCAAAATGCAGCTTCCCTTCCTTTTGGAGCTGGCAGCAGGGAGAAATGGGCACATTGGTGCTGCCACTAGATTTGTCATCCAGAATGCCAGGCTAATGCTCTGGGGATATGTGTTTTAGTGCCACCATGACAAATGGTGAAGTTTGAATTCAATTTTAAAAATCTGAGACAAAATGTTGTCAATTGTTGCAAAAACCCATCAAATGTCCTTTAGTGAGGGAAAATCTGCCAGTCTGGCCTACATGTGACTCCAGACCCACATCAATGTAGTTGTAGAATGCTTACAGTGTGGAAGCAGGCTATTTGGCCCATCAACTCCATACTGACCCTCCAAACGGCATCCCACCCATACTCACCCCCACTGCCCAATATCTGTAACCCTGCATTTCCCATGGCTAACCCATTTAGCCTGCACATCCCTGGACACAATGGGGCAATTTAGCACGGCCAATCCACCCTAACCTGCACATCCCTGGACACTATGGGGTAATTAGGCATGGCCAATCCACCCTAACCTGCACATCTTTGGACTGTGGGAGGAAACCCACAGAAAGATTGTGCAAGCTGTACACAGATAGTCGCCTGAAGGTGGAATTGAACCTGGGTCCCTGGAGCTGTGAGACAGCAGTGCTGGCCACTGAGTCACCATGCCACCCAAAGCTGGCTCTTACTGCCCTCTGGGGCGATTAAGTTTGGACGATAAAAGGTGGGCCACAACCCATGAACAAATACAAACAAAAGGCCAAAGAAAGAAAAAAAAACACAATGACTACGCTTCAAAATTTCATTGGCTCCATAGTTTCTTTTATATTTGTTCATGGAATGTGGGCGTCACTGGTCAGGCTAGCATTTATTGCTCCAGGCAACCACATTGCTGTGGGTCTGGAGTCAGATGTAGGCCAGACCAGGTAAGGATGGCAGATTTCCTTCCCTAAAGGACATCAGTGAATCAGATGTGCTTTTCCTGACAACCGATTCGTGGCCGTCACCTGACTCTTAATTCCAGATTTTTTTTATTGGATTCAAATTCCACCACCTGCTATGGCAGGATTCAAATCCAGGTTTCCCAGAGCATTACTGGGCTCACTAGATGAGCAGTCCACCAAGCCTCCCGCAAAGTGGACTGGGGCATCCTGAAGTTGCGAGCGGCGCTATTTAAATGCACAAGCTTTCTCTGTGCTTCGTAGTAGGCAAAAGCCTGACAGCTGGTGGCTATGCCTCGCTGCCCGCGTGTCCAGGGTTCTCCTACGATGCAAACTCCAAGGTAAGCCAAGAGTTAATCTGTTGCTGTCCCTCTGCTCAATACACCAGAATGTTCCTTTTACATTTTAAATGGAACAAGCTTTACTAACGATGTACCAAATAGCTGGCACTTAAAAAAAAACCTGCTACCAAAACAAGTTTACTTAAAGTATTAGTTACATCTAAAATAAGGGAAATCAATAAGACATTTCTTCGCCCATCCCAACCCCCCAAACCATACAAACCTCTGATTGAAGGAGTTTATTAAATATTAATAAATGAGCATATGAACTGACAGCCATTTAATCAGATATTAACCTTTGAACAGCCTCCAAGGGTTTCAAGGCCGTGAATCCATCTGGAGAGCTAATCGGTTCACTGACTCCCCAGTGACACTGGCTTTATGTCTCCGTCTACTCGCCTCGGCAAAGTTTAGTACTATGTGCAGGTCAGGATAGTGCCAGCTGGTGTAGTGGTTCAGTGGTTAGCACTGCAGCTTCACAGTGCTAGGAAGGCAGGTTCAATCCCAGCCTTGGGTAACTGTGTGGAGTTTGCACGTTCTTCCCTGTGTGGGTTAGGGTTGATTGGCCATGCTTAAATTTCCCATAGTGTCTAGGGGTGTGTTGGCTAGTTAAGTAGGGGGTTGGGATGTTCTTCGGGGGTTGATGTGTAGATTGAAGGTAACTCTATAAGGCCCATAAAATCATGAGGGACATAGATAAGATGAATGAAAGGTGCCTTTTCCTTACAATAGGGGACTCAAGGGGGACAATTTTTTTAAGGTGAGAGGAGTAACTTTTTAAAAGACAAAGTTTTCACACAGTGATTTGTATGTGGAATGACCTTCCAGAGGAAGTGATGAATGTGGGTACATTTAAAAGAAATTTGGTTAAATTCATCAATAGGAAAAGTTTGGAGGGACATGGGCCAGGAGCAACAGGTGTGACTAGTTTAGTTTGGGATTATGGTCGGCATGGACTGGTTGGGCTGAAGAGCCTGTTTCTGTGCTGTGTGACTCCATGACTCTATAACATATCCAACTTTAGTGAGGGCATTTTGGAACAGTGGTTAAGAGGAGATCTGGGCTCAAGTTCCACCTGCTCCAGGGGTTGTCGCAACATCACACCAAAGAACTGCGGATGCTGTAAATCAGAAATCAAAAATCAGACATTGCTGGAAAAGCTCAGCATATCTGGCAGCATCTGTGGTGAGAGAACAGAATTAATGTTTTGGGTCCAGTGGTTCTGAAGAAGGGTCACTGCTTTCTCTCTACTGTGCGTCATAACATGTCTGAACAAGTTGGTTAAAAGTATCTGAAAGCACTGATGATGAAGATCTTGAAACGTAGAAACTAGGAGCGGGAGAAGGCCATTCGGCCCTTTGAGCCTGCTTTGACATTTAATACAATCATGGCTAATCATCCAAGTCAGTCCCTCGTTCCTGCTTTCTCCCCCCATATCCTTTGATCCCTTTAGCCCCAAGAACTATATCCAACTCCTTCTTGAAAACATTCAATGTTTTGGCCTCAACCGCTTTCTGTGGCAGAGAATTCCACAGACTCCCCCACTCTCTGGGTGAAGATATTTCTCCTCTTCTCAGTAACAGAGATTGGCCACAACAGTAGTAGTGATGAATGACTTCAGTTCAGTGGAGAGACTGGAGAAGCTGGGATTGATATCCTTAATGTGGAAAAACTCAAGGAGAGACTTATTAAAACTGCTCACAATTATACAGAGTTACTGAGGGAGAGGGCATTTTTGGTAGCAGAAGGATCGGTGACTAGAGGAGAGTCATAGGAGTCATACACCACTGAAACAGGCCCTTTGGCCCAACCAGTCCATGCCGAATGTAGTTTTTAAAAATTCATTCATGGGATGAGAGTGTTGCTAGCCGGGCCAGCATTTATTGCCCATCCCTAATTGCCCAGAGGACAGTTAAGAGTCAACCACATTGCTGTGGGTCTGGAGACACATGTAGACCAGACCAGGTAAGGATGGCAGTTTCCTTCCCTAAAGGACATTAGTGAACCAGATGGATTTTTCTGACAATCAGCAATGGATTCATGGTCATCATTAGAATCTTAATTCCAGATCTTATATTGAATTCAAGTTCCACCATCTGCTGATGGCGGGATTTGAACCTGGGGCCCTAGAACGTTATCTGAGAATCTGGATTAACAGTCCAGTGATAATACCACTCAGCCATTGCATCCCCCAAACTAAACTAGTCCCACCTGCCTGCTCCTGACCCATATCCCTCCAAAGCTTTCCTATTCATGTACTTATCTAAAGAGTCTTATAAACATTGTAACTATGCTCACATCCACCATTTCTCAGGAAACTATTTCCATGCAAAAAATTTGCCCCTCATATCTTTTTTAAATTTCTTTCCTCTCACCTTAAAAATATGCCCCCCGCTTTGAAAATCCCCATCTTAGGGGTAAGACACCCACCACTAACTCTACCAATCTACACCCCTAATGATTTTATAAACCTCTACAAGGTCACCTCTCAACTTCCTATGGTCCAATGAGAAGAGTTCTGGCCTATCCAGCCTTTCTTTGTAACTCAACTTCCCATACACGGCAAAATCCTGGTATATTTCTTCTGAACTATCTCCAGCTTCATAGTATCCTTCTTGTAACTGGGTGACCAGAACTGGACCCAATACTCCCGAAGAGGCCCCACCAATGTCCTGCAATGAAGTTCCAACTCCTATACTCAAAGGACTGAGCAATGAAGGCAAGTATGCCAAATACCTTCTTAACTAGCCTGTCAATATGTGATACAAACTTCAAAGAATTATGTACCTGAACCCCTAGGTCCTGATGTTCTATGACTTAAGAAAATTGGCAATGCAAAAGGATTTTATTTTTGAGGCAAAGTTACAATCAAGATCCCATTCCCTGAAAGAGTAGTGATAATAAATTTGATTATAACATTCAAAAAAAGGATTTGATTTATTCTTGGAAAAGAATAAATTTTAAGCAGTGCTGTTAACAATAGAACGATTTGGAAACACCTTCAAGGAGCTGTCATGGGAATGATGGGCTGAATAGCCTGTTTCGGGGTTTCATGACTCTATGAGTAGTGGTTGTACATGTCGATTTGACTTGGTGCGTAAAGCAGGTGGAAAATTCAATTGAAGATGCCGTTTTTGTCTCAACCTACAATGTGCCCATCTGAACCACAGTAAAGTCACCATAGACCAAACTGGCCGTAGGGCTGCTCTCTCATTAGAGAGAGATAACTGGTGGTGGTTTAACCTGAGGTTCACTACTCCTCAGGTGACGGGGAAGAGGTTCAGAAGGAGAGTCCTTCACGGTAACCTCAGCCGGTGTAGGAATTGAACCCACACTATTGGCGTTGCTCAGCATTGTCCCACAACTCAGTGAGCTGACCTCACAACTGAACCATGCCCACCTTACTGAACCACGCCCACCTTACTGAACCATGCCCACCTTACTGAACCACGCCCACCTTACTGAACCACATCGTCATAAACACCTCAAGCACACAGTGAGACCTTTCAGTGTGTCTGATGTTTGTGCCAGTTCTTTGCTTCAGGGAATCCAAAATGAATGCTGTGATCTGATTGGTTACAAACTAAATTGCCAGATTTTTGAACTCTGAAGGAACCAAGGGACTTGGCTGTTGGGTGGGAAAGCAGAGTTAACATTTAACATAATTTGTGTTCAATGGCAGAGTAAATACAAAAGGCCAGTGGAGTCATACAGCACAGAAACAGGCCCTTCAGCCTGACATGTCCATACAAACCAGTTTCCTGAACTGAACTTGTCCTATTTGCCTCCATTTGGGCCATATCCCTCTAAACCTTTCCTATTCAAATACCTGTCCAAATGTCTTTTAAATGTTATAATTTTACCCGCATCTACCACTTCCTCTGGCAGCACGTTCCATACATGTATCACCCTCTGTGAGAAAAAACTTGCTCCACAGGTCCCTTTTAAATCTTTCCCCTCTCACCTTAAACCTACACCCTCCAGCTTTGGACTGCCCCACGCTGGGAAAAGACCTTGGCTATTCAACCTATCAATACCCCTCATGATTTTATAAACCACTATGAGGTCACCCCTCAGTCTCCTATGCTCCAGGGCAAAAAAAGTCCCAGTTTATTCAGCCTCTCCTCATAACTCAAACTCTCCAGTCCCAGCAATATTCTTGTGAATCATTTTATACCCATTCCAGTTTAATAACATCCTTGTCTGTCTCCTCTCCACCTATCTTCTCCTCTATCCATCTTCTATCCACCTCCCCCTCTCTACCTATTTATTTCAGAACCCCCTTCCCCTCCCCCATTTCTGATGAAGGGTCTAGGCCCAAAACGTCAGCCTTCCTGCTCCAATGATGCTGCTTGGCCTGCTGTGTTCCTCCAGTCCTACACCTTGTTATCTCTTCCTACTGACCTTTTGAGTTCCTGTTAGAAAATTATCATAATTTGCTTTCTTTTTGTTATTCCTTCCTTGGATATGAATGTTGCTGGCCATTATGGGTGGCACAGTGGCTAGGTGGTTAGCGCTGCTGCCTCACAGATCCAGGGACCCGGGTCCGATTCCAACCTCGGGTAACGGTCTGTGTGGAATTTGCACCATAATATTAAAAAGAGGAGAATGTAAGACACAATCCAATTGCCCAAACAAAAGCGATAGTGATCGATTTTCTTGAACCATTGCTGAATATATTTCCAACCAGCTTGATGTTGTTTTCTCTGGCACGTATCTACGTGTGATCCAAGAAGGGGTTAAAATAACAGCCACTTGGATGTTAAACTGAGTTATCATACAAAAGCTTCAGATACAAATCTGAATGTCAGGCCTCGTCATTGCGATGGGGTGTACAGTTGCTGTGAATGAATATTAAAGGGCCCTCAGAGACAGACTTTCCCCAGAGAGCGAGCACAGTTTTGCAAAATGGATTCACTTAATGAAACTGATCCTCACCACAGTTTGTACCAACTCTTTGCAATGTAACCCAAATCCAGGTACTGTCAGTGATACTCTGCACAGGGCAACAGGGGGAAGAGCCAGAACACAAGATGTTCGGGCAACTGTCCATCTGGTAAGGTGCTCACTCACCCTGATAATAGAGTGGCCTGTGATTTCGTTATTGCAAATGAGGGCTGGTGAATAAATCAGTGAGTTACAGAGAGGGTACAGTAGAGACTGTTACAGTGAGGCTTGTGGTGTATATCAGTGTGTAACAGTGAGGGGTGTGGGGTATATCAGTGTGTTACAGTGAGGGGTGTGGGGTATATCAG
>JAHRHZ010000092.1:11386991-11465677 GCA_024137785.1 Ginglymostoma cirratum | reverse complement strand
GTGTTACAGTGAGGGGTGTGGGGTATATCAGAGTGTTACAGTGAGGGGTGTGGGGTATATCAGAGTGTTACGGTGAGGGGTGTGGGGTATATCAGAGTGTTACGGTGAGGGGTGTGGGATATATCAGAGTGTTACAGTGAGGGGATGCGGGGTATATCAGAGTGATGCTGTGAAGCATGTTCCTGGGTACAACAGTGATACCTCTCACAGTTGCATATCTCATCCTCACGGAGAACATGACTTCCCCCCCTCACACTGTAGAGATCTCACGTAAAGCTCCAAGACTGGCTTTGCATTTCCGAAGAGCACACAATAATGTAAGAGAAAGACCATTTTGTTACACTTTGTGAACCGAATGAAAACTGACACTGCACGCTTAAAATGCCTCTTCATCACCATTACCTTCCACCCCCACGGTGATGGGCTGAAGTGTGTTGTGCCTTTAAGCAAGAAATGCTATAGGACCCCTATTGAGTTTCAGCCTCATCTGCTGTTCAGGGTGTACAAGCTTCCTAACCTATTTGCAACGTTACATTGCAAGCAAAAGGAAAGAAAGTCCTGACCAATAACTTATCCTTGTGCCAACAGTCACTTAAAAAATAATTCCGGTCATTATCTCATTGCTTGGTTGATGGGATCTTGCTGTGCACCAGATTTAAGGCTCCCAGATTTAATTGAAAACTCTTGAAAGAGAATGTGCCAACAGAACCTTTGGGACGTTGTATTACAGGCAGCAGATTAGACTTGACAAATGGGAGCACCAACTAATGCAGTGAGTTGCATTCAAACTGTGGATTCCAAGGTAACGTCCCAAGGGTGTCTCGCAGGCAAACAACATTTACACCAAACCACACGAGGAGCTGCTGGGACAGGTATCCAGAAGTTGGGTCAAGAACATGGGGTTGCTTAAGGGAGAAAGAGAGAAAGAGAGAGACAGAGACCAGGAGAGGGAGGACATGGAGAGAACAAGAGGTTGAGGGACAGAATTCCACAATTTAGGAAGCAAGCTGCTTAACAAAGAGCCACCAATGATAGAGCCATTAAAATCAGGAATGCGCAAGAGCCCAGAACTCTTGAGGGTTCTTGAACTGAGATGGAGGTGGGGGGGTGGAATTGAAAGCATTTCTAACAAAGTTTGAGAATTTTACCATCCAGCTGTTGTCAGACTGGGAGTCATTATGGATGGTTGGAGCTTTTTTCCCCAACCTCAGTTTTCTCCCTTATGTGGGATGACTGAAAGAGATAGGAGTAGAAGGAGGCCATTCAGCCCATCCAGTCTGCTCTGCCCTTCAATGAGATCATGGTCGATCTAATAGTCCTCAACTCCACTTTATTGTCATTTCCCCATAACCCTCCATTCCCCTTACTGATTAAAAATTCATCTCAGCCTTGAATATACTCAATGACCCAGCCTCTAAATTCCTCTGCAGTAAAGAATTCCACAGATTCACTAACCTCTGAGTGAAGAAATTCCTCCACATCTCTGACTTGGCTTGGTGGTTAGCACTACTGCCTCACAGTACCAGGATCCTGGGTTCGATTCCAGTCTCGGGCGACTGTCTGTGTGGAGTTTGCATGTTCTCCCTGTGTCTGCATGGGTTTCCTCCAGGTGCTCTGGTTTCCTCCCACAATCCAAAAATGTGTAGCTTAGGTGGATTGACCAAGCTAAATAAAGTGTGCAGGCTAGGTAGGTCAGCCTTGGGAAATGAGGGGTTACAGGGATGGGGTGGTGGGATGCTCTTCAGAGGGTCAGTGTGGACTTGATGACTGAATGGCCTGTTTGCACACTCTAGGGCTTCTGTGATAACTTATTCTGAGATTATACCCTCTCTGGTTGTAGACTTGAGGGGAAACAACAGTACAGCATCAGAATTTTGGAAGTTTCAATAAAGTTGCTTCTCCATTTTCTAAACTCCACCAAGTGCAGGCCCAATCTACTCAACATCTCCTCACATGAAAACCCTTCCTGACCTCAGATCAGCTGAATGAACCTTCTCTAGACTGCCTCCAACATAGGTCAATCTTCCCTTAGATAAGATGCCCAAAACTATCCACAGTATACCAGCTGTGCTCTGACAAATGCCTTGTACAGTTTTAGCGACACCTCCCTATTGTTATACTCCATTCCCTTTGAAATAAAGGGCAGCGTTCTATTTGGCTTCCCTGTTACCCGCTGAAACTCGGATGCTAACTTTTTACGATTTATGCATGAGGACTCCCGAATCTGTCTGTGTTGCAGCTTTCTGTGGTCTTTCTCCATTTAATTAACGTTCAACTTTTTTATCCTTCCAGCCAAAGCATAACCTTGTCTTTTCCACACTGTATTCCATCTGCCAAGTTTCTGCCCACTCACTTAACCCATCTATATCCCTGTGGGCCACCGTGCCACCCTGATAGTGCTAAATTGGCCACTGTTACAGCAGCCTTTTATTGAATTCAAATTGCACTTTCTGCCCAAATGGGATTTGAATCCTTGCCTGTAGAACTCTAACCTGGGAAAGCTACTGGATTAGGAAACTAGTACCTTCACCACAATATCATTGCCTCCCTGCTCTGCTCCCCTCACCACAGAAGCTGTCAGACCTGCTGAGTTTCTCCAGCATTTTCTGTTTGCATTGCATTCAGCCTCTCCAGTGCCCACCTCGTCTCCTGTTGGGTGGCAACAGAACTGCATGGCCTTAGCTTGCATCTCTATGTGCCTGACCCACAGATGAGCGTGAGAGTGAGAGGCTGGCATGGAGAGGAGAAAAGTGAAAGGTTAGGGCAGAGCAGAAAGGAAAGGGTCAGGAGGGGTGGAGGCAGAAGGGGTGAACAGCGTGAGAAAGGAGGGTAGAGAGGAGGAGGTACAGAATGAGGGAGAGAGAAATGCAAGGGAGAGGAAACAAAGTGAGAAGTACAGTGAGATGAAAAGACAAAACAGAAGAACGCAAAGGGACAGAAAGCAAATAAATGGGTGAGAAAAGAGAGGGAAAAAAAGAATAGAGGAACAAGCTCAGAAAATGCTGGAGAAACTCACAGGTTTAGGAGCATCTGTGGAGAGAAACAGAGTTAACGTTTCGAGTCCAGTATGACTCTTAAATAAAAGCTAAAAGAACTGCGGATGCTGTAAATCAGGAACAAAAACAGAATTTGCTGGAAAAGCTCAGCAGGTCTGGCAGCATCTGTGAAGAAAAATCAGAGTTAACACTTCAGGTCCGGTTCTGAGGAAGGGTCACCGGACCCGAGACGTTAACTCTGTTTCTTCCTCGCAGATGCTGCCAGACCTGCTGAGCTTTTCCAGCAACTTCTGTTTTTGTTACAATATGACTCTTCTTCAGAACTGAAAGGGGTTGGAAAATATTTTAAAATATTTTACACAGAGGACAAGCAAGGCCTACTGTGTGTAGAGTCCCAGTACAAAAGATAAAGCGTGACATGGTGGCTCAGTGGTTAGCACCGCTGCTTCACAGCACCAGGGACCTGCGTTCGATTCCACCTTCGGGTGACTGACTGTATGGAGTTTGCATATTCTCCCCGTGTCTGTGTGGGTTTGCTCCGGTTTCCTCCCACAGTCCAAAGATGTGCAGGTTAGGGTGGATTGGCTATGCTAAATTGCCCCATAGTGTCCAGGGATGTGTAGATTAGGTGGGCTTGGGGAATAGGTCTGGGTGGGATGGTCTGGGAGTCAGTGTGGACTTGTTGGGCTGAAGGGCCTGTTTCCACACTGTAGGGATTATTAATGGTGGCGACAGAGATGCAGAATGGGGGTTAAACAAGGCACAAGAGATAGTAGGAACTGCATATGCTGGAGAATCTGCGATAACAAGGTGTAGAGCTGGATGAACGGAGCAGGAAGGCTAACTTTTTGGGCCTAGACCCTTCTTCAGAAATGCAGAAGAAAGGTCTAGGCCCAAAACATCAGCTTTCCTGCTCCTCTGAAGCTGCTTGGCTTGCTGTGTTCATCCAGTTCTATACCTTGTTATCTCATAAAAGATAGAAACTGGCTGGGGAGGAGAAATGCGGGTTGGCCCTTTTAATTCAACCAGGAAGATAATAACCTGAGGACCAAACTGATTTTTTTGTTTAGAATGTTCTCAAATCACATTAGCTGTCTGTTGGTGTCCTGTTAATGGAGAACAAGAGTGTAGATTAATCAACCGTTCTAAGGGGCGATGCAGGGGAGAGAGAGTGCAAAGCTGCAGGTAAGTTGGGGCGAAGAGGCTGTGCTTAACAGCTCACTCACCGTGGAACCTGCCAGGGACAGTTTGTATAATTTATAACATTGACAGCTCTGGCTGTAAGGGAATCTGTCAGCACAGTCCGACGCTTCCTGCTTCTTAGGAGATGGTGTGAGATAGGTTTTCGCTGCTTTAGCTGGGGTGACATCAGTGCAGAGTTTATCAGTGATAGCTCTTTGTAAAAAGGCAGAGGGCTCCCTTCAGCCAGACAACCCTGACTTGACATTGACTGACAGCTCTGCATCGGGGGGAAAGAGATCCAAATATTTGCACCAAGGAATTTTGAATACATTAAAGCCTGAGGACAAGGAGTGACATTTCACCAGGTTACACAATAGAAAAGACATTTTGTCACATCTCCAATTATTTTGTGCAGTTCAGTTCCTGCTGAAGTGCTTGTTGTTCATAGAGGAGCGATCTGCATTCCTATAGCGCCTCTCACCGCCTCAGGCACTCAGCGGCTAGTGGGATACTTTACCAAGTGGGTAGTGTCCCCTACCTCTGAACCAGGAGGCCTGGGCACAAGCCCCGGAGCTGTACAATAACATCTGTGATAGGGGTTGATTTAAAAATATCTAGTCTGCTCTGCAATGCAGGGGAAAGCAGCAATCAATTTGCACACATCGAACATCTTGTCGTTAAGACGGCAGTGCAGAAGCAGCGCAGAGTGTGGGCTCTGGTTCAGAGCTTGTCTGCTCCGTCTGATTTTGCCTTTCGTTTCTTCGTTCACCGTTCGTTTCTTTCTTACTGCGTCCAGTTCTGGTCGCCAAGTTATAGGAAGGATATTATTAAGCTGGAGGGGGTTCAGAAGGGATTTACCAGGGGGACTGGCGGTTTTGAGATATAAGGAGAGGCTGGGTCATTTTTCACTGGAGCGTGGAGGTTGAGGGGTGACCACACATAGAGGGGCATAGATAAAGCGAAGAGCAAACATGTTTTCCCTGGAGTGGATCATAGTTTTGAGGTGAGAGGGGAAAGATTTAAAAGGGACCTGAGGGGCAACTTTCTCACACAGAGGGTCATGCGTGTGTGGAAAGAGAGGAAGTTATAGAGGCAGGTACAGATACAAAGCTTAAAAGACATTTGGATAAGTACATGAATAGGAAAGGTTTGGAGGGCTATGGGCCAGGAGGAGGAAAGTAGGACTAGTTTAGTTTGGGAATATGGTCAATGTGGACTGAAGGATCTGTTTCCTTGCTGTATAACTCCGTGACTCTATCAGTGCAATTCTGATCCTTTTTTGTCAGTGATTGGGGTCTAAGAGATAGATAGTGGCCAGGACAACTGCTCCTCTTCAAAACAGTACAATGGGTGCTCTTAGAGATGGCAGAACAAGGCGGACCCTCTCTTTAATATCTGATAGGTGGCACCTCTGGCAATGTAGCTCTCCCTCAGTTGCAGTAGTGTCCGCCTGGTTATCACAACTGGGAGGAGGTTAGCATTTTGGTTGGAACCCTTCACTAGAAATGCAAAGCTCTCAATTTTAATGTGTAGCATATTTTGGAGATGTGGGAAGGATGTTTTGTCTGGGGGGTGGGATGAAAACAAGGAGGTGTCAGCTCTAAGCTAGGAGTCACTTTTAAAATTACGAGTCAGCGTTTTAGGACAGAGAGAAGGAAAATTTCCTCTTCTCTTTCAGATGGTTGTATGACTTTGAAACTTATAGCCATAGAGCTATGCAGCAGGGAAACAGACCCTTCGGTCCAACTCGTCCGTGCTGACCACATATCCCAAATTAATCTAGTCCCATTTGCCAGCAGTTGGCCCATATCCCTCTAAACCCTTCCTATTCATATACCCATCCAGATGCCTTTTAAATGTTGTAATTGTACCAGCCTCCACCACTTCCTCTGGCAGCTCATTCCATACACGCACCACCCTCTGCGTGAAAAAGTTGCCCCTTAGGTCCCTTTTAAATCTTTCCCCTCTCACCTTAAACCTATGCTCTCTAATTTTGGACTCCCCTTCTCTGGGGAAAAGACCTTGGCAATTTACCCTATCCATACCCCTCATGATTTTACAAACCTCTATAAGGTCACCCCCTCAGCCTCTGATGCCCCAGGAAAAATAGCCCCAGCCTATTCAGACTCTCCCTGTAGCTCAAACCCTCCAAACCCTGGCAACATCCTTGTAAATAT
This sequence comes from Ginglymostoma cirratum, assembly GCA_024137785.1. Classification (NCBI taxonomy): domain Eukaryota; kingdom Metazoa; phylum Chordata; class Chondrichthyes; order Orectolobiformes; family Ginglymostomatidae; genus Ginglymostoma; species Ginglymostoma cirratum. Next base: position 11,459,322 of record JAHRHZ010000092.1, on the reverse strand, counting down.
TTTTCTGAACCCTTTCAAGTTACACAGTATAGCAGGGAGACCAGAATTTTCTTTTCTCTCTCAGAGAGGTTTGAGACTTTGAAATTTGCTGCCTCAGAAGGTGGTGGAGGAGGGGGATCTTTGAATATTTTTCAGGGCAGAGGTTGATTAATTTGTTGTGTATTCAGTTATTTGTGTGTTGCCCCTTTAAGAGAGTGGGTCAGGGGACCCAGACTGAGAGCAAGGGGAGGCAGTCTAAAACTGACTGTGGTGTGGAGAGGTCCCACAGTAAAGTATTCCTGGTTCAAGTTTACTCTCTGTCCAACACGTGTGCTACAGGTCTGCTCAGTTTCTCAGTTTTGATTTAAGAATCTGGTTCACTAGAACCATAAATATAATGAGATTCTTAAGTCAAAACTGAGAACACTTGAGAAACTCAGCAGACCTATAGAAAGGATATTATTAAAATAGAAAGAGTGCAGAAAAGATTTACTAGGATAGGCTAGGACTTTTTGTACCCTGGAGCTTCGGAGACTGAGGGGTGATCTTCTAGAGGTCCATAAAATCGTGAGAGGTACATATAAGGAAGGAGCAAGTTACTGCAGACGCTGGAATCTGTGCTGAAAACAAGAAATGCTGCAGATCCTAGCAGGTCAGGCAGCATCTACGGGGAGAGAGAGTAAGCTAATGTTTCGAGTCGAAATGATTCTTCATCAGAGCTGATGTGAAGTGTGGAGGGGGGCAGCATTAATGTTATAGTTAGGAAGCGTGTGGTGTGTGGAACACTGGGGGAGAAAGGATATTGACAGTTCAGATTAAGCGATAGCCAACTGGGGATCTGGGTTCAAATCCTGCCACGGCAGATGGTGGAATTTGAATTCAATAAAATATCTGAAATTAAGAATCTAATGATGACCAAGAATTCACAGTTGATTGTCAAAAAAACCCATCTGGTTCACTAATGCTCTTTAGGGAAGGAAGCTGCCATCCTTACCTGGACTGGCCTACATGTGACTCCAAACCCACAGCGATGTGGTTGACTCTCAACTGCCCTCTGGGCAATTAGGAATAGGCAATAAATGCTGCCTGGCCAGCGATGCCCTCATCCCGTGAATGAATTTTAAAAAAGTTTCCCCGTGTAGGGGAGTCTAAAACTAGAGGGCATAGTTTTAAAGTGAGAAGGGAGCGATACAAAATGGTCCAGAAGGCAATTTCTTCCATGCAGAGGGTGATGAGTGCCTAGAACAGGCTGCCAGGGGTAGTAATAGAAGCGAGTACAATATAAGAAACATTTAGACAGGTCCGTGGATGGGATAGGTTTAAATGTGAAAACATTGTGGCATGGGCAAGTTGGGCCGAAGGGCCTGTTTCCATGCAGTAGACCTCGATAACTCTATGTAGCAGCATCTCCAGAGAGAGAAAAGCAGAGTTAACATTTCGTCGGAACTGAAAATAGCTGGGGAATGGTGATAGTTACACTGATGGTGGTGTGACCTGGGGGAACTGAATAGAGTACATAGAGGGAGAGCCCACAGAGAGAGAGAGAGAGAGAGAAAGGGAAGGGGAAAGGGATAGGCAAACAAAGAGATTGCTGATGATAAGCTGAGAGATAGATAAACGTGGACAAATTCTTGTTCAGCAGGAGAGTCGAGGGCTATTGGAGGAAGATGGGAATAGGGTTAGGTTCGGGTGCCTATATTGGTAGCTGAGTATTCCAAACACCTTTATGGAGATAAGACTTTAGACTTTAAGGTCTGGATGTTTTCTTACCTTTTGGCTCTTCTAAAAATTTTTTTAAAATTCTGGTTTTGTAACCAAGATGGTGGCAGAGATTGGCAACTTTGTACACTTCTCACTGGACTCATATATTCCTAACTCTGAGTACAAGTGACAATAAAATCGAATTCTACTTCCAATGTGGAATTTGAAACTCAAAAGCTGATCAGCCACATTCTTAAATAGAAAACTGAAAGGACTGCGGATGCCGTAAATCAGAAACACAAATAGAAATTGCTGGAAAAGCTCAGCAGGCCTGGCAGCATTCTGTGAAGATCAGTTACCTCTGATTTCTCTCCACAGATGCTGGCAGACCTGCTGGAGATTTTCCAGATGCTCCTGTTCCTGTTTGATTGAGGGTGGAGCAGGGGGGAAATGTTCTGCTCTGTCTGAACTCCTATGACTTCTGATCGATTATAATTGCAGGGGAGGTGCTGGCCTAGTGGTATTGTCACTGGACTGTTAATGCATAGACCCAGATAATATTCTGGGGACCCAGGTTTGAATCCTGCCTTGGCAGATGGTGGAAGTTGAATTCAATAAGAATTAAGAGTCTAACGAGAACTGTGAATCCATTGCCCATTGTTGCAAAAACCCATCTGGTTCACTAATGTCCTTTAGGGAAGGAAATCTGCCATCCTTACCTGATCTGGCCTACGTGTGACTCCAGACCCACAACAATGTGGTTGACTCTTAACTGCCCTCTGGGCAATTAGGGATGGGCAATAAATGCTGCCTGGCCAGAGACGCCCTTGTCCCATGGATGAATAAATGAAAAAAAAATTGCAAATTCGCAAGAGGCCAGAATTGGAGAAATATTGGTATGTCTGAGGGCTCAAGGAGTTTTCAGAGACAGATTGGAAACACGGATGACTGTTTGAAAATCATGTTACTGTTTGATTGAGAGCTAGTGTAAGTCAGCAAGCACTGGAGTGATCAGAGTTGAGGATGAGCATGCAGCTTCTCTGTTCTCCGTGCCTAAATGAAGTGATGTGACTTTCTCCAAAACCTCTCACTGGAAAAATAGCGTGTTACCTAAATTCGTCTAAGCAATGCATTGATGAGAAACCATGAGCAAGGGAATGGGAGAAATGCATGAGGGTAACAGCACTCAGTGCTTATGAAAGCTACCACCCTCAAATTTTTAATTTAACCTATTTGAACATAGAGTCATAGAATCATACAGCGTGGAAACAGACCCTTGTGTGGGTGCGTTTCCTCCGGGTGCTGCGGTTTCCTCCCACAGTCCAAAGATGTGCAGGTTAGGGTGGATTGGCTGTGCTAAATTGCCCGTAGTGTGCAGGGATGTGTAGATTAGGTGGGTTATAAGGGGATGGGTCTGGGTGGGATGCTCTGAGGGGTAGCGTGGACTTGTTGGGCCGAAGGACCTGTTTCCACACTGTAGGGATTCTATGATACAAAAACAAAGTTGCTGGAAAAGCTCAGCAGATCTGGCAGCATCCGTGAAGGAGAAAACAGTGTTAACGTTCACACCCTCTATGTGAAAATGTTGCCCCTCAGGTCCCTTTTAAATCTTGCTCCTCTCACCTTTAAGTTATGCCCTCTAGTTTTGAACTCCCCTACCCCAGGGAAAAGACCTTTGCTTTTCACGTTGTCTATGTTGTAAGAAATCAGAGCAAGAGTAGGCCATTCAGTTCCTCGAGCCTGCTGCACCATTCAAACTTGGCTGATCCAACATTCCTCACAATCACTTTCCTGTCCTTTCCAATAGCTAGGTCAGCGGATTTTTCTAAAAGGGCAGCTCAGACCCACATCACTATGTGCCTGGAGTTACACGTAGGCCCAGGCTGGGTAAAAATAACAGATTTCTTTCCCTAAAGGGCATTAATGAACCAGATGGGATTTTGTGACAGCTGACATAGGCGCAGGCACAGTTACAATATTTAAAAGACATTTGGACAGGTACATGGATAGGAAAGATTTGGAGGGATATGGGCCAAACACAGGCGAGTGGGACTAGTTCAGTTTAGGAAACCTGGTCAGTATGGACGAGTTGGGCCGAAGAGTCTGTTTCCGTGCTGTATGACTCTATGATTCTCCGACCGATCAAGAAACTATCTCGATCTTAAATATATACAAGGACTCTGCCACCACAGATTTCTGTGGCAAGACTCACAACCCTCTGAGAGAAGAAATTCCTCCTCATCTCAGTCTCAAATTAGCGCCCCTTTATTCTGAGGCTGTGTCCTCTGGTCCTAGACTCTCTCATGAGGGAAAACATCCTCTCAGCATTTACCCCATCCAGCCTCTTAAGAATCCTATATGAGATCACCTCTCACTCTTCTAAATTCCAGAGAGTAAAGTCCCAACTTGGTTAACCTTTTGCTCATGATATACCTTCACGGTCATTGCAACCAGAGGTGGGACTTGATTCTGAGCCTGCTGGTTCAGAGGGTGGCACGGTGGCTCAGTGGTTAGCACTGCTGCCTCACAGTGCCAGGGACCCGGCTTCAATTCCACCCTCGAGTGACCGTCTGTGTGGATTTGGCACATTCTCCCCCTGCATATCGGTGGGTTTGTTCCGGTTTCCGCCCACAGTCCAAAGATGTGCAGGTTAGGGTGGATTGGCCATGCTAAATTGCCCCATAGTGTTCAGGGATGTGCAGGTTAGGGTGGATTGGCCATGCTAAATTGCCCCATAGTGTCCAGGGATGTGTAGATTAAGTGGGTTATAGGCGGATGGGTCTGGGTGGGATGCTCTGAGGGTTGGTGTGGACTTGTTGGGCCAAAGGGCCTGTTTCCACACTGTAGGGGTTCTATGAGTCCTTTAGTCACCACTCTTCATAATAAGCAATGAGCTTCTGTTTTATTTTATTGCTCGCAGCTGGACTGCACAACAGGAGTGACAGACAAACTTTATGCTTTCACACCTGGCCATCCATTGGTAGGTCAGGGTGGCTCCTGACAGATTTATGTGCTGTAGTTTTATCACGCAGGAAACCATTTATCAAACATTCTCTGCTGTCCTGAAGATGCTGATTCATGTTGGGATATTGGTTTCATGGGTTATCAGTTTCTCCAAGTCCTTTGGCCGTGGCAGGTCATTCGGTAGCTCAATAGGTTGGCTCTGTTTTCCTCACCTCTCCAATTGCCTCTGCCCACCAATTATCCTCTACCCCTACAATCCTCCCTGTCCTCTCCAATCCCCTACCCCCTCCAATCCTCTCTAACTCCTGCAATCCTCCCTACCCCTTGCAATCCTCCCTATCCTCTCCAATCCCCTACCCTCTCCACTCCTCTCTAACTCCTGCAATCCTCCCTATTATCTCTAATCCACTAGCCCTCCAATCCTCTCTAACTCCTGCAATCCTTCCTACCCCCTGCAATCTTCCCTATCCTTTCCAATCCCCTAGCCCCCTCCAAACCTGCATTCCCTCCAATCCCTTGTTCCCTCCAATGTGGCTACCCCCAATCCTTCCTATCTCCACCAATTCCCCAACCCACTTTAATCTTCCATGCCCTTTCGAATCCTCCCCAGCCCCTCTAATTCCACCCACTCCTTCCAATCCTCTCTAGCCCCTTAGCCCTTCAATCTCCCAAACTTCTTCCCTACCCCCCCAGTCCAACAATCTTTATCCCTCACTGGGCAGGAGCTGGGAGTGTGAGCTGATGTGGGCTAATGCCAGGTCTATGGGGTGGAGTGCTGGTGATGACTCAACAATGTTCTCTTACCAAAGGCTCCCCCAGATCTCCTTGCCCCAGAACCCAACGTGGCGGGGAAATGGGGACATCATACAGTTACAGAGGTCTGTGGCACAGCAAATGGCCCTTCAGCCCATCGAGTCAATACTGGTTCAGAAACAACCACCGCAACATTCTAATGCATTCCCCAGCACTCGGCCCATCTGGATTGTGGGAGAAAGAGACAGGGAGGAACACACCCAGATCGGGGAAGGAGATTAACCTGAAATGGTTCCAGAATGTAAGATCCCTCTCGTGACCCTGGGCAGCTACCTCCAACCAACTTCAATGATGGCAGAGAATGAAGTTAACCTCTATTTGGCAACGGCTAAACTGAGCCAAGAGCGGTGTTAATCTCCTTCTGGATTGAAATCAAAGACGACTCCACCCCTCAATAGCTGCATACTCTAAATGACTCTCCTGTTCTGCATCTCGAGCGAGAGATAAGGCAAACAAGGGAGAGCTGTCTCGAAGATTGACGTACAAGCATTTAGGCAGCTGAGCCAAATGCCTGCACAAGTCAGCGTGCAGGATGAAGGCGTTGCTGGGCTAGAACATGCAACTCAGGGATGGAGTTTAAAAAACAGGGAGGCTATGCTGCAGCTGTATAGGGTCCTGGTGAGGCCTCCTTACTTGAGAAAGGATGTACTAGCACTGGACGGGGTGCAGAGGAGGTTCATGGGTGATTCCAGAGTTGAGAGGTTTGGCTTATGAGGAGAGATTGAGTAGCCTGGGACTGTACTGATTGGAATTTAGAAGAATGAGGGGGGACCATATAGAAACATATCAAATTATGAAGGGAATAGATAACGTAGCAGCAGGGAGGTTGTTTCTAATGGTGGGTGAAACTTGAAATAGGGGGCATAGCCTCAAAATAAAGGGGGAGCAGATTTAGGACTGAGCTGAGGAGGAACTTCTTCACCCAAAAGGTTGTGAATCTGTGGAATTCCTTGCTCAGGGAAGCAGTTGAGGCTTCCTCGCTGAATGTTTTTAAGATAGATTTTTGAACAGTAAAGGAGTTAAGGGTGATGGTGAGCGGCTGGGTAGATGGAGCTGAGTCCACGAAAAGATCAGCCATAATGGTGGAGCAGGCTTGGCCTACTCCTGCTCCTGTTTCTTACGTTGAACCACAGGAGGGAAAAAAAAACCTCTGGGCTAGAAATCGAAACCTTTCGCTTCGGAGTTTACTGAAACCCTGTCATGTTACAGCACCTCGGCCAACCTTGCCAACCGTTCGCTCGCACTGGCTGCCAACCACAGAGCAGAGCTGCAGGTAGCTGGCCACTATTGGAGTCAGAAGGACCTGAGAGCCCCCTCCGCAGTCCGGAGGCTCAGGCATGGAATTCCAGGCAGTCAGTGAGAAAAATGAGCCAAGGTTCCTGTTCCTCATGTCAATCGAGTGGTTTGCTCTTTAAGAGTTGTGCATCCGAGCCAGTGTGTGTGGGATTAAGCTTTACGAGAGAGTTTGCAGTGATGAACAGTGCTCCCTCTGAGAGTCTTCACTTGCATTAACTTGAGGTTCTGGGAGCCGCTGCCACATATAGAATCAGGAACAGCAACAATCAGAGGAAAGGTGCGCAATGAGGAATTTTAGTTACATGGACAGCAGCTAGCGCTGTTCTTGGAAAGGAGAAGGCTGAGAGATTTGTTCAAGGGTGCATGAGGGCAGATCGGGAGAAACTGCTCCCTTTGATGGTAGGGTAGAGGACTCAAGGACAGAGACTCGAGCTGATCGGCAAAAAGAAGGAACAGTGACCCAAGGAAATGCTTTCCCACGTGGGACCTGGACTGTCTGAGAGTGTGTTGGGGGCAGGTTCAGGCGAGGCTTTCCAGAGGGAATTGGATCATTACTTGCAAGGTATGGAATGGGTGGTGTGTTATGCAGTGGCTTTGTGGGTAGCACTGCTGCCTCACGGTGAGAGAGACCTGGCTTCAATCCCACCCTCAGGTGACTGCCTGTGTGGAGTTTGCACATTCTCCTTGTGTCTGTGTGGGTTTCCTCTGGGTGCTCCAGTTTCCTCCCACAGTCCAAAAGTGTGCAGGTTAGGGTGGATTGGCTGTGCTAAACTGAGTCCTGAGGAAGGGTCATTGTACCTCAAATGTTTAACTCTGATTCTGCTGCCAGACCTGCTGAGTTTTTCGAACTGTTTCTGATTTACAACATCCACAGTTATTTGTTTTAACTAAATTGCCCCATAATATCCAGGGATGTGCAGGCTAGGTAGGTTAGCCATGGTAAATTGTCTGGAGTGTGTTGGTTACGTGGACCAGCCATGGTAAATTGTCTGTAGTGTGTTGTTTAGGTGGATAGCCACGGGAAATACAGGACTATGGGGATAGTGTGGGGCTGGGTGGGATGCTCCTCAGTGGCTTGGTATAGACATGATGGGCCAAATGACCTCTGACAGCACCGTAGGGATCCTACGATATAGGGAGGGTGGCACTGGGTGAATTATTCCCTTGGAGAGCCAGTATAGACATGAAGGACCAAATGGCCACCTTTTGCACTGTCACCATTCTATAATGAGGTAGGGGGGGGATGGGTGAGAGTCAGAGATTGAGGATCTGTATGTAAGCGTGACTGTGTGCTTTACAGTGGGTGCATCAGTGAGCGCAGGGCGGTTTAGAGTGCGAGAGAGAGAGAGATTGCATGTGAATCTCATTGCTTTTGGCACGGCTCACACAGGCCACATGCCAGGGTCCATGACAGCTTGTCATTCACACCTCATGAAAGGCAAACGTTAGAGGTTGGTTGGGGAGGGGGAAGGTTAAAAAAAAATATAATCGCTGAAAGCCAATCTGGACAGAGATGTGGCACCGGATCGATATGTTACTGAGATTCCGTCCGGTTTGAGTAGCAGAGGGCAAGATAGAGTTGCAATAAAACTATTGACGTGTAAACTGCCAGTTACTGACTACTGCCCGGGTGTTGAGCAATCCTTTATCTGCCTCTTATCTATCCCAGCTTCCCCATTTTCTCTTGAATTAATAATAATGGTCGTATTGCTGGTTTCCTGTAAATCCTGACAAATGAAAGCAGTGTGTGGGCTCTGTAATACAACACCCGCACCCTTGAAGTTCAAACACAACCGCACTCTTCCAGTTCCTAATGAGCAACATCGGCTTCTCTCCACTTACTGAGGTGAGACAAAGTCACTGTTGCAATAGGCTTCCAACAGTACCTCTTGGGCACAGCACTCTTGAGCCTAACTCTCTGCATTTAAAACAAAACTTAATTCTCCCTTCCCGTTCTTTTTTTCAACCAATTATTTATAATCTGCGTCCCCCTGTTTACTGACCCTCCCTAAGCGAGCAGTGAAGGCTTGGGGGAGGGGGGGTCATTGAATATATTCAGGGCAGAGTTACACTTTTTCTTTTCATTGTGGGAGAGCAGGCAGCAAGCTTGGAGTTGAAGTCACAGTTTGGGCCGTATTGGATCAAGCAATGGCCTAGTGGTATTATTACTGGGCTATTAATCCAGAGACCCAGCTAATGTCCTGGGTACCCAGGTTCGGCTCCTACCTCAGCAGATAGCGGAACTTGAATTGAATAGAAATGTGGAATTAAGAGTCTAGGAATTGACTGTTGGGGGCAGGGGCAAAAAATAACCTATCTGGTTCACTAATACCCTTAATGGTGCTATCTGCTCTGGCCTACATGTGACTCCAGAACCACAGCAATGTAGTTGACTCTTAACTGCCCTCTGAGATGGGCAATAAATGTTGGCACTGGCCAGCAATGCCCACATCATGTGAATGAATAATAGACTCAATGGCAGAGCAGGATTGATGGCCTACTTTTCATGATCAGAGGATTGTCACAGCAAATCCAGACTAGCACCTGGAAACGTGCTGCTGCTTGTGGGAGAAATGGTAATCATCTCTCTAATTATTTTGTTACAGCTCCCGTCATCATTATTTATTATCATTCATTCACGGCATGTGTGTGTGTGTGTGTCATTTATTGCCCATGCTTAATGGGCCAGAGGGCAGTTAAGAGACATTGGCTGTGGGTTGGAAATCACACAGGACAGCAGAAATCCTTCCCCAAAGGGCATTAGTGAACCAAATGGGTTTTCCAACAAGTCATCGTTAGACTCTTAATTCCAAATTTTTATTGAAGTCAAACTCTACCACAGCAGGATTCGAACGCATGTTTCCCCCCCACCACCCAAATATGAAGTCACAAGGCCTGTGATACGACTACAATACCACCATTGCTCCTATGATGCTGCTTGGCCTGCTGTGTTACTCCAGCCCCACACCTTGTTATCTCAACTCCAAACTTGCTGCTTTTGAATATGGGCCTCTGGATTAAGAGTCTAGCACTGATAATGCTAGGCCGTCTTGTTTCCGATTGTGTTGTGACCTCCCCTGTTCAAAGGAGAACAATCCAGTTTCTCGTTTTCTGGTAATATTTTGGTCAACCTATATTGCGCACTCTTAGTGTCTTGCTTTAAGGAAGGATGTATATATATCAGAAACAGAGAGAAGGTTTCCCAGACTCATAGCTGGAATGGGTGCACTGTCTTAGAGACAAGACTAGGCTTGTACTCACTGGGGGCTTAGAAAAGTAAGAGGTGATTTGATTAAAACATACAAGACCCTAAGGGCTCTTGACAAGCTGCATGTGGAGAGGATATTTCCTCTTGTAGGAAAATCTAGAATCACAGAATCCCTAGTGTGGAAGCAGACCATACCAACCCTCTGGAGAGCATCCCACCCGATCTCTGTAACCCTGAATTTCCTATAACTAATCCACACATCCCTAGACAAATTTATCATGGCAGATCCACCTAACCTGCACATCTTTGGATTATGGGAGGAAACCCACACATACCTGAAACTGGAATCAAACCCAGGTCCCTGGTGCTGTGAGGCAGCAGGGCTAACCACTGAGCCAGCCTAGAATTAGGAGATTGCTGTTTAAAACTAAGCTGTTCTCTGTTTAAGATAGAGTTAAGGAGAATTTATTTTTTCTCAAGCCGCTGATTGCAACATCTTCCTCAAAAAGTGGGAGCAGGGATCTTAAAGATTTTAAGGTTGTGGCAGGTGGATTCATAATCGAGGGGGTGGAAGGTGTTTGGGGCAGGGGGCTGGAGTGATAGCAATGTGGAGTGGTTAGATCAGCCATGACCTTATTGAATGACAGGTACAGGCTTGAGGCGCTGAATGGCCTATCTCTCATATTCAAAGGCCTTGAAAGCTTTCTGAAAGTGTGGGGCCCATAATACAATATTATACCTGAACAACAAAGGGCTATTACAGAAGATCTAAATTTTTAAAAAGTTATTTAGGATGTATAATTGGGTGGCACAGTGGTTAGCACTGCTACCTCACAGCACCAGGGACCTGGGTTCAATTCTACCCTCAGGTGACTGTGTGCAGTTTGTATATTCTCCCCATGTCTGTGTGGGTTTCCTCCCACAGTCCAAAGATGTGTAGGTTGGGGTGGATTGGCCATGTTAAATTGCCCCATAGTGTGTAGGTTAGGTGGATTAGCCATGGCAAATGCAGGGTTACAGGATTGGGTAGACCAGTGTGGACTCCATGGGCCAAATGGCCTGCTCCCACACCCTAGGGATTCCACAATTTTTCTATGAACGGGGAAATAGGAAATTTTTTTTGTTTGAAAACAAAGTCTTTGCTGTTGACTCTCTTCTTTCTTGGATTTAACTGTAATGGTGGTTTTCTTTTTATTTAAAACTCCAAGCCCTTTCCTCATCAAAGGGAAAAAAACCTTGTATTTAAATAGGAATTTCCACAAGGGCTGAAGCACTTTTGGAGTGAGGTCGGCGTTTGAAGGAGGGAAATGGAGGCGGTTTTTGTGCACTGCAAGCTCCCACAGAGAGCCATGGCGGTAACAACAGATTGGGAGATGGATCATCATTCCATCAGGGACAAATCCCCGTTCTCCTTAGAGATCATGCTCCTCAGACCATGCAGCCCTCCCCCAGCACTGGCACAGTGATAGATTATTTGCTGAGAGTGGGACTCAAGCCTTTAATTTTCTGACTGAGAGCGCTCTCTGCTAGTCCAACCAGAGTCTATTAACACATTTAAAATGGGACAAACAACGCAACTATTATATTGGAACACACCCTTCCCAACACCTGGTGAGGCAATGGCCTAGTGGTGTTATCGCTGGACTATTAATCCAGAGACCCAGATAATGTTCTGGGGACCCAGGTTCAAATCCTGCCACAGCAGATGGTAGAATTTGAATTCAATAAAGATATCTGGAAATAAGAATCTAACGATGATCATAAAACCATTGTTGATTGTTCATCTGGTTCACTAATACCCTTTCGGGAAGGAAACTGCCATCCTTACCTGGTCTGGCCTACACATGACTCTAGACCCACAGCAATGTGATTAACTCTAAACTGCCCTTGGGGCAATTAGGGATGGGCAATAAATGTTGCCTACTCAGTGATGCCCTCATTCCATGAATGAATAAAGGAGGAAAAAGAAACTTTAAAAATCAGCCCAAGTGTGGCATTCACAGCTGCACAATTTTTCTCAATTCCAAAACTATACTTTATTCATAAAAAGTCAATAAATGGGTACACAGGCTCTGAATCAGTTCTGTGCAGTCTTCGCAGAGAAAAGAAGACAAACAAAACACTTTGATGTTTCCCAGACGTTCGCTAGAGTTGTAAAAAAAAAGCATTTCTAGTTATGCAAGAAACTATTTTTGTTCATTCAGAGGCAGCAAGAGGGTCATCAACTGCACAGACCCTTGTTATATTTTAGTAGAAAGAGCTCAGACAGTGGTCTTTCCGCCTTGCACTTTGGCCACAGCTGCCTCAAGCTTTAGTGCATCCCACAGCACATAGTCCTGGAGCTTGGAATGTGCCAGTCTGCAACGCTCAGTCAGGGGGCAATTCCTTGCTCTGGAAGACCAACAAGTTCTGGGCAGAGCAAAGAATGTCTTTCACTGAGTTGATGGCCCTCCAGTCACAGTTGATGTTTGTCTCGGTGTGCATCCCAGGGAACAGACCGTAGAGCACAGAGTCCCGTGTCATGGAACTGCTCAGAATAAACCTCGACAAAACCTGCTGCACAAGATGACTGTTTCAAAAGAAAGACTTTGCTGCCCCCTGGTGTGTAATCATCAAACCCTTCATTACTCTATTTGCTGAAGGGCCCTTTCGGATGAGGTTTCCAATAGTAGATCAGCAAGTTATACCAAACAGAATAAAAGGACAAACCCAGGCGTGATCCCTGGCCTGTGACAAAACAGTCAATTCATCCCTCAGCCTGGGAATAGGGGAGTGCATTTGATAATCGGTCTGGATTCCATTACACTGTCACACCACAGCTTCCATCGGAGGGGTGACGTGTGTCCAGGTGCTGGTCCGTTTGGGCCACAACAATCCCGCAGTCACTTGAGGTGAGGAGTAGTAGGCCATTCAGCCCGTCGGGTTCCCTCTGCTGTCACTTAATGCTGCAGCTGACCAGATTTCAACCTCACTGTCCACTCTCCCACAACCCTGGACTCTCTCGTCAACCTGAAGAAAACTGTCTATCTCAGCCGTCGCTGCTTGCTTTAGTTGGCGAGGGGCAGTGCATGAGGACAGAATGCCAAAAGACTGAAGACCCTTAGTTCACCCCTCAAGCCAACTCTGCCGTTAAGGTCATGGCTGATCTGAAGAACATAAGGAACAGGAGCAGGAGTAGGCCCCATCTGGCCCCCTCGAGCCTGCTCCGCCATTCAATAAGATCATGGCTGATCTTTCTCATGGGCTCAGCTCCACTTACCCGCCCCCTCACCATAACCCTTAATCCCTTTACTGTTCAAAAATCCATCTTTGCCCTAAAATCATTAAATGAGGAAGCCTCAACTGCTTCACTGGGCACAGAATTCCACAACCCTTTGGGTGAAGAAGTTCCTCCTTAGTCCTAAATCTGCTCCCCCTTATTTTGAGGCTATGCCCCTCAGTTCTAGTTTCACTCACCAGTGGGAACAACCTTCCCGCTTCTATCTTATCTATTCCCTTCATATTTCTATAAGATACCCCCTCATTCTTCTAAATTCCAATGAGTACAGTCCCAGTCTACTCAACCTGTCCTCACAAGCCAACTCTCTCAACTCTGGAATCAACCGAGTGAACCTCTTCTGCACCCTCCAGTGCCTGTACATCCTTTTTCAAGGAAGGAGACCAAAACTGTACACAGTACTCCAGGTGTGGTCTCACCAGCACCCTATACAGCTGTAACATAACCTCAAGATAACAAGGTGTGGAGCTGGATGAACACAGCAGGCCAGGCAGCATCAGAGGAGCAGGAAAGCTGACGTTTCGGCTCTGGACTGAAGATGGGCAGTATTGGCAGTTCCTATTGTCTCTGCAGCATAATCTCCCTGTTTGTAAACTCCAACCCTCTAGCAATGACAGACAATATTCCATTTGCCTCCTTAATTACCTGCTGCATCTGGAAACCAACATTGAACTGTACATTTTCACCTACTCTCAATAACATTTCATTCCACATCTCCCTTCCACCCCTTAAAACAATCACCATCATGAGAAAAAGTACGATAGGAAAATGTTGGGTGTAAAGTGGTCCCCATTTCAGTCTTAAAGACTCCTTCTATTTCATCTGTACCATCCAAGTACCAAGGGATACATAACCCCTCAGCATCCACTCAGTCAGTTCCTTCCAAATCTTATGTATCAGTGAAATTTGGATTCAATAAAGAATTTGGAATTAAGGGTCCAGTGATGAGCACAAAACCATTATCAACTGTCACAAAACCCCATCAAGTTCACTCATGTCCTTTAGGGAGGGAAACTGCCATCCTTTACCTGGTCTGGCCTACATGTGACTCCAGACCTACAGCAATTAAGAATCAACTGCCTCCTGGGCAATTAGTTATAGAATCATTGAGATATACAGCATGGAAACGAACAGACTCAATCCAACCTGTCCATGCTGACCAGCTATCCTAAATTAATCTAGTCCCATCTGCCAGCATTTGGCCCAAACCCTTCCTATTCATGTATCCATCCAGATGCCTTTTAAATGTTGTAATTGTACCAACCTCCACCACTTCCTCTGGCAGCTTGTTCCATACACACAGCACCCTCTGCATGAAAACGTTGCCCCTCAAGTCCCTTTTAAATCTTTCTCCTCTTACCATAAACCTATGCCCCTCTAGTTTTGGACTCCCCCACCCTGGGGGAAATGACCTTGCCTGTTCACCCTATCCATGCCCCTCATAGTTTTATAAATTTCTATAAGGTCACCCCTCAGCCTCCGACCCCTCACCCCTCAGTTCCAGGGAAAATAGCCCCAGCCTATTCTGCCTCTCTGTATAGGTCAAACCCTCCAACCCCGGCAACATCCTTGTAAACCTTTTCTGAACCCTTTCAAGTTTAACAACATCTTTTCTGAAGCAGTGGGGAATAGAAATGAACGCAGTATTCCAAAAGTGGCCTAACCAATGTCCTGTACAGCCACAGCATGACCTATTATGGGATGGGCAATAAATGCTGGCCTAGCCAGAGACACCCACATCCCGTGAGTGAATTTAAAAATGAATAAATATAAAAGAATAAAGACTCAACTTTTCCTCATGAGACAACTCCTTATCCCAGGAATCAGCAGAGTGAGTTTTCTCTGAACAGTCTGCAATGAAAATATAAACTGAGAATTCTTAATGAGTATCAACAAACTGACCAATGGCCACATGGAGTGGGCTGGGAGGGGGTGGAGGGTGTTGGCGATGACAGCTTTTTTTTTGGGGTCCATCTCCTCTACCCTCTTCTGGGGCTAATGGTTTCAGAAGATCACTGCTAGTGCTTAAAACGGTTAAGTTGTGAGCAGAGGCTACTCAGCTTGTATTCTGTAGAGTTTAGAGAACTGAGGTTTAACACAGACGTGTAAAAGTATTAAAAGCTTTTGATGCTTTCTAATCCCTTCAGTGGGGGCAAGTTGACTGCAAAGGGGCAAAACTTTAGAATGAAAGCTAGGCTGTTTCAGAATGAAACCAGGACACACATTCTCCACACAACTGGAACAAATAAATAAGGAACTCTCCTGGTCCAAAAGGTTACACATGCAGGGGCACAACTAAAACCTTCAAGGTGAAGAGCGACTGGTTGTTTTTTGGGTCAAATTATCAAGGGAATTGAAGGTATTGAACTGCTATGATCTCACAAATGACACCAAAATAGGCGGTATAGTGGACAGGGTACAAGTTTATCTAACTCTACAAAGAGATCATGATTAATTGGTTCAATGGGCTGAGGAGTGGCAGATGGAGTTTAATTTTGATCAATGTGATGTATTGGATTTTGGTAATACAAACAGGACAGGACTTGTACAATTAATGGTAGGGCCCTGGGTAGAACAGAGAGACCTAGGGGTTCTGGTACATAATTCTTTGAAATTTGTGTCACAGGTAGACAGGCTGGTTAAGAAGGCGTTTAGCACGCTTGCCTTCACTGCTCAGACCTTTGAGTCTAGGAGTTGGGACGTCGTGTTGAGGTTGTAGAGGTCACTGGTGAGGCCTCTTCTGGAGCACTGTGTCCATTTCTGGCTGCCCTGTTATAGGAAGGATATTATTAAGCTGGAGAGGGTTCAGAAAAGATTTACCAGGATGTTGCCGGGAATGGAGGGTTTGAGTTATAAGGAGAGGCTGGGACTTTTTGCACTGGAGCATAGGAAGTTGAGGGGTAACCTTGTAGAGGTTTATAAAATCGGGGGGGTGGGGGGTCATAGATAAGGTGAATGACAGGTGTCTTTTCTCTAGGGTGGGGGAGATCAAAACTAGAGGGCATATTTAGATTTAGAAAGGACAGGAGGGGCAACTTTTGTTTTACACAGAGGGTGGTTCATGTGTGGAATAAACTGCCAGGGGAAGTGGTGGATGCGGGTACAGTTACAGCATTTAAAAAACATTTGGAATAAGTACATGAATAGGAAATGTTTGGAGGGATATGGGTCAAGGACAGGCAGGTGGGACTAGTCTAGTTTGGGATTATGAGGCAGCATGGACTGGTTGGACCGAAGGGTTTGTTTCCGTGCTGTATGACTCTATGACAGACTTTGAGGGGGTGAATGGCCTCCTCCTATCCCAATTCCCTATGATGCCGGTGCTAAGTCAGCCTACGACAGCAGCCAATTTGTACACAGCAAGATCCCACCAGGATCGATTGAAGGAATTACAGGCCAGCATGAGAGGTAGTGACTTGGCTGAATTCACAAATTAACTGTCAGGTCAATCCTCTCAATCCAATCTGGAAACCAAAGTTTTCTGCAAGGTCAGAATCAAGTTAATTTGGACACTGGAGATTTCTTTAAGAGAAAATGCTCAACGGTAATGTATTTAATTCTCTTTAATTCTCTTAATAAAGTCTTCTACAAAAGTAAGTGTGAAATATGTAGATACTGGGCACGCAAAGACACACACTGACACAGACACACACACAGAGCAAACATTCTGTGCAATATTTTTAAATTGAGCAATACCAAAATGTTTTTGCTACCACTGACCTGGACAGACTTCATTCCCCTCCCCTCATGCTTTGGGCTCTGAATATTTCCCTTTGCCCCTGGAACAGGTAGCCAATGTGGTCTGAGATAGTAGGAACTGCCGATGCTGGAGAATCTGAGATAACAAGGTGTACAGCTGGATGAACATGGCAGGCCAAGCAGCATCAGAGGAGCAGGAAAGCTGACGTTTCGGGTCGGGACCCTCCTTCAGAAATCAATGTGGTCAGTCAGCTGGAGACCCACCAGAAATCACCCCCACTCGCTCACTAGTGACTGCACAGTGGAACACTCACAGACTTCACCTCAACAGACTACGATGCCTGCCCCAGGCGAATAGCTGGTGACCCTCACTGTCGAGGCTGACGTACGGACAAGCCTCAAGTAAAAAGGAAAGTACTGCAGATGCTGGGAATCTGAAACAACCAGAAAGTGCTGGAGAAACTCAGCAGGTCTGGCAGCATCTGTGGAAAGAGAAACAGAATTAATATTTCAATTCCAGTGACAGTGCAGCACTGCTTGAGCTTTGTGATGGGACATCAGCCTATATTTTCATAGAATCATAGAAACCCTAACAGTGTGGAGACAGGCCCTTTGGCCCAACAAGTCCACGCTGACCCTCAGAACAACCCTCCCAGACCCATCCCCCAATAATCCATCTAATCCACACATCCCTGGACACTACAGGACAATTTAGCATGGCCAATTCACCCTAACCTGCACATCTTTGGACTGTGGGAGGAAACCGGAGCACCTGGAGGAAATCCATGCAGACACTGAGAGAATGTGCAAACTCCACACAGACAGTCGCCCCAGAATGGAATCGAACCCGGGTCCCTGGCACCGTGAGGCAGCAGCGCTAACCACGGAGCCACCGTGCTGCCCCCTGCTGTTGGGTTCCTGGGGTTGGACTTGACCCCAGAACCATTTTACTCAGATGCAAACACATTAACCCCACTGAACCACAGCTGAAGCCAGAAATGCATTTTTATTAAAAAATATATCCATTACACACGCAATGCTGGGAGGGGCGGTGGAGGAGAGAGTTTGTTTGCTGCGTGTTTGAGGGTCAAGCAACTCACCATGAGAGAGACAGAGACAGACACACACTCACACATACACAATCTCAGGCACTGCAATAAAGTTTTAATATTTCCACAGTTTAGAAGAAAAACACATACACACAAACTCACAATGATGTTTATAAGGGGCAGACAGAACGACAGTGGAGGTAGGTAACATTAAACACAAACTCACAGTTTCAGGCATCTCGAAGACAAAGGAACACTTAACATACTTTTATTCTCAGTTTGGAGCCGCTGCTTCTGTACAATATATATTTATATAAATAATAAAATAAGACACATCAGAAAACACTGGCAGCATTCACACATGAGAGAGAGAGAGCGCTCCCTCTCTGTAACTTGCCGAACCATTCTAGGATTAACCTTCTTTTGCATCGTTGAGACCCCTCCACCCAGTCCTATCTGTGACTTGGTGATGGTTAGGGTCCTACACTGATACAAACTTGGAGCCCCCACTCTCTCCTGACCCTCCCCACCTTAAATGACCCAAAACTAGGAGGGTGGGTTCAAGGTGGGGCCTGGGAGGTCCCTTTAGGCTTCCATTCCTGGACAGTGCTCCCAGGGTCATCGGCCACAGCCGGGAATGTCTTCACCATTTCCCCCACTGAGTCGCCGAGGGCTCAGTGTCTATACCTCTGAGCCAGGGGGCCCGGGTTCAAGTCCCGCCTGCTCCTGTGGCTGTGTGCTAGCATCTCTGAACAGGTAAATTAGAAAAAGATCTGGATACTGGTCCCTGTATTAACAAGAAAATAGTTGAATATTCACTTCAATTGAAAAATAAAGCTGCCCCGGGTCAGTCAACTGAGGAATGACCCTCCTGTTTAGGAGCAGGGATTGTTTTGTGGTTACTAAAGGGGTGAAAATGTTTTTATCTTTAAAAATTAAAAAAAGGCACTGATAATTCGAGAGCATCTCTCACAGTTCACTGCCTCTTTTTGAGGGGGGATTAATTTCTTTTCCCCTTTAGTTACACCCCCTTCCCAAATAAGTCGAATGTATAACGGCCGTCCCCCTCTCCAACAGGCTGATGGGCAATTTAGCAGTGTCACCTTCATTGGATAGACTGAATTTTCCTGTATCCCCCCACCTTGTGCCCGGTTTTATTTCGAAGGTGTGTTTATACAAGACCAAGCCCCTCGTCCAGCCCCACGAATAAACAGATTCTCACATCCCACTGAGTCAGATCCTGTGTTCCCCAAACTACAGGAGGAAGAACGATCAGTCAGGAGGGCTGGAGTTCCAATGGAAGAAGCCCTCACCATTGATAGCGATTATTCAGGCTCGATACCCCAGTAATTGACCAAACCCTTTAATACATGACAGTGTGGGGGGGAGAGAGAGAGAGACAGACAGACAGACTGTGTGTGTGTGCACGAGGGAGAGAGTGTGCAAGAGAGAGGGGGAGAGACTGTGTGTGAGACACAGCCAAACAGAGCGTGTGAGAGACACACACAGTATGTACAAGAGAGTGAGGGAGAGAGACAGAGGAAGAGAGAAGGAAAGAGCAAGCAAGAGAGAGAGAGAGCGCGAGAGAGGTGGGGGGGAAAGAGTGAGAGAGAGAGAGCAACATACAGATTGAGAGAGAGAGAGAGACAGCAGAGTGTGCGAGCGAGACAGACAGTGTGCGAGAGAGAGACAGACAGACAGAGAGAGATTGTGAGTGAGAGAGACAGGGACAGAGAGAGAGAGTGTATGTGAGAGAGAAAAAAAAAAGTTTGTGAGAGAGAGAAAAAAAAAGTTCGTGAGAGAAAAAGAGTGTGTGTCTGCCTATGCATTAAAGGGGTCTGAACATCTTTGCTGAACTCTGGGACTGTGTTCAGAGGACACTGACCCTCTCGCTGAGTCTCTGCACATCTCTGCTGCTCAAACTAACAGGAGCTGGCTTCCTGGTGACCTGGGGCAGGTACTGTGCCTGGCTGCGTGGGTCATCGCTCTCATGGGTCAGGTACCTTTCTCCGATCTTGCATTCCAGCTCTCGCAGGTCCAGCCACGTCTGCTGGTCCTGTTTTGGGGGTTTTTTTGAGGGTGGGGGGTGCATAGGGAAGAAAGAGAAAATGTGTGGTTGTCAGAAATTGGGCTCAAAGACCAAAGACCATTCTTGTTCCTTTGTGAAACTGAACAGGGTGTCATTATCACAGTGGACGTGAGTGGACATTTGGAACAACAAAACCAGCTTACCCCGCCTTGGTTAACAGACCTTTACAATACCTCCCCTCCTAAATCATCCCCAAGTTTTACAATTATCCCTGGAATTTATCCACGAACATGCCAAGGGATATTGGGATAGTACGGGTAAATGGTAGAGTTGGATGGACTGAATGGCCCACTCCTTTGTGATCTATTCCTCTCGCCAGTAATCTGTCTTGGGCGTGGAATTAAATTAGGAAGGGAGACTCCTGTGTACAATGCCAATTGTACCAACTGGCTCAGATTAGCCATTGGTGGCAGCACTAAGACAAAGCACTGATCTTTTGGGAAGGTTCCCATTGACTTATTCTTTCCTGGAATGTGGGCATCACTGGTGCGTCCAATCCCTAATTGCCCTTGACGAGAGTGGCTTGCACAGTCATTTCAGAAGAAAGAGTCAGCCCCATTGCTGTGGGTTAGGAGTCATGTGTAGGCCCAACTGGGCACGGCTGGCAGATTTCCTCAGGATGGGTTTCCACAACAGCTAAAGGCTCCTTTCCACGCAAAATGGCTGAAGTAACCAGCCACATGATGAAATTTCAGGCAAGACACCTTGGGGTGCCTCCAGCACCTTCAACCTAAAACCGAAGCAGCGAGCTGCAGGGAGCCTGATTGGCATCAGACGGTGGGGCACTTTGTCTGTACTGTGCTGGGCCACCAGATCCATTCCAGCACTGGGGCTGAACACGTCACAATCTGGGTCAACGACTACTACCAACCTAACGCCAATCCCACTGCCCATGAGCCAAGGGTTACCTGCAGGAAGGAGTGACTCAAGGACTTGTCCACACTGTATCTCTTCCTCATCCGCACCTGGAGCAGGTTGTTGATGAGATCAATGCCTTAAAAAGGAGAGAGATTTCAGCAGATCATTCTCTACTGCTCCTCCGGAGATTTCTCAGACAGATGTTAGAGACTGGACTGTAATTCAATATATACACAACAAGCTCCATCAAACACTCCCCAGGACAGGGACAGCACAGGGTTAGATACAGAGTAAATCCCTCTCTACACTGTCCCCATCAAACACTCCCAGGACAGGGACAACACGGGGTTAGATACAGAGTAAATCCCTCTCTACACTGTCCCCATCAAACACTCCCAGGACAGGGACAACACGGGGTTAGATACAGAGCTCCAAATTCTCTCAGCTTTCAATCATTCCCCTCCCCCTGCCTCACCTTCCCGCGAGATCTCCTTCCAGGGATTGGGTGGGTACATGAATGCAGCGTTCTGGATCTGATCGTTGATGTCTTCGTCCTCATTGAAGGGGAAGGTGCCGCTCAGGCTGACGTACAGGATCACCCCCACTGACCACATGTCCAGGGAGCGGTTGTAGCCTTTGTCCAAGAGGACCTCAGGGGCCAGGTAGGCTGGCGTCCCCACCACCGAGCGACGAAAGGATTTCTCCCCGATAATTCGAGCAAAACCAAAGTCACAGAGTTTCACCTGGGAACAGGAGAGACAGGGAGTCACGGTGACTGCCAATGATGGCGTCAGTGCAACAGGCAGAATATTTATCACCCGAGTTTAAAGCAAACAGCCACATTTATTGTCACCTCTACCTCCGGAGTCAGATCGTTCTCATTTTATTCGCAATGCTCAGAAGGTTGCTTGAATGCATCATAGGGTCACAGGGTCACAGGCTGAGACCAGACTTGCTTGGAGATGCCAAGCCTTGCCAAACCCTGCTTGGCATCTCAGTAGCAAGGCTAGCAATAGCCTGTGACCCCCTGACAAATCGAAATCAAGACATATTCAAACCAAGAGATAACAAGGTGTAGAGCTGGATGAACACAGCAGGCCAAGTAGCATCAGAGGAGCAGGAAGGCTGACGTTTTGGGTGTAGACTCTTCTTCAGAAAAAGGGTCCATTTTCTGAAGAAGGGTCCAGACCTGAAACGTCAACTTTCCCGCTCCTCTGATGCTGCCTGGCCTGCTGTGTTCATCCAGCTCTACATCTTGTTATCTTTGATTCTCCAGCATCGGCAGTTCCTACTATCTCCATATTCAAACCAAGCCTTGCTTGGCATCTGAATAGCACCCACCCCTTTTCCCCCAAACTGGGGCAAGGTGTTTTTAAAACAAAATTATTCATGGGATGTGGGTGTCATTACCCATCCTTAATTGCCCCAGAGGGCAGTTAAGAGTCCACCATGTCGCTGTGGGTCTGGAGTCACACGTAAGCCCAGACCAGGTAAGGATGGTAGTTTTCTTCCCTAAAGGACATTAGTGGACCAGATGGACTTTTGTGACAATGGATTCATGGTCATCATTAGATTCTTAATTCCAAATTTTTAATTGAATTCAAATTCCACCATCCGCTGTGGTGGGATTTGTACCTGGATCCCCAGAACATTACCTGGGTCTCTGGATTAACAGTCCACTGATAACATCACGAGGCCACTGCCTCCCCTATCACCGGATCCCCAGTGCCCAAGGTAGCCCTGTACCTGGGCAGAAAGGTTAAGACAGGTTGCTGTCCACAATGGCCAAGTCCAGAACTGCAGGCCAGGTCAGGCTCCCTGGCTCAGTCCCTCCCTTCCCCAGTTCTCCTGCTGTGCTTGCAATTTGTTCATTGGAACACGAGAGTCTCTGGTAAAGCCAGGCAATCATAGACCATCCCTAGCTGCCCCTCAGAATTTGGCGGCCTTCTCAAACCCCTACCATCCATAGAATCCTATAGTGCAGGAAGGGAAGCAGCTCTGGGACAAGAAAGGTGCGAGGGGCTTTGAAAGGAACTTGCAGGGGGTGGTGTTCCCCTCATTCTGCTGCCCTGGTCTTTCTAGAGGGTAGGGATCATGGGATTGGAAGGTGCTGTCTAAGGATCTTTGGTGAGTTGCTGCAGTGCATCTTGTAGATGGTATACGCTGCTGTTACTGAGCAGTGGTGGAGAGACTGGATACTTGTGTAGATGTGGTGCCAATCAAGCAGGGGCTGTTTTGTCCTGGATGGTGTCGAGCTTCTTGAGTGTTGTTGGAGCTGCACCGATCCAGGCAAGTGGGGAGTGTTCCATCGCACTCCTGACTTGTGCCTTGTAGATGGTGGACAGGCTTTGAGGAGTCAGGAGGTGAGTTATTAGTCATAGTATTGCCAGGTTCTGGCTTGCCATGGTATGTATATGGCTAGTCTAGCTCAGTCTCAGGAGAATGCCAACACCCCGAAGCAGGGGGTCACAGTCTAAAGATACAGGGTAGGACTGAGAAGAGGAGAAATGTTATCACCCAGAGAGTGGGGGAGTCTGTGGAATTCTCTGTCACAGAATGCGGTTGAGGCCAAAACATTGAATGTTTTCAAGGAGGAGTTAGATATAGTTCTTAGGGCTAAAGGGATTGAAGGATATGGGGCAGAAAGTGGGAGTAGGGGACTGAGTTGGATGGTCAGCCGTGATCCTATTGAATTGGGGAGCAGGCTCGAAGGGCCGAGTGGCCTACTCCTGCTCCTTTTCTCTATTTTTCTTGTTTCCCAGATTGTTGATTACTCAATCAGCTCGAGCTGTTTTTCAAGGGACAAAATTGCTGTTTTAAAAAAAAAGCCAGCCTGAAATTTCTTGCACAATTGCTATCTAGTCATTTCTGCTGCAGAGAGACTTCCTACGGACACGGTGATGGAGGGAGGGGATTAGGGCTCTGCAGTGATGCCCCTGCAGCCAAATAGCTCATCAACACATGCCACCCACTGTAAGAAGAATTGCTGGCCTGTGGGAAGTGAAAATAGAGATCAGTTTTCAGGAAAGGAAGGTCAGGAGAGAACGTGAGGATGGAAGGCAGCCATCATGGGAAGGTCAGTAGAGAACACGATGGAAGGTGGCCATCATGGGAGGGTCAGTAGAGAACGTGATAGAAGGTGGCCATCTTGAGAAGATCAGGAGAGAACATGAGGATGAAAGGTAGCCATCTTGGGAAGGTCAGGAGGAAACATGGGGATAGAAAGTGGCCATTTTGAGAAGGTCAGGAGAGATGCAGGATTAGTGACCCACCTGAGGAAGGGGCTCAGCTGACGCCAGCAGCACATTTTCTGGTTTGAGGTCACAATGCACAATGTTCTTGAAGTGTAGATGCCGGAGTGCAACAAGGATCTATGGAAACAGAGAAAGATAACTGAATAAACAGTGCCATCTTGTCAGTCGTGCCCTTGGGCTTTTGTCAGCAAAATCCTGGTCTCAGAGGCTTATCACCGATCTCTGTCCTACTGTAGCCAAGACACTCAGATTTAATGCATCACACACCTGCATTCCAACATCCAGGTTTACTCAGAAATACTAAAGGATGGAGGAGGGCGGGGGGTGGGGAATGTTCTTTCAAATACGGGCACAGCCACCCTTTTCTGATTGCTGTCCCATTCACATGTAAATGGATGCATGGACTGGCCTCAACTAAAAAGCCACATTCAGCAGAAAAATAAAATGGTGAGGAAAAACTAAATCCCATTTTGGATGTTTCAGGATTTGGTTTTCCAAAACAGCGCTGGGTTTGGTGATGCTTCTAAACTCCCCCATGGCCCCATCCCTCCCTGTTGTAGCGACAGAAGGCAATAATGGTCAAATGGCATTATCGTGAGGCAGTTAACCCAGAGACCCAGGCCAGTGTCCTGGGGATAACACAGTGTGGAGCTGGAGGAACACAGCAGGCCAGGCAGCATCAGAGGAGCAGGAAAGGTGACATTTCAGGTCGGGACCCTTCTTCAGAAATAGGGAAGGGGAAGGGAGATGGGAAATAAAGAGAGAGAGAGGAGGGGTGGGGCTGGGGAAGGTGATAGGTGAATGCAGGTAGGGAGTGGTGGGAATTGGTCAGTGAGGTGGGAGGAGCGGATAGGTGGGAGAGAAGACGGACAGGTTGTGTCAAGTTAAAGAGGAGGGGATGAGAGGGAGGGTTGGTCATGGGATGAGGCTAGGGGTGGGGAGATTTTGAAACTGGTGAATTCCATGTTTAGGCCGTTGGGCTATTGGCTCCCAAGGCGGAATATCAGGTGCTGCTCCTCCAGTTTCCGGGTGGCATCATTCTGACACTGGAGGAGGCCCAGGATGGACATGTCGTCCAGGGAGTGGGTGGGGGAGTTTAAATGGTTCACGACCAGAAGGTGTTGTCGTTTATCGCGAACAGAGCGCAGGTGCTCTACTAAGCGGTCTCCGAGTCTCCACTTGGTCTCATTGATATAGACGAGGCCACATCGGGAGCAGCGGATGCAGTAGACCACATTGGTGGATGCGCAGGTGAACCTCTGTCTGATATGGAAGGTTTTTTTGGTTCCTTGAATGGAGGTGAGGGGAGAGGTGTGGGGGCAGGTGTAGCACTTCCTGCGGTTGCAGGGAAAGGTACCGGGGATGGTGGGGCTAGTGGGGCTAGTGGGGTGTATGGAGCGGATGAGGGAGTCGCAGAGAGTGCGGTCCCTACGAAAGGCAGACAGGGGTGGGGAGGGAAATATATCTTTGGTTGTGGGCTCAGACTGCAGGTGGTGGAAGTGGCGGATGGTTGGATACGGAGGTTAGTGGGTGATACATGAGGACCAGGGGAATCTGTCTTTGTTTTGTTGCGGGTAAGGGATGTGAGGGCAGAGGTGCAAGAAATGCGATTGAGGGCATTTTCGATCACCAGAGGGAGCAAGTTATGGACCTTGAAATAAGAGGACATCTGGGATGTTCGGGAGTGGAACGCCCCATCTTGGGAGTGGATGTGGCGGAGGCAGAGGAATTGGGGATCGCATTCTTGTAGGAGGCTGGGTGAGGAGAGGTGTAGATTTCTGTTAGGCCACAAGCTTGGGATAGTTTTTGCTAGAACATCGGAGGCTGAAGGGTCACCTGACAGAAGTACGTAAAATTATGACAGGCACGGTTAGGGTGGATTTCCCACGGTGGAAATGTCATATACTAAGGGCCACAGGTTTATGGTGGGGGTGTGGCAGTGGTGGGGTGGGAAGTTTTAAAGGAGATGTATGAGGCAAGTTTTTCTTTACTCTGAAGGCGATAAATGCCTGGAACATGCTGCCAGGGGAGGTGGTCGAAGTAGATACAATAGCAACGTTTAAGAGGCATTTAGATGGAGCAGGGAATAGACGGATATGGATCATGCACAGCCAGATGGGATTAGTTTAGAATGGCATTATGGTTGGCACAAACATGGTGTGCCAAAGGGCCATTCTCGTGCTGTACTGTTCTACGTTCCAACGTTCCCCTCTTTCAGAGACGTTTTTTTGTTCGCAGCTTCTCGTTTCACTGATGGTGCAGGTGTTTCCAGTTTCCTGGTTTCGTTCTAGAATTCCCTTCCTAAGTCAATCAATCAATCCCTCTCGCGCGCTCGCTCTTGTTGCTCAGATGTTCCCTAAACTTTGTGTTGATGACTATTGTGGAGACTAAACATAGGCACAGACCAGCTGGGCCAAATGTTCTGGGCACCAACCACCTTCAGATTAAAACAAAAACTTGCCTCATACATGTCCTTTAAACTTTCCCTCCCTCTCACCATAAACCTGTGTCCCCTAGTATTTGACATTTCCACCGTGGGAAAAGTCTCTAACTATCCATGACTCTTATAGAATCCCTACAGTGTTGGAACAGGCCCTTCAGCCCAACAAGTCCACAACGGCCCTCGTAGCATCCCACCCAGACCCATACCCCTATAACCCACCTAATCTACACATCCCTGAACACTATGGGGGTAATTTAGCATGGCCAATCCACCCTAACCTGCACATCTTTGGACTGAGGGAGGAAACCGGAGCACCCAGAGGAATCCCACACAGACATGGGGAGAATGTGCAAACTCCACACAGACAAACGCCCGAGGCTGGAATCGAACCCAGGTCCCTGGTGCCGTGAGGCAGCAATGCTAACCACTGAACCACCGCGCTGCCCTGCACTGCCATCAGGTCATCCCTCTGCCTCCGACGTTTGAGCAAAAACGATCCAAGTTTCCCCCTTCTCTCTGTGTGAATACTCAAGCAACGCCACCAAAATCCAAAGCTGTTGTAAATTAAATCAAACTGTTGCAATAAAACCCAACGCCTCGCGGTGGTGATGTGCAGCTGCAGGTCTCAGCAGCACCACCTGCTGAGATAAAGCAATACTGCAGCAAAATTTAATTCTGGGGCCCAATGGGTTCTTTTTAAAACCAGTTCAAATCCTTGAAACGCTCGAACAGGAGAAAAACAAACAAGGGACAGGAGCAGAGGATACATGACTGAGAAGAGTGTAATTATGAGGGGCAGTGAAAAAACATTTAACCCTGACTGGGGATCAAGGCACAGGTTTAAGGTAAGGAGCACGAGGTTTACAGGAGATGTGTGGAAATTAAACTTTTAGAAACCCTCACAACATTTAAGAAATGTTTAGCTGTGCACTTGTGGTGCCAAGGCTGTGGGCCAAGGGCTGGAAAGTGGGACTCAACAAGTTAGGTGGTTATTTTTGACTAGAGCAGGCTCGATGGGCTGAAGGCCATTTTCTGTGCTGTAGAATTCTCTGACTCAAAAAAAAATAGAGAATCCCTACATTGCAGAAAGAGGCTACTCAGCCCATCGGATATACACCAACCCTGCAAAGGGCATCCCACCCCCACTAACCCTGCATTTCCCCACGGCTAGTCCACCTAATTTGCAGACCCCTGGACACTATGGGGTAATTTAGCATGGCCAATCCACCCCAACATGCACATCTTTAGACTATGGAAGGAAACCCACACAGACACAAGGAGAATGTGCAAACTCCACACGGACAGTCACCCAAGGGTGGATTTGAACCTAGGTCCCTGGCACTGTAAGGCTGCAGTGCTAACCACTGTGCCATCCCAAGTGCAAGTAAATGGAATTAGTGCCATTTGGTGATTGTCAGTTGGAATAGGTATGGTGGACCGAATGGCCTGTTTGCACGCTGCATGACTCCACGACCTGAAACATCCCAGCAGATAAGGGAGCCAGTCGGTTACCTGTGTGATCATGAACTTGGTGATCCGTTCCGGCAGCCGGCCCCTCTCGCTGGACAGGATCATTTCCAACATGTCACTGTGGAGCTTTTCCATGACGACGAACACCTTCTCGGGGGTCTCGAACATGCATTCCAGGTTGACCACTCCGGGGTGAGACAGGCCCTGTGGACAGGGGCAGGTTGAATGAGGGAGGAGGAGACCAGCGATCGAAAAAAAAGGGGCTGTTTGCGGCAGAGATGGCATTCAACGGGGCAATGCAGGAATGGACGGGCAGAAACAGGCATCAGCCATTCAGCAGCATCCAGCAACTTCGGGGTCCATCGTGAGGGTGGAGCTGAACTCTGGGAGTCAACCCTCTGTAATCGAACGCTGGACTTGAGAGGCAGAAACAGGCACTCCCAGTTCAGGGTGATGGTGGAGGGGGGAGAAACAATCCGCGGTATAGGTGACTCCTTCCTGGCCCAACCCCAGCCTTGAGCTCACCTGTAGGATGGCCACCTCGTTACGTAGTTGGCTCTCCTGTTTGGTTGGGAACCGTAATTTGTCGATCACTTTGATAGCCACATCTCGCCCGGTCTCTCTGTGCTTGCCTGGAAACAAAACAGCAGGGGAGACAGTCCATGCGTTTCAACCACAGTGGGGAGAGGCCAATCAGCCCACTGCACCCATTCTATCTCTTTGAAACAGAGCCAAGCTGAGTGGCACCGATTCTAGATCCTTTCCTGTCCAAATATTCATCCAATGCCTTTCGAAAGCTCATTATAATCTGATTCCACCACCTGGGAACAGGGCAGGCAAAAAAAAACCAGCCCCAGAATGTAATGTTTCTGTCAACAAGTATTCTCTAGCACGCCAGAGGAAGTGGTGGAGGCTGGTACAATTACAACATTTTAAAAAGACAGGCACGTGGATAAGAAAAGGTTGAGGGGCACATGGGCCAAACGCAGAACAAAGGGGTTCAGTTCAGTCTCAGAAACCTGGTCGGTAGGGTTGCGTTAGGCCGAAGGGTCTGTTTCAATGCTGTATGACACTATACGCCCAGTGCCCTACACACACACACTCACTCACACACACACACACACACACACACATACACAGACAGACAGACACACACACAGACAGACAGACAGACACACAGACAGACAGACACAGACAGACAGACACAGACACACACACTCACACACACACATACACAGACACACACACACACACACATACACAGACAGACACACACATACACAGACAGACACAGACACACACACATACACAGACAGACAGACACACTCACACACACATACACAGACAGACACACATACACAGACACACACACACACAAAGAAAAGCAACAGATCCTGTTAAAAAGTTGGTCCAAATTTCTTCATTTTCTATCTTTGCAAGCCATTCGCAATCTTCATGAGGAGCTCTGGAAGTACCAAAGGCTGGAGTTGACGTCTCACCTTCCCACCTCCCACCCCTTTAGCAAATGTGCACATATGGGATCAAACTCGGAATGTGATTTGACAACGTCCGTGAGATGTGGCACCAATGGCAAGGCGGGCATTTGTTGCCCATCACTAAGAGTTGACGCGTTGCCCTGGGTCTGGAGTCATGTGTAGGCCAGGCTGGGTAAGGATGGCAGATTTAAAAAGGGCACGAGAGAACCAGATGGGACACTGGGGCATTCACTCGGACGGTGGATTACCAGTGCAGTGACAGTACTACTGCCTCACTCAGTTGTGCTTTGTCCTGTGCCAATAGGTGAGTAAGCAACAGGACCAGAGATTGTGTCACATTAATGCCAGCCCGCAGGCAGTGTCTAAACAGATAGTCTCACCTCCATAAACAATACCAAACTGTCCTGATCCAAGCACCTCATCTGCAAAGATCTGGTAGACGGTTGCTATATCCTAGGGGCAGGAAACAAGAGTGAGAGGGACGCCATTCTGAATGCAAATACGTCCGAGAGATTGTCTACAAAAATCTCACTGCAGGAGAAAGATCACCTCACACTACTCCAATCCAATTACAGCACAGGGTTAGATACACAGTAAAGCTCTCTCTACACTGTTCCCCCCCATCAAACACTCCCAGGGACAGGGACAGCACGGGGTTAGATACAGAGTAAAGCTCTCTCTACACTGTCCCCATCAATCACTCCCAGACAGGGTTAGATACACAGTAAAGCTCTCTCTACACTGTTTCCCCCCCCATCAAACACTCCCAGGGACAGGGACAGCATGGGGTTAGATACAGAGTAAAGCTCCCTCTACACTGTCCCCATCAAACACTCCCAGGATGGGGACAGCGTGGGGTTAGATATGGAATAAAGCTCCCTCTATTCTTTTAAACTGAAAACAAAGTGAAGCTCCTTCGACTGTCCCCATTAAACAGCGCTAAGACAGGTACCATATGGGGTTAGATACAAAGTAAAATCCCCTCTACACTGACTCATTTTTCTACATTAAACTGGATCTCCTATGACTGAGGCACTGCCACCCCTCTGCCAGTGGTGCGCTGTCATCTGCCCACCTCCTCGTGACATTGATGAGCGCTGACGATACTCACCACATTCTCCAGGTTTTGACTGTTGGGGACAGAAAAATTGACTGATGCTTGTCCTGCAAAGCAAAACAATAAAAGATAAATAACACAGTCATTGAAACTGGCCACGGGGACAGTGTGGCCGGTCTGAGCTCTCACGGGCACAGCCTAACCATCTGGGGGCAGTGGGGGGGAAAATGGGTGGTGAGAGTTATTTTCGGACCATCACAGCCCTCCCATGCTTGAAGGTGAATGAGCACCTTGTCCCTGAGCCACCAACTTGGCAGCAGACAGTGTACGGACCTGGGTGCAGGAAAGCTGGACCCATTTCTGAAGAAGGGTCCCGACCCAAAACGTCAGCTTTGCTGCTCCTGTGATGCTGCCTGGCCTGCTGTGTTCATCCAGCTCTACACCTTGTTATCTCTTCTTCACACAGACGGTGGTTTGTGTGTGGAATGAATTGCCAGAGGAAGTGGTCAGAAGAGGTACAGTTAAAACATTTGGACAGGTACGTGAATGGAAAAGGTTTAGAGGGATGTGCACCAAATGCAGACAAGTGGAACTAGTTTAGTGTTGGGGAATCTGATGGGCGTGGATGGGCTGGACTGAGAGGTCTGTTTCCGTGCTGTACGACTCAGAGTGAGCAGGCTGAATGGCCCACTACTGCTCCCAGTTCTTATAACAGGCTCAGTGCTGCCACCTAGCAGGCATACAAATGGAATATCTGACAAAAGTCAAGAGAATCAAAAAGGATGACCGCAAATATCTGCTTGCAAACACCTCCCCGCCCCACGCCCCACGCCCCACGTCCTTTAGCATGGGGAGGGAGTGAGGAGGGGAGAGGGGAACGATATGGGCGAGGAGGGTATGGGCGAGGGGGGAGGGGGGTATGGGCTAGGTGCTCTCCATTTTGAGCTTCCAACCAACTCAAATCAAATGGGGAGAGGCAAGGAGAATACTTCCTTTCAAGTCGGGAAACTCAAAAAAACAAAGGGACAGGGAGATCGGAGCAAGTTAGTGACCCCATGGGTCACTCTGCACTTGCAGATTCAAGATCACCGGCAGGAGAGCGGGTGGGAAATAGTACAGTGGGCCAAATGGCCTCCTCTAATGCCCCTAATGCTCTGCTGTGCCGACAGTGACCTCTGGAAAGAGATAGCCAGGAAAGCAGAGGGAGAGCTGCAGGACTTGGCGGCGAACAGGGAGGGGGAGAAGCTCCAGTGAGTGGCTCTTACGGTGTGGGGTCTGCTCCTGGGGGTCCAGAGTGTCCTGGAAGATGATGGGTTTCAACGCCTGTCGGATAGCTGCTTCCCAGACCTTGGCCTCCTCGACCCAGGAGACGCTGCCCGATCCGCCGGATCCCGAAGGTGGGTGCGAGGCGGTATTCTCCCCGACAAAGTACACCACGTTGCTCGTTCGGATTTCGAAACAGTAAGGGCTGCCGCTGTGAGGGATGGTCCCGGAATCCTGTGCAGGCTCCACACCCAGGATCTCGGAAAGTGGAATTTCCTGGGTAGACAGAGGGGGCAGGGTTTGGGAGGGGAGAAAAGGTGGAAAAAACAGATTACAGAAGTCTCAATTTTAACCTCCACTCTCCGAAACCGACCCAGAGGAGGGCTCCCTCCGCTCTCTGAAACCAACCCAGAGGAAGGCTCCCTCCGCTCTCCGAAACCGATGTAAAGTTCCCTCAACTCTCAAACTGATAGTTGGGCTCCCTTCACCCTGTCCCCATCAAATATCCCAGGAACGTGCACAGCCCAGCACAGATGCAGAATAAAGCTCCCTCTCCTGCTTCTCCACAAATGGCTCAGCCCCACCCTGCATTAATGTGACAGACTTCCTTCCCCCTACTAAATACTGTCATTCGCCTCTGTATCACTACCCCCAAATTCCTTTGACGAGTTGGGGCTGAGCCAGCTTCTGGAATCATGTGTAGAGTGAACAAACTTGTTGAATGCTGGATTTTGTCCCCGGGACAAGGGAAGATGGAACAGATTTAGGATGGATGCTGCATGACCTGGGTGGGGAAGTTGCGATGATGTTAGTCTCCTGTGCCTGGTGCCCATGTCCTTTGGGGTTTGGAACACGCGCTCAAAAGCAGCCTCAGTGTGTTGCTGCAGTCCACACCGAAGCCAATGGGCAAACTGACTTCTTTCTCTGTAATGGGATGTGGGTGTCATTGACCAGGTTAGCATTAGCTGCCCATCCCCAATATTTCTTCAATAGGTTCATTGGATGTGGACATCGCTGGCTGGGTCAGCATTTATTGCCTGTCCCTAACTGCCCCTTGAGAGGGTGGGGGATGAGCTGCCTTCTCAACCGCTGCAATCCACCTACTATCGGTTGACCCACAATGCCCTTTAGGAGGGAGTTCCAGGATTTTGGCCCAGCAACACTGAAGGAACAGCAATACATTTCCAAGTCAGGATGGTGAGGGCCTCAGAGGGGAACATGCAAGAGCATGGTGTTCCCATGTATCTGTTGCCCCTTGTCCTTCTGGATGGAAGTGGTCATGGGTTTGGAAAAAGCAGCCTTGGTGAATTGCTGCAGGGCATCTTGTGGATGGTACACACTGCTGTGACTGAGTGTGGGTGGTGGAGGGAGCGGATGTTTGTGTGGATGTGGTGCCAATCAATTGTGTTGCTTTGTCTCGGATGGTGTCGAGCTTCCTGAGTGTTGTTGGGGCTGCCCCCATCCAGGCAAGTGGGGAGTGTTCCATCACACGCCTGGCTTGCGCCTTGTTGATGGTGGGACAGGTTTTGGGGAGCTGGGCTGCAGAACATCCGGTTTCGGTCCACCTAGGGGCATCTGGAGCTAATCAGGAACCATTTCACACCCCCTACAGATGAAACAAAACCTCCAAGTTACACCAGCGACTGGTCACTCATCAAAATGGCCCGCAGCGCAGGAGATCCAGCCAATCAGGCACCAGGAAATCGGTTAACAGGCTCAGTTCTGTTCTCCTCCAAGTTCCTAGCTCACGCCCTCGATTAGATAGCCTGTCCATGGATTGGAGCAGGACTGACTTGCAACAGGAACACAGTGTGGATGACATTCAGCCCCTCCAGTCTGTTCTGCCAACAAGATCATGATAGATCTGCATCTCCAATCCATCGTTGGCTAATGCCTTCCCTGACACAGCAATGCTGGAGTAGTTAGTCTCTGAGCTCCTGGGTGCATGCACCGCAGCCCTATACCCCTGCGAGGACTCGCAGAATTATTACAGAGAGGCCGTTCAGCCTGATTTGTCTATGCTGGCTCTCCAAATGAAATTGGGAGCAATTCTAGGAGCAAGGAGCACTTCTACCCTATGAAGGAAATATATAAGATAGAAGCAGGGAGGTTGTTTCCACTGGAGGGTGGAACTAGAACAGGGGGGAATAGCCTCAAAATAAGGGGGGGAGCAGATTTAGGACTGAGCCGAGGAGGAACTTCTTCACCCAAAGGGTTGTGAATCTGTGGAATTCTCTGCCCAGGGAAGCAGTTGAGGCTCCCTCATTGAATGTTTTTAAGGCAAAGATAGATAGATTTTTGAACAGTAAAGGAATTAAGGGTTATGGTGAGCGGGCGGGTAAATGTAGCTGATCTTATTGTTGAGGCCTACTTCTGCTCCTATTTCTTCTGTTCAGTTAGTGCCACTTCTCAGTCTTCTTTTTCATCCAATGAAAGGCCCGATTCAAAGCTACCTCTGTCACACTCTCAGACAGTGCACTCCATAGCCCAAGGCCTCAATGCTCAAACTAAGCTTTTTGCCTCATGTCACCTTTGCTCCATTTCCTAATCTGCTCCTCGATCCCTGCACCAACACAGGAACAGTTTCTTCTTTTCTACGCTGTCCCTGACACCCCGAGTCCAGTCCTCCCCTCTCTGAGGGAAGCAGTCCTGGGTTCTCTGAGATATCCACATGACTGACATTTCAGTCAGAGGGGAGTGAGCCCTCTGGATAGAATCACGTAATCATAGAATCCCTATAGTGTGGAAACAGGCCCTTCGGCCCAACAAGCCCACACCAACCCACAGAGAATCCCAACCAGACCTGTCCCCCTATAACCCACGTAATCTACACCCTATGGGTAATTTAGCATGGCCAATCCACCTAACCTGCACATCTTTGGACTGTGGGAGGAAACCGGAGCACCCGGAGAAAACCAATGTAGACACGGGGAGAGTGTGCAAACACCTCGCAGGCAGTTGCCCGAGGGTGGAATCAAACCTGGGTCCCTGATGCTGTGAGGCAGCAGTGCTAACCACTGAGCCACCGTGCCATTGATGGCGGGAGTGGGAAGATGGAGGGGCAGAAACAGAGGGGTGGAAACAGAGGGGCAGGCTAGCAGTGTGCACTCGGAGCTGCACATTCTCGTCTTTCCAGTTACGGTTCAAATAAAACACTCATCCACCATATATGCCTCCTCTAAATCTCGCTCAAACACACTCCAAGTTTCAATGGCGTCAGGGTGTTGCATCTCTACAGAAGCAGTCTGAAACAGACTGAACATAGAACATAGAACAGTACATGCCCTTTGGCCGACTTATTATCCTACTCTCAGGACAAACCACCCTGCATACCCTTCATTTTACTATCCTCCATGTGCCTATCCAAGAGTCGCTTAAATGTCCCTAATGTAGCTGACCCCACTACCACGGCCGGCAGCGCATTCCACGCACCCACCACTCTCTGTGTGAAGAACCTACCTCTGACATCTCCCCTATACCTTCCTCCAATCTCCTTACGATTATGCTCCCCTCGTGATAGTCATTTCCGCCCTTCACACACAAAACCCTTACCTTGTAATACTTGTTCCCAGTGTCATTGTGAAACAAGGTGATACATTTGCAATCCAGCCTCCAGTAATGCCTCTTCCGCTGCAGGAAGGCAGAGAGAAAGCAACTGTGGGTCACTGAGCAACAGCCACTCGGACAAAACGCAACAAATGGGAGGCCCATCAAACTCAAACTCATGGAGTGAATGCAAAGGAATGGCTCCCCAGGGAATCCATCGAACGGGGCATCAAATGGAATTGCGCTCAAAAAGGGCCAAATGGCTCAGAATGGATTGGTTCCAATGGGAAAGAGGTAGATCCATTGGACTTTCATCCAACAGAGAGGGAATGGGTTCACTGGAATTATATCTGTTGAGAAAGGGATGGGTCCACTGGGAAGGGGGTATATCCACTTGAATTCTGAATAGGAAAGGTTTGGATTTACTGAAATGCCATCCAGGAGGTGGAGGACATGGACACACACACACACACACACACACACAAAACTATCCAATAGAGAAGGGATGGATCCACTGGAATTCTGTCAAATAGGAAAGGGATGGATCCACTGGAATTTCATCCCTGGGATGGAGG
This sequence comes from Ginglymostoma cirratum, assembly GCA_024137785.1. NCBI lineage: Eukaryota > Metazoa > Chordata > Chondrichthyes > Orectolobiformes > Ginglymostomatidae > Ginglymostoma > Ginglymostoma cirratum. The sequence continues at coordinate 11,423,285 of JAHRHZ010000092.1, read as the reverse complement.
ATCCACCAAAATTCTATCCAATGAAAAAAGAATGGATCGACTGGAATGCCATGAAAGGGGTGGGGGAGTCCACTGGAATTTCATCCAATGGGATGTGGGTGGATCCACTGGAATTCTTTCTAATAGGAAGGGGGTGGATCCACTTCCTACAGTAAGGAAAATCCACTGGAATTGTATCCAAAGGGAAGAGTATTGATCTACTGGAATGTCACCCCAGAGATGGCGGATCCATCAAAATGCCATCCAATGGAAAAGGAATGGATCCACTGAATGCCACTCAAGAGAAAAGGGATCCACTAGAATACTTTGCAATGGCAATGGGGATCCTATCTAAAGGTAGGTGGATCCACTGGAATTCTGTCCAATAGGAAAAGGTCAAGTCCAGTGGAACTTTATCCAAGGGGAAGGGGTGGATCCATTGGAATTCTACCCAATGGGGAGGGAGTGAATCCACTGGAATAGTTTCCAACCGGAGTCAAGGGGTGGGTCCATTGTAACTGCATCAGCTGACACTGAACCAGGAGGGACAGTGCCATGGAAGACCCGGGGTGGGGGGAGAGAAGCCCAGAAATATGCTCACACCCCTGCCCCGATGCCCTAGTGGTCGCCCACATGTCCTGGAAGGGACGGAAAATGTCAGTGACCGGGAGGGGACTTGGTTTTAGAGCCAGGGAGCGAGGTGTAACCGTCTGTAAAAACCAGGGAGGGTGCAGAAAGGAGGGAAGCTGCTAGAGAAAATGGCTGACACTCAGTTTCTTTTACCAGAGCATCCCTGTTGCTGTAGTGAACCACCCAACCCTCCTTCAGGGTGGTGCTGGATTTCCGCTTGGTCTGCTTGACAGACTGTACCACACGCATCAGGGGGATGTTGCTGGCCATGGCATCACTGGAAGAGAAGACACGGAGGTGAGAGATTCCCAATTCCTTCCATCTCCCCAACAGACTAAACGAAGGATAATTTTAAAGCAACCAATTCTGTTGCGAATGAGAAAACAAAAGTCGGAGGGGGGGCATCTGTTCAGAGTAGCCCTATGGCTGTAGTGAGGAACACCCTCTCATGCGCCTGGCTTGCTAGGCCATTCGCGATGACAATGAGAAGTCAGTCTGTAGGGCTGCCAGAAACCGGCTGGAAGTTTGCAACAGCCCAACAGCTCCCAGGGCCTTAGCTCCACGGAAAAATTCAGAGGTGACCGGATTAACCAAATCCAATTTTCCGCACAGAAAATCCCGATTACTAGGCCAAGGCTTCACTCCTTCCTCTGCCACCTCTGATTTTTCTGATGAAGGGTCTAGGCCCGAAACGTCAAGCTTTCCTGCTCCTATGATGCTGCTTGGCCTGCTGCATTCATCCAGCTCCACACCTTGTTATCTCGGATTCTCCAGCATCTGCAGTACGTATTATCTCTGATACAATTATCTAAGATGTTACTAAGGTTACCTTGAGAGTACTGTGTAAGTTCTGGCTGCCTTGCTACAGGCAGGCTATTATTAAATCAGAGAGCGTTCAAAAAAAGATTTACCAGGATGTTGCCGGGATTGGAGGGTTTGAGTTATAAGGGGAGGCTGGATAGACTGGGATTTCTTTCACAGGAGCATGGGAATCCACAGGTGACTATGTAGAGGATTATAAAATCATGAGGGGCATGGACAATGTTGCAAAGTTGTAAGAGTACTTGTGGATTGGCAGGCAGGAAGTTAGAGTTTGCTGTTTGTAATGTGCTGGGGCGAGGGGGAGCATTGCGTGGTCCCTTTAAAAGATGATGTGCTTTTTTTGTGCTTAGAGATTTAAAATGGATGCCTGTGAAGAGCAGCTTGAAAGTTTGCAAGTAAACAGAGAACACCCAAATTGAAACATTTGTATTGAAAGGACGTACAGTTAGCAGGCCAAGCAGCAGTTTTTACCAAGACAACAGGCTTTTGGATTTAACCAATCAATTTGAACCAGGCACTTTAGATACCAAAAACCAATTAAATTTAAAACTGATGGGTTTGACAACATAGAACCCATCCTATTGTAAGAAATATTGATATGGCATCAAGGGGATAAAAGAAGGGGACAGTTGAACAAAGGCCCCGAGCTAGCTGCCATCCGCTGGAGCCAACAGCCCTCAGCTCGTGAGAGAGCATCGCTGGCTCTCACAGCTTCCTCTATGTCTTAGAGAAAGCACTATCTAAATAACAATAGCACCAACGACTCGACTGGTTAATATTCCTGACAGAAGAATCAACAGAGAAGGCTCAGAACATTCCAGAAGGCATGTAACCTGTCTGCAATTTTCAGACACTAAATTCTGTTCTTTTAATATAAGTGAGACTTGTGTTTATTGGAATAGCATGCCGTTAGAATCTTGCTTTATTCGAGAATAGTTAGTAGTTAAAAGGGATCTATTTGGTTTATTAATAGTTTTTTCCCACTGGTTAGAGTTAGATAAATAAACTGTTTTACTTGTTGATTTTAAAGTGAGTATCAGGGATTTATTTTATTTAACCATTAGAAGTTGCTGAAAAACAGGTCACACCACCTTTCACACTCCTTTTACACAGATTATGAGCTGAGGTGCTTTGGTTTTAGTTCTCAGAGATGGGGGGGGTCAAACTCTGCTTTACAACAATGGGTGGCTCGGTGGCTCAGTGGTTAGCGCTGCCGCCTCACAGCGCCAAGGACCTGGATTCGATTCCACCCTCAGGCGACTGTCTGTGTGGAGTTTGCACATTCTCCCCGTGTCTGTGTGGGTTTCCACCAAGTGCTCCAGTTTCCTCCCACAGTCCAAAGGTGTGCAGGTTAGGGTGGATTGACTGTGCTAAATTGCCCTCATAGTGTCCAGGGATATGTGGATTAGGGGTGTTATTAGGGGGATGGGTCTGGGTTGGATGCTCTGAGGGTCAGCGTGGGCTTGTTGGGCCAAAGGGCCTGTTTCCACACTGGCAGGATTCTATGAATAAGGTGAATAGCAAAGATCTAGGGGCAGGGGAGACACAAACCAGAAGGCATAGGTTTAAAGGTCAGAAGAGAAAGGTACCTAAGGGGCACCGTTTTCACACAAAGTAGTTTGTATGGAATGAAGTGGTAGATGCAGGTCCAGTTACAACATTTAAAAGACTTTTGGACAGATACATGAATAGGAAAGGTTTAGAGGGATATGGGCCAAATGCAGGGAAGTGGGACTAATTTAGTTTGGGAAACTTAGTCAGCGTGGACGGATTGGACTGAAGAGTCTGTTTCCGGCTGTATGACTCCAGTCCGAGTAATCCAGACTCCAAGGACCAGGGATCAAATCCCATCAGGGCAGATGGTGGAATTTGAATCGAGTTTAGAACAAAAAACAACCTGGACCTGAACGTCTGAAGATGAATATGAAACCATTGTTGGGTCTTGTAAAAACTCATCTGGTCCTTTAAAGGAAGGAACCTGCCATCCTTACCTGGTCTGGCCTACATGTGACTCCAGGCCCACGGCAATGTGGTCGACTCTTAACTGCCCTCTGAAACGGCCTAGTGAGCCATAACAATTAGCAATAAACCCTGGCCCAGTCAATGACACGTGGCGCGAGTTAATTAAATAAGAATTATTTCAAGGAGAGGGTTATTTCTCATGTCTTGACCAATATTTACCCCCGAACCAAATCACACACCCAAAAAAAGACGATGCGATCGGCTGCACATTTCCATGTGGGATCTTGCTGTGCACTTCCCACTTTACAGCAGTGGCTAAACTTCAAGACTGGCATTTTGGAACACCAGTGGTCCTTAAAGGCGCCATGGCAACGCAATCCTCTTCAGTTTGAAGCAAGTTGGCCAAATTACCTCATCATTCTGCTGGGGCTGTCGTCATCTCCAGGGAAACCGTTCTCCGAGCGGTGGCTGCGAGTGGTGGGTGATTCGTCGAAATCGTCCACGGTCAGGGTTTTGTCTCCATCGCTGTCGTCGGTAACATCCTCCATGTTTACGTCTGCATCGATGCCTGGGCTCAGCAAATCTGAAAGGGATTGGACATTCAAATTTCCAGCCATCTCCAAACCAGGACCTCGCAAACCAGAAAAATCCATAAAAGTCTTTTAAAGAAAAATAATTAGCCACTTCAGTCTGGGACCCGAAACACCAAACTAATCTGACACAAAAATAAAACCCCTGAAAGAACTGCGGATGCTGGAAATCAAACAAAAAAAAAGAAATTGCTGGAGAAACTCAGCAGGTCTGGCAGCGTCTGTACAGAGAAGACAGAATTAATGTTCCAGGTCTGGTGACCTTTTGTCAGAACCCCTCAGAAATAATTTGATTGATTCCTTTAACTGTGTCTTACTCTGTCGGATCTCATTTCCACTTGCACCTGAACTAAGCTCCATCAACATAGAACACACCTCTCCAGTAATTTCATTCAGGAGGAATTCTACCCCTTTATTCGGTCATGGGATGCAGGCATCTTGGTGAGGTCAGCAATTGTTACCCCAGCCCTAACTGCCCTGGAACTGAGTGGTCAGCTCAGTCTCTTTCAGAGGGCAGTTAAGTGTCAGCTGCAGTGCTGCTGGTCTAGGTGTCACATGTAGGCCAGATGGGGTAAGGACGGCAGATTTTCTTTCCTAAAAGGGACATCAATGAATTAGACGGTCATCAAATCGGGATGGCACAGTGGCTCAGTGGTTATCACTGCTGCCTCATGGCACCAGGGACCTGGGTTCAATCCCACTGTCTGTGTGGAGTTTGCACATTCTCCCCGTGTCTGTGTGGGTTCCCTCCGGGTGCTCCAGTTTCCTCCCACAGTCCAAAGATGTGCAGGTTAGGGTGGACTGGCCATGGGAAATTGCCCCATATTGTGCAAGGAGGTGTGGGTAATAGGGGAATGGGTCTGCGTGGGATGCTCCAAGGGTCGGTGTGGGGTCGTTGGGCTGAAGTTTCCACACTGAAGGGATTCCATGATTTAAATCAGGATAGCATTTTATTCCAGATTTTTACTGAATTCAAATCTCACCATCTGTCGTGGCGGGATTTGAACCCAGGTCCCTGAAACGTCGCTCTGATTCTTAGCCCACTATCCCAGCACCTCCCCTCACATGGAGCGTAACACTCACCAGTTGTGCTGATTTCAGCTACAGTGGAAATCCTGTGGGAACTCTTGCCTTTTCAGACTTTGCTTAAGTCAACTTAAAAAGAATTCACCACAAATAGATCTGTTTATCCCAAAGAGGAAGATGCTCATGGCTGCCACAAGGCCATCCCTTCCCTATCTTTCTCCAATAAGTTAGAAAAAAGCAATGAAGAAATGGTCAGGAGAGCTTGCCAGGTAATATGATAGATGGAAAATGATCACACAGTCAAAATCCAATTAGGCACTATCAGGAGTCAATACACTGGACTGGATATATCTGAGTCCCGTACTCTATTCTCATCATTTTCCTAACACATTTGGTTGACGAATTTGAGTCAGAAGGTCACAGACTCGATTTCCCACTCCAGAAACATAAACGCACTGTTCAGGACAAATCAGGCTCATAACCTGCACCTTATTCTCCACCTTAACCATTCACACTCTCCACCACTGACAATCTGTAGCAGCAGTACGTACCACCTACAAGATGTGCTGCAGAAATGCACCAAAAGTCTGTAGACAGTGGCTTCCAAACCCACAAACTCCACCATCTAGAAAGACAACGGGGAGACAATAATCTAGTGGTATTATCGCTGGACTGTTAATCCAGAGACCCTGATAATGTTCTGGTGGACCTGGGTTCGAATTCCCACCACAGAAGATGGCGGAATTTGAATTCAGTAAATATCTGGAATTAAGAGCCTAATGATGACCATGAATCCATTGTTGATTGTTGGAGGAAAAACCCATCTGGGTAACTAATGTCCTTCAGGGAAGGAAACTGTCATCTTTACTGAAATCCATTCAATTCACTCATGTCTTTTAAAAGGATATCTGCCATTCTTATGCACTCTGGCCTACACGTGACTCCAGGCCCACAGCAATGTGGTTGACTCTCAGCTGCCCTCTGGGCAATTAGGAATGGGCAAGTGAATGGCAAGCTCCCTGGCCAGTGAAGCCTTCATCCCGCAAATAAATAAGGAAAAAAAAAGGCAAGGGCAGCAGATATGTGGCAGCACCACCCACCTGCAAGCTCCCCTCTGAGCCACTCACCCTCCCGACTTGGAAATATATCACCGTTCCTTCACTGTTCCTGGGTCAAAATCTTGGAATTCCCTCCCTAAAAGGCACTGCGGGCCAACCTAGAACACGTAGACTGGAGCAGCTCACCATCACCTTCTCAAAAGGACAACTAGGGGTGTGTAGTAAATGCTGGCCCAGCCAACAAATCCTGTGAAAACAATCTGAAGAACCGAAATCTCAGCTGACACTCCCAGTGCAGTACAGAGTGAATGCTGCACTGCCTGAGGTGCCATCCTTCGAAGGAGGCATAAAGCAAAGGTCAATGTGGATGTTAACAGAAACCCCTATATCTCAGAGAGCAGCCTGCCACCTTGATCAGCTATTATCCCTCAACCAGCATCACCAAAAGGCAAAAAGAAATATACTTCTCTTGTATTTACATAGCACTTCTCATGGCTTCTGAAAGCACTTGACAGCTGATAAAGTACTTTGTTTGAAATGCAGTCACTGTTGTAATTTAGGATCTATACTAACCAATTTGCTCATAGCAAGCTCCCATTAAAAGAAATATGATAATGACCAGATAGAATCATACAGCACAGAAATGGACCCTTCGGCCTAACTCGTCCGTGCCAACCAGCTTTCCCAAACTGAACTGGTCCCACTTGCCTGGGTTTGGCCCATATGCCTCCAAACCTTTCCTGTTTATGTTCCCTGTCCAAATGTCTTTTAAATGCTGTAACTGTACCAGCATCCACCACTCCCTCTGGCAGTTTATTTCACATCCGAACCACCCTCTGTGTGAAAAAGTTGCCCCTCAGGTACCTTTTAAATCTTTCCCCTCTCACCTTAAAATTATGCCCTGGGGTTGAAAGTTCACCTTAGATTCAAATAGGATACAGGAGGTTGTAGACTGTCTGGCCTTGGCGAAAGACAGAGAGTCTTTTTTTGTCGTTGCTGATTGAGGGATAAATATTAGTACGGACACAAGGGAGAACTCTCCCTTTGACATGATAGCGTGGGATCTTTCCCACCATCCGTGCAGGCAGATGGGGTTTGCTTGAATGTCTCAGCTGAGAGGCAGCACCTCTGGCAGCGTGGCACACGCTCTGTACCGCAAGGAGTTCATTAGCAGACGCCTTTGTGCTCTTGTCTGACATGGGACAAGCGAGAAACTTCGAGGATTGTGTGACTGACCGCCTCTGCGGAGGCTTATTCTCCGGACCACTATCTGCTTGCGTGGGATATTGCTGTGCGCAAGTTGATGTGATATTGTTTCAGCAGCAGCAGCGGCGACACTTCAGAAGTAGTTAAGTGTGCAGCAAAGCGCTTGGTTCCCGGAGCTCCACAACACGCAGCTGTAAGTTAATTCAGTTTCTGGCCCTCCCCAACACGGCCCTTCTGTTGTTTGATGGGAAGAACTGAGAGAATCATAAGCATAAGGACAGTGGCTCAGTAGTTAGCGCTGCTGCCTCATGGCGCCAGGGACCCGCGTACGATTCCACCCTCGGGCCACTGTCTGTGTGGAGTTTGTACATTCTCCCTCTGTCTGTGTGGGTTTTCCCTGGGTTTTCTCCGGTTTCCTCCCACAGTCCAAAGATGTGCAGGTTACAAGATGGATTGGCCATGGGAAGTTATCACATAGTGCCCAGGGATGGGCAGGTTAGGGTGGATTGGCCGTGCTAAATTACCCACAGTGCCCAGGGATGTGCAGGTTAGGGTGGATTGGCCGTGCTAAATTGTCCCATAGTGCCCAGGGATATGCAGGTTAGGGCGGATTGGCTGTGCTAAATTACCCACAGTGCCCAGGGATGTGCAGATTAGGGCAGATTGGCCGTGCTAAATTGTCCCATAGTGCCCAGGGATGTACAGGTTAGAGCGGATTGGCCATGCTAAATTACCCACAGTGCCCTGAGATGTGCATGTTAGGTGGGTTAGCCTTAGGAAATGCTTGGTTATAAGGATAGGATAGGGTAGGGGGTGGGGCTGGATGGGATGGTCTTTGGAGGGTCAGTGTGAACTCAATGGGTCTAACAGCCTGCTTCCACACTGTAGAGGATTCTAAGACCTGGAGCTCTATGCTTACAGTCTTACAGCAGAACTTCAGGAAGATTAACACCCTCATTTTCTCAATGGGAGGGACAATGTCCTTCGAATGGAGTCAAACAGGAAGCGCAGAGCACGGTCATTTCTCACCTCCGTTGATGACTGATTCACCCAAGCAGTCGTTGGGCACTTTCTCGGAACATCGCCTGTGACAGTTGAACTTGCAGTCTGCCGATTCCAAGACCGAAGGGGGAGAAATAGAACAGAAGACACGGAACATCAGTCTGAAGAAGAGGCAGCACAGTAAATCCTTTATTCATTCACAGGATGAGGGCGTTGCTGGCCAGGGCAGCATTTATTGCCCAACCCTAATTAACCAGAGGGCGGTTACGAGTCAACCACATTGCTGTGGGTCTGGAGTCACGTGTAGGCCCAGACCAGGGTAAGGATGGCAGTTTCCTTCCCTAAAGGACATCAGTGAACCAGATGGGTTTTTCCAACAATCGACAATGGATTCACGGTCATCATTAGGCTCTTAGTTCCAGATTTTTATCGTTTTCAAATTCCACGATCTGCCGTGATGAGATTCAAACCCAGGTCCCCAGGACACTATCTGGGTCTCTGGATTAACAGTCTAGCGATAATACCGCTAGGCCATCGCCTCCCCCATATCCTCAGTATCCGCCAATTCGTGGCTCGTGCATTCCCCAATCAGCGCCAGAAAGTAACAACAAAATCCAACATCCGCAGGCAAAACGCGCGCATCTGCGATTTTTGACCTAAAAAAGCTCCGCACTTTTGAATTTCATCACTCGTGCAGGTTCTTAGAAGCAGAGCCCTTGTGCCTTCGGAGGAATGACCGTATTTCATTTCATTAAATGGGGAGGCTATGGCCGAGTGATAGAGTCATACATCATTGAAACAGACCCTTCGGCCCAACCAGTCCACGTTGACCGTAATCCCAAACTGTCACTGGACTGTTACTCCAGAGACACAGGCAACGATCTGGGGATCCCGGATTCGAATCCTGCTATGGCAGATGGTGGTTTTGAATTCAGTAAACCAATAAAAAATAAAAATCTGGAATTAGGAGTCTAATGATGACCACGAACCCATTATTGATTGTCGTAAAAGCCCATCTGGTTCACTAATGACCTTTAGGGAAGGAAATTGCCATCCTTACCTGGTCTGGCCTACAGGTGACTCCAGACCCACAGCAATGTGGTTGACTCTTAACTGCCCTCTGGGCAATTAGGGATGGGTAATAAATTGCTGGCCTGGCCAGCGATGCCCTCATCCTATGAATGAAGTAAAAATAAACCTCAAACTCTTCATCGAAGCTCTACACCTTTTGGATGGTTGATGCTGTAGAACATAGCCAAGTGTTTGCGTTTTTTTTTTGCCGGTCACCCAGCATTTCTCAATCTCCGCCTCCCATCACCTATCGTCCCTGTCCCAGATCGTTGTTCGGAGCTTTTATTTCTGCAATGCCGGACTTTTCAACTTCTCTAGGATCTTGTAACTGAAGAAGCTATACCTAGGTAACCTTGTATCTAAGGTAGCACTACAAGTGGCAACATATACACCTTTCACTGTATTCATTCCAGTACAAGTGACAATAAAAGCGAATTCAATTCAATTTTAATTCACGAGGTCTCTCTTCCTGCCACCTTTCCTGGGTATCTCCTGCTCCCCTGCAGTCTTTCCTCACATGCGCAGCGGAACACGATGGAATTGCAAATGCGAACAGATCACAGACTGACCGAGACTCCCATCCACCAACTGACCTTTGCACTGTAGTCCCTGGCGAAACAGACCTCTCAGTAACTTCTTGCAGAACTGACAGACTGTGGGCCGCGTGTAGGAGTGCACAGCGAACGTGTGCGGCACCTTGACCTTTGACAGGAAGATTTTGTCCAGCTCAATCGGCCGTCCAGTGTAAGTGCCCAGGTTCAAACGCTTTTCCTTCAGAGACGCTGTTTCCACCAAGTTCTTCTGCGTCGCGGAAAACCAGAGAAAGGGGAGAGGGGGAAAGATTGGGAAGAGAAATAAAACTTTTTTTTAAAAAAAGTCAGATGTTAAAGATCCAGCATTAAGTCTTCAAATTTTAGTCGAGGAAGTTTTCTCCCAATGCCCTGGTGAACATTCAGCTCTAGAGCAAAAAATACCAACTAGTCATTTGAAATATCTTGGTTTGTGCAAACTGGCTGACACTGGCCATGGAACACTCCAAAATACACCAACTGTTGTAACACACCTTGGGACATCACAACTGTGTATTAAGGTACTTAACAAAGACTCTTGTCGAATAACTTTCCAATACCCTCATGTGCAGCACTTGTGGGAGTCTCCAACTTAGAGAGGAAACCAACTATTTAGGCATTCTTCTTATGGGATCCTGCTGGGTATAAAGTGGCTTGTGTTTTCTAATAAAAGGGGCAGCATGGTGGGTCAATGGTTAGCGCTGCTGCCTCACAGCGCCAGGGACCCGGGTTTGATTCCACCCTGGGGCCACTGTCTGTGTGGAGTTTGCACATTCTCCTCGTGTCTGCGTGGGTTTCCTCCAGGTGCTCCGGTTTCCTCCCACAATCCAAAGATGTGCAGGCTAAGTGGATTGGCCATGCTAAATTGCCCACTGTGTTCAGGGGTACGTAGATTAGGTGGGTTATAGGGGGATGGGTCTGGGTGGAATGCTTTGCGGGTTGGTGTGGACTTGTTGGGCCAAAGGGCCTGATTCCACACTGTAGGGATTCTATGATTCTACAACATCAGTCTTCAAAGTAATTTGTTTGTGGGAAACATTAAGGGTGGCTCAGTTGTTAGCACTGCTGCCTCACAGCATCAGGGACCTGGGTCCGATTCCACCCTCAGGCGACTGTCTGTGTGGAGTTTGCACATTCTCCCCGTGTCTGCGTGGGTTTCCTCCGGGTGCTCCGGTTTCCTCCTACAGTCCAAAGACGTGCAGGTTAGGGTGGATTGGCCATGGGAAATTGGCCCATAGTGTCCAGGAATGTGCAGTCTTGGTGGGTTAGCCTTGGGAAATGCAGGGTTACAGCAATAGGGTGTGGGTGGGATGCTCTTCAGAGACTCGGTACAGATTTGATGGGCCGAAGGGCCTCTTTTTCACTGTAGGGATTCTATGAACTGTCCAAGAAGGTTAAACACAGCTAAGGGTAATCATTTGCAAACCTGCGCTGAGGTCTTCATGTGGGGATAATTTCATGTCCTTCTCATAGTCGTTCATTGGAGGGTTGTTAACTTTTGGATTCACCAGCCCTGGAGAGCAGCGGAGGTTGGGACAGTGCACATATTATTGGCTGAGTTAGACAGAAATTTATCCAACACGGGAGTCGGTTATGAGGGATAAGGTAGGATAGTGGAAACGCAACCAAATCAGCCAGGATCTTACTGAATGACAGAGCACTATGGGCTGAATGGCCTACTTCAATTTCTTTAGCCAATTGCACGTAATCAGTTACACCCATGTACCAATCAATAATTATTCATCAGACGCCTTTCCAGCCAGAGTCCACAATCCTGAATGGTCGCTTGGTTAAAACAGGGGTTAAACAGTGCTTTTAGAAAAAAAAAAAAAATGGACACACAAACTCAAAGCTTTTTTGTCCGACACTTACCTGGACTGGGACACAAGAAACCCAGCCAGAAAGGGAACACCAATTTATACAGCATGCGAAGAGGGTGCTAATTGATTGGACTGTGGAAGGAGCAGGTGGGTAGAGCCGAGTCCACAAAAAGATCAGCCACGATCTTATTGAGCAGGGTTGAGGGGTCAGATAGCCTACTCCTACTCCTGCTCCTGCTCCTATTTCTTATGGAATGTGCTGGGTGAAGTGGGGGTAATGTGTTCCTCAGTTGATGAACTGTCAATCTTAGTTAACTGATGAGTGTGAATAAAGTTTTGGCAAAGATTTGTAACTCAGATTGTTGACTTGCTCGCTGAGCTGGCTTGTTCTCATTCAGACGTTTCGTTGCTGGATAACATCAGTGGACCCTCTGATAAAGCGATGTTATTCTACTCTGTCCGGCCTTTTATGGTGAGTACTGTCATTTCCGGTTTTGACCTGAATGGGTTTGTATATGGGGTCCAATTCTATATGTTTGTTAATTGCATTACGGGTGGAGAACCATGCCTCTAGGAATTCCCGTGTATGTCTATATTTGCCTTGGGCTACTATGGTTACCTTGTCCCAGTTAAACTGATGGCCTTCACTGTCCGAGTTTACTGTTATTAAGGAGAGTTCGTCGTGCCGTTTTGTTGCAAGTTGATGTTCATGTATTCTGATGGCTAGTTTCCTTCCTGTCTGTCTGATGTAATGTTTATGGCAGTCATTGCATGGTATTTTGTAAACCATGTTGGTTCTGCATGTTGTGGGAATGGGGTCTTTAATCCTTGTGAGTGTTTGTCATAGAGTGGCTGTAGCCACGTGGACCCACCGTGATTCTTAGTGGTCTTCGGAATCTGGTTGTCAGTTTCAATATGTTCTTGATGTAGGGCAGTGTGGCCAGTGTATTAAAGCGTACTGTGTCCTCCTGTTATTGTCTGTTTAATAGGCATCTGCGGACGAAGTTGCGGAGCGATCTGTTTATAGGGAGGATTTTGTATAGGTGTTCTTCCACTTTCCTGTGTAGTTCCGGAGTGTTGCAGTGCGTCCTGGCCTGTTTAAATAACGTCCTAAAGCGGCTTTGTTTGTGGACATTGGGGTGTTTTCTGAGGAAGTTGAGGATTTGATCTGAATGGGTCGTTTTTCTGTACACTAAGGGTTTGGAACTCCCTGTTGGTCATACGCTCAACTTTAACATCCAGAAGTGGAAAACGTCCACCAACAAAGGCATGGTTCTCCACCCATAATGCCATCAACAAACATATAGAATTGGAGCCCATATACAAACCCATACAGATCGAAGCCGGAAATGACTGTACTCACCATAATGGGCCGGACAGTATAAATTCCAAGTGGAGTAGAATAACATCGCTTCATCGGAGGCCTCACTAATGATGTCACCCAGCATGGTGACGAAATGCCTGACTGAGAACAAGCCAGCTCAGCGAGCAAGTCAGAGTGAAACTTTGATTTTATGTGCTTTTCAAACAAGCTTTCAACACACCTTAAAGTCTTTCTCTCTCTGTCAGTCCATCCCTCTAACTATCCCCAAAAGCATCTCTTTTCCTCCACAGACCACTCTGTCTCTCTCGCTCCTCTTTTGAGAAGTTCTCAGTCTTGTCTTCCTTTGAGCAAAAGGTTTGATGATGACCTTACACACCACCCCTTTATATAAGGGTCAACCTTGCTCCGTTCTCTCCAAGCAGGTAAGGTGGCCTCAGGTCATTAGAAAGAGACAGACATATACACACAGCCGAGAGTGGTTTAACCCAAGGGTCACCACGCCTCAGGCGATTCAGAGGTTGAGAAGGAGAGAGCGCTTCATAACAACCTCAGCTGGTGTGGGAATCGAACCCAAGCTATTGGCAGCACTCTGCGCCGCAAACCAGCCGTCCAGCCAACTGAGCCAACCAATCCCCTTACTCCAAGCCACCCAAGAGGGGATTTACAAACACAGTCACACTTGCTAAATGAACAGTGAAAGGTAGCCAAGGGGTGTCTCTGGGTCAACTGGGCCAGTGGGCCAAAGATTGGCAGATGGAGTTTAATTCAGATAAATGAGAGGGGTCACATTTTGCTAAGGCAAACCCAGGACGGGGCTAATGAAGTTAATGGTAGGACCCTGAGGGGTCTTGTTGAACAGAGAGACTTATGGGTGCATAGCTGCTTGAAAGTGGCATCACTGGTGGAAAGGTAGTGAAGACAGTGTTTGGCATGCTTGTCTTCATCAGTCAGAGTACTGAGTACAAGAGTTGGGACATCCACGTTACAGCTGTACAAGATATTGCTAAGGCCACATTTGGTGCACTGTGTTTAATTCTGGTCACCCTGCTACAGGAAGCCATGACGTAGAGATGCCGGTGTTGGACTGTGCTGGAAAAGGTCAAAAATCACACGACATCAGGTTCTAGCCCAACAGGTTTATCTGAAATCACAAGCTTTCGGAGTCTCGCTCCACTGACACCTGAAGGAGGAGCGAGGCTCCCAAAGTTTGTGTCTTCAAATAAAGCTGTTGGGCTATAACCTGGTGTCCTGTGATTTTTGACCTTGCTACAGGAAGGACATTATTCAATAGGAAAAGGTGCAAAACTGTTTTACAGGAATGTTATAGAGACTGGAAGGTTTGAGTTGTAAGGAGAAGCTGGATAGGCTGGGACATTTTCCTTGGGGGTGGAGGACGATGAGTGGTGACTCTTATTGAGGTTTATAAAATCATGAGGGGCACAGATAAGGTGAATATAGCTTTGTGTATGGGAAATCATATCTCACTAACTTGCTTAAGTTTTTTTGAAGAGGTGACAAAGAAGATTGATGAAGGCAGCGCGATGGACATTGTCTGTACGGACTTCAGCAAGGCATTCGACAAGGTTGCATACGGAACACCGGATAACAAGGTTAGATCACATGGAATCCAGGGAGAGCTAGCCATTTGGATACAAAGTTGGCTTGAAGGTAGGAAACGGTGGTGGTGGAGGGTTGTTTTTTTGGACTGGAGGCTTGTGACCAGCAGTGTGCCTCAAGGGTCAGTGCTAGGTCCACTACTTTTTATCATTTATATCAATGATTTGGATTTGAACATAGGAGGAATGGTTAGTAAGTTTGCAGATGACACCAAACTTGGTTGTGTAGTGGACAGCAAAGAAGGTTATCCCTGAACACAAAGGGACCTTGATCAGATGGCCAATGGACCGAGGAGCCGCAGATAGAGTTTAATTTAGATAAACGTGAGGTGCTGTGTTTTGGAAAGGTATCAGGGCAGGACTTGTACACTTAATGGTAAGCGTTGCTGAACAAAGAGACCTTGGGGTGCAGGTTTATTGTTCCTTGAAGGTGGAGTCACAGGTAGACAGGGTGGTGAAGGTGGTATTTGGAACGCTTGTCTTTATTGGTCAGTGCATTTAGTGTAGCAGTTGGGAGGTCATGTTGCGGCTGTACAGGACATTGGTGAGGCCACTGTTGGAATACTGCGTGCCGTTCTGGTCTGTCTGCTATAGGAAAGATGTTGTGAAATTTGAAAGGGTTCAGAAAAGATTGTTGCCGGGGTGGAGGGTTTGAGCTACAGGGAGAGGCTGAATAAGCTGGGGCTATTTTCCCTGGAGCGTCGGAAGCTGAGGGGCGACCTTATACAGATGGATAGGATGAATAGCCAAGGTCTTTTTCCCAGGGTAAGGGAGTCCAAAACTAGAGGTTTAGGTTGAGAGGGGAAAGATATAAAAGGGATCACTTTTTCACACAGAGGGTGGTGCGTGTATGGAATGAGCTGCCAGAGGAAGTGGTGGAGGCTGGTACAATTACAACATTTAAAAGGCATGTGGATGGATAGGAAGGGTTTAGAGGGATATGGGCCAAAGTGTCTGTTTCCGTGCTGTATGACTCTGTACCAAAATCCACCGCAATGGGTTTCCCAGGATTAATACAAAGCAGATTTGTGCAGAGATTGGACAGCGAGATGTTAAACAGGAACAGGGTCAATAGAATGGAGTTAATAGCTCAGCAGTTTACCACTTGGTTGTCATTCGGTGAAGCAAGAAGTTCAGAGACTGACAATCTCGAGCTGACCGAGCCTGTCAGTGAGGTGTTGGACAGTCGCCTCTTCCTGGCCCCACTGCAGTTATTCGGGATACTAAACGCACATCTCTTGTGGTAGTTCAGTCCGCAACCTGTTTACAAAATAGAACAAAGACGCTAGATATCACTTGCAGGTTTCCCCCAAGTCTACTCCCAATTCCTCCTGGTGAAGGAAAAAAGGCAGAAACAACATTGTGCACTTCTGTAGCACCTAAAACCCAAGGCACTTCACTGGGGTGATTTACAAAGCATAACCTGGAAGAATCACATCATGAGATAGTGGGCGAGTTGTCCAAACATTTAGTCAAGGAGGTAGATTTTAAGAAACATCTTAAAAGGGCGCATGTGAGGTATGTAGAGATTGTAATGAGTTCAGCGAGTTGAACCTCAGAGTGTGAATTCCCTGATTGGACCAGATTCCCAGCCTCAATTAGGAGCCCTGGCTGACAGGTATAAACAGGAGTGTCGGAGGTTCTGCTCACTCAGAGCTGGCTTGGTGTCAAGGATTCTCCACGTGTAAATAAAGAGGGACTTGGTGATGGGAGGCCGACATCTTGTGGAGTTATTTCAGTGGCAACGATAGGAGAGCGTGCTTCTGAAGAAATTTGCTCGCAACAATCGTCTTTTGAATTGGGGTAAGCATTTCTGGCACCATGTTGTAACTCGGGAAGCTTGACTTGTTCAATCCTGCTGAAGACTGGGCCCAGTACATGGAAAGAAGCATTTTTTTTTTCCCAGGAAAATGACACTGGGGCAGATGAAAAACGACGAGTAATTCTCCTGACAGCTTGCGGACCCGCAGCTTTGTCAGTTATTAGGAGCCTAACATTCCCGGAGGCACTAAAACCTTACAAGCGTTGACGGATCTAATTAAGGAATATTACGACCCTCCTAAGTCCCCTCTAATTCTGAGATGCTGTCCATTTCACTTGGCAATTCAAGAACCAGGGGAATCTGCACTGGGATACTGAAAGAAGTTAAGACAACTGGCAGGGGCCTGTGACTTTGGTTTAACACTTAATAAGATGCTGACAAATCGTGAATCCCATCGTAAGGATTAATAATGTAGCCAGCCTACTAGCTGAAGCTGGACATGAGCCATGTGTACTTACAATTGCGGTTAGGTGAGGATTCCCAGAGGTATGCTGCAATTAAGACCCATAAGGGTTTGTACCAATACACGAGACTGCCACTTGGGATATCGTCAGCCTGTGAAATTTTCCAGCGGACGATGGAGAACATGTTACAAAGTCTACCCCAGGTTGCCATTTATCTAGATGACATGCTAATAGAAGGGAAGACCAATAATGAGCACATACAGAACTTGGACATAGTCCTTAGACATTTCTCCCAGGCGGGCATCTGCCTTAGAAAGATAAAATGTGTGTTCCAGGCACTCCAAATGACCTGTCTGGTCCACAGAGAGCTGACAAGACCAGGTTACACCCACTAGAAGAGAAAGTGAGGGTGATCGAAAATGCTTTGGCTCCCACATCTGTACAGGAGCTTAGACCTTTCCTTGGGCTGGTGAATTATTACAGGAAATTCATATGTAACTTGACTTCCATCCTGGCACCTTGGCATCAACTCTTTTAAAAAAAAAAAGGGTCAGCCTTAAAAATGGTTGCGTAGCCATTGTTTTCAGGGAAGTGAAGAAACAGCTATCATCCTTTAAGTTGTTGGCACACTACGGTCCCAGGTGAGATCTGGGATTGACATGCGATGCCCCCCACCCCCCGTATGCCATTGGGGTAGTATTAGCTCATAGCTGGCCCAATGGAGAGGCACGATCACTAGCTAATGCAACCAGTACTTTGGCTAATGCAGAGCGTACAGATGCCCAGGTTCAGAAGGAAGGTTTGGCAGTCATATTTGGAATCAGGAAGTTCCACCAATACATTTATGGATGTAAGTTTGTAATAGTAATGGACCACAAACCCCTGCTAGGTCTACTTAAAGGACAAGGCAGCATTGTCCATAGTTTCAGGCTGAATTCAACAGTGGGCTTTAATTCTAAGAGCGTATAATTACAAGTTGGAACACCATCTGGGAGGCCAAGTAGCAAATGTGGATGCTCTGAGCCACCTCCCGCTGGCAGATACACCATCGGTGGTACCACCACTGAAAGGGTCTGTAATGGTTTTTAATTTTATGGACACACTTCCAGTCACAGTGGACAATATCAGATTTGGGACGCAGAAAGGTCCGGTCCTGGCAAAACTGAAACAGCTGGCAGAAAGCAAAGGGCCATCACAACCTGCAAGCCGAAGGAAATTAATCGAAGGAGTGGGATTGATGGGATGCCTCCATGGAGAGCTAGTACAGCCTCAACAGGCCAAACTGCTTCCTTTGGCACCAGAAGGATTTCCATGCTCTTCATCAAAATAGTGCCATGGAATATTTTACCCAAGAGGGCCCTTAATTAATCTCTCATCCAAATGAGCGAGTCTCTCAACATGGCACCACTCCCTCAGCCTAGCTATTGCACACAAGCCTCTGGAGCGGAATGAATGGTTTCTGATCTAGTGGCATGGGAAAGGAGTTTGCAATGTGCGTGTGGAATGAGCCCTGGCCATTTTGTGCTAGTTCTACATCTGACAACGCAGATCCCAAGCCTCAGGAATGTGGGCTGGGATTATGTACGGCACTACTGGGGGATGTAGGCATTAGGTAAATGCCAGTATTATGCAATGTCGCACCAAGACCTTACAGAACGGTCATAGAATCATTAGGGCATTGATGGGGCATTTCACCCGTCATGTTCATAGAATCCCTACAGTGTGGAAACGGGCCCTTCGGCCCAACAAGTCCACACTGACCCTCAGAGCATCCCACCCAGACCCATCCCGCATAACCGACCTAATCTATACATCCCTGAACACTATGGGCAATTTCCCATGGCCAATCCACCCTAACCTGCACATCTTTGGACTGTGGGAGGAAACCGGAGCACCTGGAGGAAACCCACGAAGACACGGGGAGAATGTGAAAACTCCACAAAGACAGTCGCCTGAGGGTGGAATCCCTGGATCTGTGAGGCAGCAGTGCGAACCAGTGAGCCACCGTGCCGACCTCGTTGTTGCCATTTCACTATCTGAGCTACCCACTTCCCTTTTCTCAGATAATTTCCTAGTATTCTGTCGCCCTGAGACTTTTCTCCAGTCCTTTCCAATTTTGGAATAAAAAGGGAAGCCAAGAAATGAACAAAAACCAGAAGTTGCTGGAAAAGCTCGGCAGGTCTGGCAGCGTCCGTGAATAAAACAAATCAGAGTTAATGTTTTGGGTCCGGTGACCCTTCCTCAGAATGTTCTGAGGAAGGGTCACTGGACGTGAAACGTCAACTTTGATTTTTTTTTTCTTCACAGGTGCTGCCAGCCCCGCTGAGCTTTTCCAGCAACTTCTGTTTCTGTTCCTGATTTACAGCGAGCACAGTTCTTTCAGTTTCATCAAGCCAAGAAAAGCCTATTCATCCTAAATGATAAGAGTTTGGGATATAAAGCCAGGAGGAGGCTGGGAGAAACCAACCGTGGATGGAAAACAAGGTGCATTCCTGCAGAAACAAGTTAGAGCAGGGTCAGCAAACTGGGGGTGGGTGGCAGGCAGATATGGGAAATAATGGACTTAGTTCGTCATTCTGCTGTATGACACTCAGCCAGCAGGTGGAGCCCAAGACTGCCTTATGAAACAGAGTTGGCGGGTTGAGATTCTTAAAAGGGCTATCGTCAAACGGTGGGGGAGAGTGGTCTACATTTTGGGGATTCGGAAGGGGACGGGGAGAAAGTGAGAATTCAAACTCTGGGTTCAAGAACCGACTGCTAATCAAACCTTTAAATGGTGGCGAGGAGAAAGAAGGAAAAGGTGGGGAGGGAAAATTGTATCAGAGATAAAAGGTACTGCAGATGCTGGAGAATCCGAGATAACAAGCATGGGGCTGGATGAACACAGCAGGTCAAGCAGCATCATAGGAGCAGGAAAACTTGACGTTTCGGGCCTAAACCCTTCATCAGAAAGGTGGGGAGGGAGTGTTTTAACAGCAAAAAGTGATCAAAAGGATTGTTTTATTTTCAAGGAACAAAAACAAAGTTGCTGGAAAAGCTCAGCAGGTCTGGCAGCACCTGTGAAGGGAAAAACAGAGATACTGTTTCAGGTCCGGTGACCCTTCTTCAGAACACTGGACCCGAAATGTTAACTGTTTTTTCTCCTTCACAGATGCTGCCAGACCTGCTGAGCTTTTCCAGCAACTTCTGGTCTTGTTCCCGATTTACAGCATCTGCAGTTCTTTCGGTTTTTATTCGTGTTTTTTTAAATTTGCTCAGGGGAATGTGGGCATCACTTCTAGTATTTATTGCTCTAGTTAGGAGCTGACTCCCATCGCTGTCGGTCTGGATCACATGTAGGCCAAACCAGGCAGACTTTCTCTCTAAGAACAAGGAAATAGTACAGCACGGAAGAGGCCCTTCAGCCCACCAAACCTGTGCTGACACATGGCGCCTTTCCAAACTAAACCTTTTGCCTCTATGCAGTCCGTATCTCTCTATTCCTTGCCTATTCGTAAATCTGTCAAAACGCCACTTAAATGTTGCTATTGTACCTGCCCCCACCACCTCTTCTGGCAGTGCATTCCAGGCACTTACCACCCTCTCTGTAAAACAAAACCTTGCCTCTCACATCTCCCTTAAACTTACCCCCTCTTACCTCAAACTCATTTCCCCTAGTAATTAACAATTCTACCCTGGGAAAAAGATCCCAATTATCCACTCTATACAGGCCTCTCATAATTTTGAAAACTTCTTTCAGGCCACCCCTCATCCTTTGACATTCAAGTGAAACCAAGCCAAATTTGCCCAACCTCTCCCCTGAGCTAATACCTTCCAAACCAAGCAATATCCCGGTAAACCATTTCCGTACCCTCTCCAAAACCTCTACGTCCTTCTGGTAGAGTGGGGACCAGAACTGTATACAATATTCCCTAAAGGACATTAGTGACCTAGATGTGTTTTTACATTAATTGATAACGGTTTTACTGGGTTGTCATTGGGCTAACTTATCATTAAATTCAGATCTCGTCATCTGCCACGGCGGGATTCAAACCCACATTCCAAGAACATTAACCTGGGGTTCGGCATTACTCGTCCAGAGACATTACCACTACACCACCTCATTCCCATAAGTGAATGGCCTAAAATGTGTAAAAATAGGGCGGGAGAGAGCAAAGGTAGATGGTTCTCCGAGGTTGAATCATCTACTGGTACAAGCCGACAGACACTGGCCTGGCAGTCAACATTCAGATAGGGCACCTAAATAAAATCGCAACAAAAAGAGAAGGTGTAGGACATTTAGCCCCTTGAATCTGAACTGCCATTCAGTAAGCTCATTGCAGGTCTGGTCGTGTTCTTAACAACACTATGCTGCCTGCTTCCCATAACCTTTGATCCTCTTGTAGACCAAAACTCTGAATTATCAAAGAATCCCTATAGTGTGGAAGCAGGCCATTCAGCCCATCAAGTCCACAACAACCATCCCACCCAGACCCACCCCCCCTACCCTATCCCCGTAACCCTGCATTTCCCATGGCTAACCCAGCTAGCCTGCATATCCCTGGACACTACAGGACAATTTAGCATGACCAATCCACCCTAACCTGTACATTTTTGGACTGTGGGAGGAAACCGGAGCACCCGGAGGAAACCCACGCAGACACGGGGAGAATGTGCAAACTCCACATAGACAGTCGCCTGAGGGTGGAATCAAATCCAGGTCCCTAGCGCCGTGAGGCAGCAGCGTTAACCACCGATCCACTCTGTAATCCAATTCATTCGTACCGCTGAATAATAGTTTGAAATCTACTTTGGGAAGCACAATTGGGGTTTTGCTCACCTTAGAATGTTCTTAGAATGGTGAATCGTATTGCCTAAATAGTTTGTTAGAAATTTCTAGATTTAGGATTTATTTTAAGCTTGGGGGAAAACACTCATTTAGAGGGAGATACTTTCTTTAAAGTTCACTTTGCCTCAAATGGGGATGGCTTTATAGACAGGTGCTCCTGAGAAAAGAATATAGTAAAACAAGATTTTCTTAGGATATGGGAATAGTGATAGCTCCTAACCAGAAGTGTTGGGATAAAAGCCTGAAGAGATTACTTGAAGCTGAATAAGTCCAGGTGTATAATAGGTTACAGAAACAGCTATCAGCATGCCCAGTCTGGGAGTTAAAATCAATGTTACCAAGATGTGAGAAAGAGATTTACTTTTTCTTCTGGTCAGAATACTGCATAGGGAATTTTTTTTGGTTGATGTATTTTGGGATTTATGAGGTCCATGCTTTAAAAATCTTTTGGGTAATTAGAATATATCTTCATTTTTTGGAAAATATGCCTTCTTTTGATTGTTGAAACAAAATCTGCAATATCACGTATGTCCCAGTGACGGACCACCTTATTCAAACTAAATCAAAACAGGATTGATCAAGCTGGATTCCGGTCTGGTTTTTGACCTGTCCAGGAATAATTACATTACCTAGGATCATGGCAATAGTTTTTTCACCTTCTCTACTTTTGTCACTTATTGAGCTGAACTATTGACCTCACAGTTTATAAAGGCTGCATGAAAACATATTCGCAGGTAACACGGCACCACACTCAGAACTCAGAAATGAAAGTAAAACTGCTCCTCCCTCCTTAGCACACAGTATACAAATAAATCTAACTTCAAACTACATGCCGTCCTGTTCACTTTAGTACCAAAGTTTTCAAATACTGGTAACAATAACACCATGAACCTCATTCACCAAAACGTTCAGACTTTCTGCCTCTTTCCCTTTCAACTTTTTGAAATTTTGTAGAAAGGAATCTGTATTACAGAAAATTGTACTGCCCCTGTCCTGCGAGTGTTTGATAGGGACAGTGTAGAATGAGCTTTACTCTACATCTAACCCCATGCTGTCCCTGTCCTGGGAGTGTTTGATGAGGACTGTATAGTTACTTTCAGAATAAAAGACTACAAAAAAACTTTATCCACAGATGAAAAGAATTGACACCTTTACTCTGTATCTAGCCCCATGATGTCCCTGTCCTGGGATTTTTAGTTGGGGCCAATGTACAGAAAGCTTCACGCTTTACCTAACCCTATGCTGACCCTGTGCTGGGAGTTTTGCCTGGGACAGTGTAGAGAAAGCTTTACTTTCAGTTTAAAAAGAAGAGGGAGCTTTACTCTATATGTAAACCCACGTTGTATCCGTCCTGCTCTGGCAAACTATTGAATGGGAGTGCCATTTAACGTGGGAGGAGACTATCATCTGGTAGAGGGATGAAGAATATGGAGCCACCCAGGAAGCCAGCACAGTTGGCAGTTTCAGCTTGGAAGTCAGGAAATAGTGCTCCAAAAAGTAAACAAGTGTGATCTTACCATCACACTTCAGTCCCTGCCTCACCAACCCGAACAGCATCTCGCCACAGTGGTCACAGAACGCTGGTGCCCGGTACGAATGCACATTCAGGGCATGTGGGCGAATCTGGAAGTCTTCAAAGGTTGCCGCACCTTAAAAAGATAAAAAGAAAAATCAGTATTAATTTCCCGAGGCAGCGCAGAGCAGCCTTGCAGACCATCCCAGGTCACCCAGCATGCAGAACTCTTAAGAGATAGTAAGAACTGCTGATGCTGGAGTCAGAAATAACACAGTTATTTCAGGAGCTGGATAAACACAGCAGGCCAAGCAGCATCAGAGGTGCAGGGAAGCTGATGTTTCAGTTTCCCGACCTGAAACATTAACGTTTTTTGCTCCTCTGATGCTGCCTGGCCTGCTGTGATTCCAACTCCACTCTGTTAATGCAGAACTCTTAAACCTACTTTCATTGTGATTAGGAACACACGTAATTCCCATTCTGAATATCCTCTGCTCCAGCCTCACTGGCTTAAAACCAAGTCATGATAAAACAGTCTCCCCGAGACAGTTATAGGAAACAGGAATAGAAATAGACCATTTGGCCCCTCAAACCTGTACTATCACACAATGTAATCACAGCTAATTTGTTTGGGTTTCAAATTTCACATTCCACCTCGGTGGCCTTGCATATCCTCGCCCAACATAGGAAATATTTAACGATCCTGACTCCACTGGTGTGTTCCAAAGTCATGCAACATACAATTATAGATTTGCTACAGTCCATCGAGTCCACATTGACCCTCCCAAAGAGCATCCCACCCACCCAGATCCACCAACGGCCCCCCACCCACCCCGCACCCTATCCCTGGAACCCTGCATTTCTCAGCAGGCTAGGGGGGCTAGCCAAGGGAAATGCAGGGTTACAGGGATGGGGTGGGTTGCTTTTCAGAGGGTTGGTGTGGACTAGAGCCAGATGGCCTGCTTCAATACTGTAGTGATTCTACGATTCTGTAAGAACAAACCTCATACACTATTCAAAAACGTGGTCTCACCAATGGCCCACATAACTGACCTTCAATTTATTTTCAATTCCTCTCATGATAAACAACAACATCCCATTAATATACTTGAATACATGTTCTTGCACAGTAACCTTTCATAATCTGTACAGCAGACCACTTAAATACCTTTGGACCTCACAACTCTGCAGTCATTCTCCATTTAAGTAACACCCTGCTATTTTATTCTTCCTGCTTATATGAATAATCTCACATTCACTTCAAAATTTTCCCACATTGTACTTCTGCTGTCAGATTTTTGCCCACAAACTGAGCCTCTCTGTATCAATTAGCAATTTCCCTCTGACTTCTTCACAACATCTTTTCCTGTCTATCATGGTGTCGTCTGTGTATTTGGCTATTGTGCCCTTCACTGACCTCTTCCAAATCATTGATTTAAATTGTAAAAGGCCAAGGCTACAGTACAGACCTCCAATAACAAACACATATTGCCCCCTACACTGTGAGTTTTGAGTTTTGAAATAGCCTTTGATGTGGGACCTTTCTCAAACACGTTCTGGAAATGCAAGTTTATTACGGCTACAGTCTCTCCTTTATCCACAGCACACAGTACTGATTCAAACAAATCCATTAAATTGGTTAAGCCCGATTCCCCTCCAGCAAAACTACGTGGGACCCTTCAAAAATTGCTGAAAAGTGTACAACTACAAACAAATCTAACACCTTCCTCATGTCAGACTCAAGCTAACTGCTTCGTCATTTGCAGTTTTCTGTCTCCCTCCCTTCTTGAAGAGATGGTTCATATTTGCCCCTTTCCAGTCCGAAGGGGCTTTCCACCATTCAAGAGAATTTTGGAAAATTAACACCAACACATCGATTACCTCATGAACCACTTTTATTTTTAGCCCCCCAGAAACCCTTAGATGAAGTCCATCAGGGCCCAGGGACTCGTCAATCCATAACCACATCAGTTTGGTTAGTACCACTTCCCTTGACAGTGTAAACTTTACTAAGTTCCCCTCTCTCTCTTCCACCTCTTGATTTACAACCACTTCTGGCATGCTTCTGTATTCTCAAGAATGAAGACGGAAGCGAAATATTTGATTATTCAGCCACCTAGTTCCTTAATAACTCCCTAATCTCACTCTCTCGTAGAGTAACCATAGATTCTCATTTCCTTTTTCAATGCTTGTACAGACTCTTGCTTTCCATTTACATTCCGACCTAGCTTCCTCTCAAACTGACTCCTTTTTCCTGATTAACTTGTGGTTACTCTATACTGTTGTTTATATCCTATTCAATCATTGATAGGCTTGGATTAATTACTGTCATGTGTACTGAGGCACAGTGAAAAGTGCTGTCTTATGTGATTTACAGGCAGATCGTACTATACAAGGGCTTCAGGGTAACAGAACAGAACTGGATACAGTGTTACAGCTGCCGTGAGGTGCAGAGAGAGATCAACATTAACATTAAAAAGAGGTCCATTCAAAAGTCTGATAACAGCAGGGCAGAGTAAGACGTTCCAGCTGGAGCTCCTCTGCTCACCAGCTCCTTTTTCCTGTTTTCCTCCTTTTCTTTTCCCTCTTGCTGCAGTTTTTCTTCCCCCAACTTTTAACTTCATAAGGTACCATACCTGGAGGGAATGGAGAACAGAGTCCAAGACTAGCTCGGCATGGGAGACAAGTCGCAGCCAGAGCAGGGAGCAAAGTGAGCGTGGGCCGAGTCACGGCTGGAGCCCGGAGCAGGGAACAGAGCGAGCACGGGCAGAATCCCGGCAGTGAGTCACAACCAGAGCGGCAGCAGAGCGAGCGCGGACTGAGCTGGGAGCTGAGTCAGAGTGAGCGTTAAGAGCAGAGCGAGCCCATACAGAGAGACTAGTCCTGGATGGAGTCCAGCGTGGCCTCATGTTCTGAAGCACAGTGTGTACGGACTCGGTGGAAAAGGACTATAACTGGAGTACTTTGAAGATACCTTTCATTCTCATTCTGGACTTTTTAAACTCTGTATTCCCATGCTCGTCTTTATTACTATTTCAATTCCGTAACAACACTTAAAATATCTGTACCTAGGTACCCTGTACCTAAGATGGTGCCAGGAGGCGACATTACAAACTTTTCACTGCACTCATTTGAGAGCATCTGGCAATAGAGGCTATTCTATTCTAAGCTGTTCTTGAATCTGTTAGTATATGTGTGTGTACACAAACTTTTATATCTCCTGCCTGATGGCAAAGAGTGGAGGAGAGTATAACTGGGGTGGGAAGGGTCTTTGATGATGTTGGCTGCTTTCCCGAGGCAGTGGGAAGTGTAGATGGAGCCAGTGGCTGGAAGGTTGGTTTGTCTGATGGACTGGGCTGTATTCACAACTCTCTGCAGTTTCTTTTGGTCTTGGGAAGAGCCGAGCCATGCTGTGATGCATCCAGATAGGATGCTTTCTATACTGCATCTATAAAAAGAATCCGTCCTGCCTCTCATTTTTAAGCAGTTATATATTTTATGCTTAAGCACTTTCCTTATTTAACCATGGATATACAGTGCTCCCATTAGAACTTTTCTATATGGTAAGAAAATCCTATCTCCTTAAATATTAGTCACCGTCTCTATTGACTGATCCCCTAGCCTATTGTACCAGCGCACTTCAGCTTTCATGTCCTGGTTTACCTTTAAAATATTAATCATCAACACAACCTTCTCTCTCTCACACGCTGAATGTAAAATTCAATTATATTTTGATTGCTGATAACCTGGAAATGATGTTACGGTAAGTTATTAATTAATCCTGCCATAATGCTAAGTCTCATAGTCCCTGTTCTCTAGTCAGTTCCAAAATGTGCTCCTATAAGAAACTCTCAAAGAAATTCTATGAATTCATCATATAGGTTACTGTTGTCAATAGGATTTTCTTTTTCACCAGTTTATATGCATCATACAATCATAGAGAGGCCCTTCAGCCCATCAAGTCTACACTGCCAAAAACAACTAAACCCACTCCGCTTTATCTCTAAAGTGGTGGAGACTGAGGAGGGACCTTATAGAGGTTTATAAAATCATGAAGGGATAGGATGAATTGTCTTTTCCCCAGGGTAGGGGAATCCAAAACTAGAGGGCATAGGTTTAAAAAGTGAGAAGGGAAAGATTTAAAAAGGGTAACTTTTTCATGCAGAGGGTGATGTGTGTATGGAACGAGCTGCCAGAGGAAGTGGTGGAGGCTGGTACAATTACAACATTTAAAAGGCATCTGGATAGATACATGAATAGGAAGGGTTTAGAGGGATATGAACCAAATGCTGGCAAATGGGGCTGGATTAATTTAGGATATCTGGTCAGCATGGGCAGGTTGGACCAAAAAGTTTGTTTCCATCCTGTACATCTCTCCCACTCTGTAGTCCCATAGCCTTGAACGTTCTGACATTCCAAGTACTTTTTAAAAGGTTGTGAGGTTTCCCACCTCAACTACTATTCCAGGCAGTGCATTCCAGACCCCCACAACCCTCTGGGTGAAAAAATATTTCCTTAAATCTCCTTGAAACCTCCTGCCTTCCACATTAAAATTATGTCCCCTGGTTACTGACCCTTCGACAAAGGGGAACAGCTTCTTCCTATCCACCCTATTCACGCCCCTCATAATCTTAGACGCCTCTATTAATGTAAGTCAACTGTAATTACTCCTGTTCCTTTATGAGCAGCATGGTGGCTCAGTGGTTAGCACTGCTGCCTCACAGCACCAGGGACTCGGGTTCAAATCCACCCTCAGGCAATTGTCTGTGTGGAGTTTGCACATTCTCCCTGCGCGTTTTCTCCAGGTGTTCTGGAATCCTTCCACAGTCCCAAAGATGTGCAGGTTAGGGTGGATTGGCTGTGCTAAATTACCCCTAATGTCCAGGGACGTGCCAACTGGGTGGGTTAGAAAAGGGAAATGTAGGGTTACAGGGATAGTTCAGGGAGGGGTTGGGTCTGGGTGGAATGTTGTTTGGAGGACTGGATGGGCCGAATGGCCTGCTTCAACACTGTAGGGATTCTATACTACAAACAGCTGTTTCTTCTTGAATATGTCCCTTATCTGAGTCTTTACATTGCCATATTTGACTAATAGAGGAAATTGCCAACACCAAAAGGCAATGTTATCCTAGGACTGGGGTACCTTTGACCAAGTTGGTGTTTTTCCATACACCAGGCAAGATACTGTGGGCCAGGGGATCATGGATGCCGTACTGGCTAATTAACTGGGAAGGTGTTAACAAAATTAAATCTTTTGACATGCTAGATGTCGTCTAAGTAACCTACAACAATACAAGTTAACTACACTTATCGATTACCCCAACACGTGCAAACAAATTATAAAATGTTGTGATGCCAAGACTCATTTTTGCATTTAAGTCTTATTCTGGTGCAGTATAAGATGCTGTTGGATACAGTCATCCCAGCAAAAAGCTGGGCAAGTATTTCAGACTTCATCTGATGCTGAAGAACATAGTAACAGGAGTAGACCACTCAGTCCCTCAAAACTGTTCCAACATTCAATGAGATCGTCTGTGGCCCAACTCCATAAACCTGCCTTTGGTCCATATCCCTTAATATCCCTGCTTAAACAAATCTCAAACATAAAACTCATATGGCTCAGTGGTTAGCACTGCTGCCTCACAGCGCCAGGGACCTGGGTTTGATTCCACCCTCAGGCGACTGTCTGTGTGGAGTTTGCACATTCTCCCCGTGTCTGTGTGGGTTTGCTCCGGTTTCCTCCCACAGTCCATACATGTATGGGTTAGGGTGGATTGGCCATGGGAAATTGTCCCATAGTGTTCAGGGATGTGTAGGTTAGGTGGGTTATTAGGGGATGGGTCTGGGTGGGATGCTTTGAGGATCAGTGTGGACTTGTTGGGCTGAAGGGCCTGTTTCCACACTGTGGGGATTCTATGATGATTATGACAAAATTGAGTTGTAACAATTTACAATGTCAGGCATATACAAATCTTGACATCTGTTTGGCAAAGGATTTCTACCTTTTGCTCTTTTTGGAAGCTCATACAGCTGTTATTTTGTTCGAACCATGCATCTCTGGTCTCAGTCCTACAGCACAAGTACTTAATCTCTGACCTTCCTGTCAATACTGTCATCGAGTCGACGGTTTTCATGTTTTAGCTTCTTTTCTTAGAGATCCTTCCAGCATGTTCTTGTCATCTTTGTACCAACAACTGTGACTTCTGTCTTAAATATAATGACCAGTTTCCACAGGGATCCATCACTGGCCGTCAGAGACAGATCCATAATGAAGATCCGCCCGTACCTCGAGACACAATGGAGTAGATCTTCCAGGATCTTGTTATTGCACAAAGTCCTGGCATTCTTTACAAATGGGCAACACCTCAAAACATGTAAAACAGGTTTCTGGGGAATCTTGCACTCCCTGGTGGTTCTAACTGAGAGTAAATCAACACTAGGACAGGCTTGATTTCATGAGATAAGTTATGCTGCATCGACAGACTGGTAGTCAGGCAGGGTGACTTACCACCATACAGCATGGAAACAGACCCTTCGGTCTAACTCGTCCATGCCAACCAGCTATCCTAAATTAACCCAGCCCCATTTGCCAGGATTTGATCCATATCCCTCTAAATCCTTCCTATTCATGTACCCATCCAGATGCCTTTTTAATGTCGTAATTGTACCAGCCTCCACCACTTCTTCTGGCAGCTCATTCCATACACGCACCACCCTCTGCATGAAAAAGGTGCCCGTCAGGTCCCTTTTAAATTTTTCCCCTCTCACCTTAAACCTATGACCTCTAGTTTTGGACTCCCCTACCCTGGGAAAAAGACCTCGCCTGTTCACCTTATCCATGCCCCTCATGATTTTATAAACATCTGTAAAAGGTCAATCTTCAACTCCTGATGCTCCAGGGAAAATAGCCCCAGCTTATCCAGCCTCTCCCTGTAGCTCAAACCCTCCAAACCCGGCAACATTCTTGTAAATCTTTTCTGAACCCTTTCAAGTTCAGCAATATCTTTCCTATAGCAGGGAGACCAGAATTGCACGCAAAGTGGCCTAACCAATGTCCTGTACAGCCGCAACATGACATCCCAACTCCTACACTCAATGCACTGACCAATAAAGGCAAGCGTACCGAACACCTTCTTCACTACCATGTCTACCTGGGACTCCACTTTTAAGGAACTATGAACCTGCTGCATTCCAAGGTCTCTTTGTTCAGCAACACTGCCCAGAACCTCACCATCAAGCTTATGAGTCCTGCCCTGATTTGCCTTTCCAAAGTGCAGCACCTTACATTTACCTAAATTAAACTCCATCTGCCACTCCTCGTTCCATCCAATCAAACAGTATTACAAACGGATTAAGTCCAAATGTTTGAAATCTTGATGTTTTTTGTAATACAATATACCTGCCTGTCTCAATTTCAAAGATCAAGCCACTCTGAAATTTCCACTCCCTCCACACTGGTTTTACTTTACCCAGTGCCTGTAACGTTAGGCTGGTTTCTGTGGGATCCTCCGAATCCTTTGCTGTTGGACCACCCTTTCTCCAAGGAACACTTGGGAGACCCGTAACCACTCTCACTTGTGACCCC
This sequence comes from Ginglymostoma cirratum, assembly GCA_024137785.1. NCBI lineage: Eukaryota > Metazoa > Chordata > Chondrichthyes > Orectolobiformes > Ginglymostomatidae > Ginglymostoma > Ginglymostoma cirratum. The sequence goes on along the minus strand of JAHRHZ010000092.1, from coordinate 11,392,458 downwards.
CGACTATTTCTCATCTGGCATCCAAACTGCATAAAATTATTCTGCAGGTAGCATCCAGCTGGAGTGTGTTGAAGGAGCCAGCATCAAAGGGAGGGAGGAAGGTGGAATAAAGGTGGTGACAAGGGGGATAATAAAAAGGAGACACACACACACACACACACACACACACACACACACACACACAGAGTATGACCAAAAAACATGCATTGATTTCTGGACTCTGTTGAACGAGGTCGAAGAGATACCGTCCTACATTCCAAAAATCGACCTATTGAACACAAACTAAAAAGTGAACATGAACTCACTCCTGGCGATGACACAAAGCAGAACAGGAGAAGGTGCAAGGAAGAAAGAGTCTTTTATTTCACTTGGCATCGGTCTGTTCCAAACTTTCCGTGAATAAACAGAGCTCCTCAATGCTCAGCTACCACAAGCTGCACATCTGGGAATCAGCATCATTAGCTCACCAGACAAAAGACAGAAAGATCATACACACCATTTCTGATGTGAGGAAACAGAACAACTGGTTCTTTATTCCGAAAATACAGACTGTTATTGTGCAACTTTTCCAGAACAGGTAAGGCACAGGGTTAGATACAGAGTCAAGCTCTCTCTATCCTGTCCCCTTCAAATACTCTCAGGAAACGTACAGGGGTTAGCTACAGCGTAAAGCTCTCTCTACATTGGCCCCATCAAACATTCCCAGGACAGGTACAGCAAGGGGTGAGATACAGAGAAAATAAGAACATAAGGAATAGGAACAGGAGTAGGCCCCATCTGGCTCCCCCCAAGCCTGCTCTGCCATTAAATAAGATCATGGCTGATCTGTTCATGGACTCAGCTCCACTTATCCGCCCCCTCACCATAACCCTTAATTCCTTTACTGTTCAAAAATCCATCTTTGCCTTAAAAACTTTCAGCGAGGAAGCCTCAACTGCTTCCCTGGGCAGGGAATTCCACAGATGCACAACTCTTTGGGTAAAGAAGTTCCTCCTCAGCTCAGCCCTAAATCTGCACCCCCTTAGCTACACAGTAAAGGTCCCTATACGCTGTCCCATCAAACACATTCAGGGCACTTACAGGGGTCAGACAGTAAAGCTCCCTCTACACCATCCCCATCAAACACTCTCAGTACACATATGGGGGTCAGCTACAGAGTAGAGTTCAAAAGAACCTCCCACCACTCCTGACTAAAATCTCACTCTATGCTGCCGTAGACACAAGATGGAGGAGTATTTCCATTGCTGCTTGTGGCATCATTATGTTTAGAAGCCACTGCCAGCTCTGCCTGTTAGAGCGTGATTGAATTCACCGAGTGTGTCAAGTGGTTCAGGGTCTATTTAGAAACCACGTACGTAGGTCAGTTCCTCTTGCTCCTTTAAAGTGATGATTGTGTATGTCTGTATACGTGAAAGCAAGTTCAAGGTCACATTGTTGAAGGCAATGAGGTGGGTGGCATGGTGGCACAGTGGTTAGCACTGCTGCCTCACAGCGCCAGGGACCCCGGGTTCGATTCCACCCTCAGGTGACTGTCTGTGGGAAGTCTGCACATTCTCCGTCTCTGTGCAGGTTTCCTCCAGGTGCTCCAGTTTCCTCCCACAGTCTAAAGATGTGCACGTTAGGGTAGGATTGGCCATGGGAAATTACGCCATAGTGTCTAAGGACATGCAAGTCAGGTGGGCTAGCCATGGGAAATGCAGGGTTACAGGGAGAGGGAGTTTGGATGGGATATCCTTTAGAAGCACAGTATGGGCTGAATGGCCTGCTCCCACAGTGTATGATCCTTCAAGGCCAGCCATAAATCAAGAAGTTCAGGGTTACAGGGATAGGGTAGGAGGCTGGATCTGAGTGGATGCTTCAAGGGTCAGGGTAGACTCGATGGGCCGAGTGGTTTCCTCGTGCACCAAAGGGTTTTTATGTGCAGTCAATAATCCAAGCTGACACTCCAGGGCAGTACCGAGGGAGTGCTACTCTGGTTGGCATAGCTGGTTTTTGGGGTGAAATCTTAAACTGTGGGCCCATTTGCCGCTCTGCTACAATGTCTGATACCATTATGATTCAAACTACCACCTTCTGGCAGGCAATGAGTTATGGTCTTACCCCAAGATGCTACTATTCCAGAAGAAGCAAAGGAGGGTTGCGTTTTTGCCAGCATTAAATCATTTTTTAGTGGAGGGAGCCATGGTTTTAAAAATGCATCTTCGGCATAACCACAGCAACTCTGCTTCAGACAGGACTGCATTGGGGCAAAGCCTTTCAGGCATACTGAGGTTATGAAAGCTGCTACATAAATGCAAATTTCTAACTTGCCAGTTCGGAATGAATTAAGTATGTGTTTAGGAAGATCAACTTTGTAATGAGTTACAACTTGAATTCCTGAGCAACTCCATACCGTCATTGAATGACCAAGAAGGTGGAAAATAGATGAACATCCTTGACTTGAAAGTGTAAAATATATCTTTTCATCATCACTGATTCCCAACCAGTCCAGAATTCATTAAAGTGCTGATTTCTGACAGCAAAGCATTGGCATGCTGTGGAACTCAAAGGTCTTTAACCTGAATTTTGCACAGTAGCTTCAATCCCTTCTCCTTTCCACACTCCTCCCCACTGGCTACTTCTCAATTTCATTCCAGCACAGCCCACAACAGTGCTTTCTTCACCCAGTTAAAGCAGCTCAGACTGGGATGAGAGTCAGAGTCATAGAGCGCAGTTACAGATCCTTTGGGAAATTTGGTTGGTCCAACTTGTCCATGCCAAAGGAAGCTAGTCCCACTTGCCTGCATTTGGCCCATATTCCTCTAAACCTTTCCTATGCATGTACCTGTCCAAACGTCTTTTAAACGTTGCAACCGTACTTGCATCTACCACTTCCTCTGGTAGTTTGTTCCACGTACAAACTACTCTCTGTGTGAAAATGTTGCCCCTTAAGTCCCTTTTAATTCTTGCCCCTCTATGCCCTCTAGTTTTAGAATCCCTTACCGTCTGGGGGAAAAAGACCTTGGACAGTCACCTTATCATTGCCCCTCATGATTTTATAAACCTCTGTAAGGTCACCCCTCAGCCTCAACGCTCCAGTGAGAAAAGTCCCAGCCTCTCCTTTTCACTCAAACCCTCCAGTTCTGGCAACATCCTGATCAGTCTTTTCTGAATCTTCCTGCTGTGCCGTGGGGGGACTGTCAAGTTGGTCAATCCGGCGGCTCCGAGGGCTTTTGGGTCAAGTTCCTCCGTGTACAGCCCTGCCAACACCCAGAGCATTGTCCTAACCAGAAAAAATGCACTCCAACTTGCAGAGTCAGCAACGAGCAAACCACAAGGTGGAGGCAGCACTGACTTCCGGTGCATAGCGAACAAACTGCAAGTGAATTCAAAACCCCCTTCCCAGCTCAGTCAGAACTAAATAGGTCTGTTCCTTCACTGTACCGTCTATCTGCTTCACAATTCCAATACCACATCCTCCGGTCCCCTTTTGTCCTGGTGTCTATCAAACTTTCACTTGAAGCTGTATCTGCTTTCACCCTTTGATAATCGCTTGTTCCCCAAACAGGGGAACGCAGGAGACAAAGTCTTTAGAATCCCTACAGTGTGGAAACAGGCCCTTCGGCCCAACAAGTCCACACTGATCCTCAGAGCATCCCACCCAGACCCATCCCGCATAACCCACCTAATCTATACATCCCTGAACACTATGGGGCAATTTAGCACAGCCAATCCACCCTAACCTGCACATCTTTGGACTGTGGGAGGAAACCAGAGCACCCGGAGGAAACCCATGCAGACACAGGGAGAACGTGCAAACTCCACACAGACAGTCACCTGGCGCTGTGAGGCTGCAATGCTAACCACTGAGCCACCGTGCCACCCCGTCTGGTCCATCTCTCTCTCTCAATTTTGCCTCAATCCTTGCAAATCCTTTTTGCTTTGTGTTTTTCACCCTTCACCAAGAATTCCAAAGGCAAATTTGTTTATGATTCATTACTTGTTCCTTTCATTTCTGAAAAAAAAAGCACAGTGGCTCAGTGGTTAGCACTGCTACCTCACAGCGCCAGGGACCCGGGTTTGATTCCACCCTCAGGCGACTGTCTGTGTGGAGTCTGCATGGGTTTCCTCCGGGTGCTCCAGTTTCCTCCCGCAATCCAAAGATGTGCCGGTTAGGGTGAATTGGCCAGGCTAAATTGCCCATAGTGTTCAGGGATGTGTACATTAGGTGCGTTATAGGGTGATGGGTCTGGGTGGGATGCTCTGTGGGTCAGTGTGGACTTGTTGGGCCAAAGAGCCTGTTTCCACACTGTAGGGCTTTTATAAATAAGGAGAGAAAAAATAAGTTATTCCATCGCACAAAGCTGACTTTAAGTTAAAATTTATATTAAAGCCATTCCAGTGTAATAGGAAATAGGAACAAGAGCAGGCCATTCAGCCCCTTGAGCCTGCTCTGACATTCAATAGGATCATGGCTGATCTGATTTTCCTCACATCACACATTCCTGCCATTTCCCCATAACCCTTGGTTCCCTGACTGATCAAGAATCTATCTCAGCCTGAAATATACACAAGGACTCTGTTCCCACAGCTCTCTGTGGTAAGGAGTTCCAAAGACTCTCAACTCTCAGAAGAAATTTCTCCTCATCTCAGTCTTAAATAGGCATCCCTAATTCCAAGAATTAGGATAAGCTGTGAGCGAGTCCCACTCGAAGCATATAATTTCAGTCATTCATTAGCTCCTGTTGAAATATCTTTATGGAAAAAGGACACAGAGGTTTAGGAGCTGATCTGTCCTGTGTCGGATGCATTGTAGTCTTTTCTCTGAATGCAGCCAGCAGTAATATGGACACACAGTGATCCTCAATGACAGAAGAGTTTCCTGAACAAAGTTATTCTGAAAATGCTGCCATCAAGGAAGATCAGCTAATATGATACCCCACCCCACCCCACCACTCCCAGGCAGCCTGGTAGCTCAGTGGTTAGCGCTGCTGCCTCACGGTGCCAGGGACCCGGATTCAATTCCACCCTCGGGCGACTGTCTGTGTGTAGTATTCACATTCTCCCCGTGTCTGCGTGGGTTTCCTCTGGGTGCTCCGGTTTCCTCCCTCAGTCCAAAGATGTGCAGGTTAGGGTTTATTGGCTGTGCTAAATTGCCCATAGTGTGCAGGAATGTGCAGGCAACGTGGGTTAGCCGTGGGAAATGCAGGGATACAGTCTGGGTGGGATGCTCTTTGGAAGGTCTGTGTGGACTCGATAGGCCAAATGGCCTGCTTCCACCCTGTAGGGACTCTACACCTGGTTTAGTAATCTCTATAACCTTACAGAATCTGCCTTCCTCAGGCAAGGCATCCAAAAAAGGATAGCACTTTCAACTTAACATATACAAATAAAGAGCTTCACAATAATTTTACTGGATAGAAGGATGCTATTCAGCCATCACACCTGTACTCACTCTCTAACTGAACAAAGAATTTGAATTTAAGTT
>JAHRHZ010000092.1:11365277-11386591 GCA_024137785.1 Ginglymostoma cirratum | reverse complement strand
TTTAAGCTTTCATTTTTCTGGATACCACACCTGGTGATGGTGGTGGCGAATTACACTGTCATCACAAACATTATAGATTTTAAAAAGCAAGCAAAGATTCCCTAATTTCCTGGCGTTCGTACCCAGGTTGACAAAGACCAGGTTTCTGTACTTTAATAACTTCAGGCAAACAATTCTGAACCTTCAGCATATAGCTTTACTAATTGGAATTTTAATCGTCTTCTAAATTTCCGCTTACACATGCACAGGGTAAAGAAGACAAAGGTGTTATGCATGTTACATAAAGACAAGCAGACATTTCCATGGTTCCTCTTCACAGGACCTACTGAGATTGTTGTGCGGATCAGAATGCTGCTTCTCAATCTTCCTTCTTAGGAAGCTTTTGCTGGTTTGTAGGAGGCACAGGGTGGCTGGTTCACACTTATAAAAGGCTGACTTATGAATTAATAAATCACAGCTTATAGCAAGTGAAGGAAAAATATTTATTTCAGGCTTAAAGTAGCTTTTACAGCAGAGAACAGAGAGCTCCTAAGCTGGTAGAGTTCTAAGGTTTCTCACTATCTTCTTCACAGCCCCAGACTGCCGGCTACCCAAGAACCAATCACAGTTGCTGGCAGGTAGCAAGATGTTGTACTAATAACTGACCCATGGACCAGCTACTTATAGCAACCATAAGATAGTGAAGGCAGTGTTTGGAACACTTGCCTTTATTGGTCAGTGCATGGAGTATAGGATTTGGGACATCATGTTGTGGCTGTACAGGACACTGGTTAGATCCCTTTTGGAATACTATGTTCAATTGTGGTCTCACTGCCATAGGAAAGATGTTGTGAAACTTGAGAGTGCAGAAAAGGTTACAAGCATGCTGCTGGGGTTGGAAGGTTTCAGCTATAGGGAGAGGCTGAATAAGTTAGGGCTATTTTCCCTGGTGTGTCAGAGGCTGACAAGTGACCTTATAGAGGTTGATATGATAATGAGGGGCATGGATAGGGTAAATTGACAAGGTCTTTTCCCTAGAATAGAGGAGTCCAAAACTAGAGGGTATAGGTTTATGGTGAGAGGGGAAAGTTTTAGAAGGAACCTAAGGGGCAACCTTTTCACGCAGAGGGTGGTGCATGTATGGAATGAGCTGCCAGAGGAAGTGGTGGAGGCTGGTACAATGACAACATTAAAAAGGCATCTGGATGGGTATGTGAATAAGAAGGGTTTAGAGGGATATGGGCCAAATGCTGGCAAGTGGGACTAGATTAATTTATGATATCTGGTCGGCATGGACAAGTTGGATGGAAGGATCTGTGTCCACGCTGTACAGGTCCGACTCCACGTGTACAAAACCACTCAGCTCCAGTTCATCTGCAAACTATACACCTAACATTGGTTGAACAAGCAGCTGTGCAAGCAACACTTGCAATGAGTGCGAGGCTATTTGTTTCATAACACACAATGATCCAGCCAAGCTTGATTTGTAAAACTGCTCTTTTCTCATTTCAATCCACAATTATAAAACAGAGAAAAATAATAAAAAGACATTTCATTTGCATAGGGGCTTGCTTTTTCTCAAAAACAGGGCGAGAGTGTTTCCCCTTTCGAGGAAATCTAGGAGTAGTGGATAGGGATTCAAGGGACCATCCACTTCTGACAGAGTTAAGCAGAAGTGAGATAACAAGATGTAGAGCTGGATGAACACACCAGGCCAAGCAGCATCAGAGGAGCAGGAAGGCTGATGTTTCGGGTCTGGACCCTTCTTCAGAAATCTGGTTTCTGATTTCAAATTTCTGAAGAAGGGTCCAGACCCGAAACATCATCTTTCCTGCTCGACCTGCTGTGTTCATCCAGCTCTACGCCTTGTCATCTCAGATTCTCCAGCATCTGCAGTTCCTACTATCTCTAAACAGAAGTGTGATCCTTCTTAGATAGAGTCACAACTATCTGAAATTCTTTCCCCTAGAATGCTGTGGCATCTGGGGAATTGAAGATATTCAAGGCTGGTCAACTTTCTTTCTAGAGAAAAAAAAAAGAGAAGGGAGTGTGGCAAGGGTTGTCGAGGGGTGGGGGCTAGGCAGCAAAGTGGAGTCAAAGCCAAAATCAGACAATCTTACGAATGACAGATCTTGAGTTCTGTAACATGAAGGCCAGATTCGTGCAAAGCAAACGACCAACTTTTGCAGCAGCCCCGTGCAAAATCCTGACGTCCCAATAAACAATACGGATACACAAGGAAGTGCGGTAAACAGTTCGTCCACAACAAGATGCCACAAACCGCAGTGAGATCATCTATTAGCGTGACATCGATCGAGGGAAGCGTATTAACTGAGACGCTGAGCGGAACTGCTTTTATTTGAATACTATAAATGGCAGCAATAAATAATGACAATCCATTGCTGAGGAGAGGTGACGTGACTTAATTAATTGGAGTATTAGCCAGTAACTGTGCAATTGCCAGGCGTCCAGATCAGGCCTGGGTACACACCGCAGTGAATTACTGCAGCGATAACATTCTGGATGGAACAGCTTAATTAGCTCAAACACTCAGTAATATTAAACAAGAGCAGCAGCTGGCAGGTGATGGGAATGGGGGTGGGGTGGTTGAAGGAGGGGGGGCCCCCCCCCCCCCCCCCCCCCCCCCACGGCCGGCGCCACGAGGAGCGACACGGCCGGGAGGGGGGAGAAGAGGGACACACACGCACATAGAACCATTGGCTCTCACCTGACAACACGACTTCAATCAGGTCTCCTTCCTGGATATCGAGCTCTGATTTCACCAACTGCAGGATATTGTCGGAAGTTGGGTTGTGTCTGAAGAGGAGGATTTTGTCGTACATTCCATAGAAGCCACATTCTGGGAACTGGACAGAAACCAGGACACAACAGATCAGGCTGGCAGTAACTCAGGGGAGGCTTTAGAGAGCATAGGCCCCTCTGCTGTATCACTGTGGTGTAGCAGTACTGTTGCTGGATTATTAATCTGGGTGACCCAGCTAATGTTCTGCGGAAAAGACCTTGACCATTCATCCTATCTATTCCCCTGCTGATTTTATAAAAAGCTATATCTCACCCCTCAGCCTCTGACGCTCCAGGGAGAATAGCCCCAGCCTATTCAGCCTCTCCCTGTAGCTCAAACCCTCCAACCCTGGCAACATCCTTGTGAAACTTGAAAGGGTTCAGAAGATTCACAACATCCTTCCTACAGCACAGAGACAAGAATTGAACACAGTATTCCAAAAGTGGCCTAACCAATGTCCTTTACAACTGAAACATGACATCCCAACTCCTATAATCAATGCACTGACCAATAAAGGCAAGCGTACCAAACACCTTTTTCACTATCCTGTCTACTTGTGACTGCACTTTCAAGGAACTATGAACCTGCACTCCAAGGTCTCTTTGCTCAGCAACACTCCCCAACCCTACCATTAAGTGTGTCAGTCCTGCCCTGATTTGCCTTTCCAAAATGCAGCATCTCACATTTATCTAAATTAAATTCCATCTGCCACTCCTCTGCCCATTGGCCCATCTGATCAAGATCCCTTTGTACTCTGAGGTGACCTTCTTCACTATCCACTACTCCTCAGTTTTAGTGTCACCAGCAAACTTACTAACCATACCTCTCATGTTCACATCCAAATCATTTATATAAATGACAAAAAGCAGAGGACCCAGCACCGATCCTTGTGGCACATCACTGGTCACAGGCCTCCAGTCTGGAAAGCAACGGTCACCCTCTGTCTTTTATCTTTGTGTCAGTTCTGTATCCAAATGGCTAGTTCTCCCTGTATTCCACGTAATCCAACCTTTAGGGAAGGAAACTGCCATCATTACTTGGTCGGGCCTACAAGTGACTCCAGGCCCACAGCCATGTGGCTGACTAGAGTCTCAAAGTTGAAACAGCCATAAAATGACTGTCAGTTTCTCACAAAAATCAGGCATTACCTTGAATATCTGTCCCTTACCAATGGGCAATTGAATAAACAATTGGTAGCAAGCCCCCCCCAAAAAAATCACTTCAGATGGAAGAGAACTTTGAGGTGAGCTGTTCTGCCTCTGGCTGATTATTTCAAAATGATTTTTGGACAGCAGGGAGCTGGTTGGAATGTTTGATGCTGGCTTTAGCCCAAACCTTTCTTCAGATGCGTCGAGCCAGCCAAAAAACAGGAGAAAATTCCAGCCATGGAGACTTATCAACAATTCTTTCAGGGAATGGCTAGACCAGCGCTTATCGCCCATTCCCAATTGCTCTCCAGGAGCTGCCCTCTTGAATCGCCGCAGTCCATGTGTTGTAGGGTCACCCACAATAGCAGCGAGCGAGGGAGACAGTTCCAGGATTTTGACTCCGCAATACCGAAGGAACAATGATATATTTCCAAGGCAGGATGGTGAGGGGCTTGGAGGGGACCTTCCAAGGGGGTGGTGTTCCCATGTATCTGCTGCCCTTGTCCTTCTAGATGGCAAACACCACACCATCTTCGTTTGATGTGGGAATAGCAAACCATTCTGAAGAGACTGTCACGATTAGCTACAGAGATTAGTGCCCCTCTGTTTCTCCTTTGGTCTAGTTGAGTTGGGACCAGCAAACTGTTTTTCAATAGTTAGAGGTTACATCGCCTTTCTGCCTGCTGAGCTTATGTATCCAAAGCACTGCTTCTGAATGAATGGCTATAGAATCCCTAGTGTGGGGACAGGCCATTTGGCCCATCGAGTCCACACTGACCCTCTGAAGAGCATCCCACCCACTGCACTACCTATCCCTGTAACCCTGCATTTACCATGGCTAATCCACCTAACCTGCACACCTTTGGACTGTGGGAGGAAACACATGCAGACACGGGGAGAACCTGCAAACTCTACACAAACAGTTGCCCGAGGGTGGAATCGAACCTGGGTCCCTGGAGCTGTGAGGCAGCAGCGCTAATCACTGAGCCACAATGAGTCATTGAATCATGCAGCATGGAAACAGACTCTTCAGTCCAATTGGTCCACACAGACCAGATTCCCGAAGCTAAACTAGTCCCACTTGCCTGCATTTGGTCCATATCCCTCCAAACCCTTCCTATTCATGTACTTATCCAAATGTCTTTTAAATGTTATAACTGTAGCTGCATGTACCACTTCCTCTGGAAGTTCACTCCACACACAAACTACTCTCTTTATATAAAAAAAAGTTGCTCACGTGCTTTCTAAAACTTTCTCCCCTCATCTTAAAAATATGCCCCCTAGTTCTGAACTCCCCACCCTGGGGAAAACAGCCTTGTCATTCACCTTATGACGCTCATGATTTTATAAACCTCTATAAAGGTTGAGGGGTGACCGTACAGAAGTTTACAAAATAATGAGGAGCATGGATACGGTGAACAGTCAAGGTCTTTTCCCCAGGGTAGGGGAGTCCAAAAATAGAGGGGCATAGGTTTAAGGTGAGAGGGGAAATATTTGAAAGGGACCTAAGGGGCAACATTTTCACACAGAGGGTGGTGCGTGTATGGAATGAGCTGCCAGAGGAAGTGATGGAGGCTGGTACAATTACAACATTTAAAAGACATCTGGATGGCTACACGAATAGGAGGAGTTTAGAGGGATATGGGCCAAATGCTGGCAAATGGGATTGGATTCATTTAGGACTAGCATGGAAGAGTTGGACTGAAGGATCTGTTTCTGCGCTGTATATCTTTATGACTGCAAATCTATTACCACCTTACAAATATTCAATGGCCCTACCATTGTTGCCTTCTGAGGCAGTTTTCTAGTCATCTTAAGAAAAATCTCTTCTCTGTCCTAAAAGTTTGCACCGCACCCCTCATGTGAAATTGGTGCCCCTATTTCTGAACTGATCTACAGGAGGAAACATCCTTTCCATGCACACCGTGTCAAAACTAATTAGGGCCTTATGTACCTCAATTACCTCATTCCCTCACTTTTCTAAACTCCAGTGGAAAACAAACCCACTCAAGCATTTTGTTTTGGAAAGCAACCAGTAAATGTGGAATCCATGCCACAAACAAACCATCGGAGAAAGGATAGAAAACAGGCTCAATGGGCTGAATGGCCTCATCCTGCTCCTTTCTCTTCTGTTCTTGGGAAATATCTTAATCAGACTATTTTTAAAAATTATTTATTAATCCACAGGTTGTGAGCATCATTATTTAGGCCATCACTGATATTGTTTGAATTGTTTCTAAGGCAAACATGAAGTTTGCTTGAGCTGATTCATGGGATAAGAAGTTGTTTTGAGGAAAAGTTGAGTCATTTTTTTGCCAAACTCACTCAGGGTATGCGAGCATCTCTAGGTTCGGCCTAGCATTTATTGCCCAGTGGGCAGTTAAGAGCCAAACAGATTGTTGTGGGTCTCGAGTCACATGTAGGCCCAGACCAGCTAAGGTTGACAGATTTCCCTTCCTAAAAAACATTAGTGATCCAGATGGCTTTATCGGGCAGGCGAAGAGGATGGAGGAAACCAAAATATTTTGCACAATTTTTAAAAAGAACAGAAATCTACTTTTACAAGACTGTAACTTTACCCCTAATTTCAAAATTAACCAGTTCAGACATGTTTCGGGCACAGCCATGGGGTAGGATAGACTTGAATGTGTCTCTTCAGACCTAGAACAAGAGACACTGACAGTGCACTATAATCCTTTCACAAGGGTACAACCCAATAAAATCAGCAACATAGCTTTCAAGATGTGGGGGGGGGGGGGAAGAGAAGAGCGTGTGTGTGAGAGAGAGTGTGCGAGAGAGAGTAAGAGTTTCAGAACGAAAGAACGAACAAGTCAGTGAGTGAGAAAAAGAGAAAGAAAGAGAGAGGGTGCAAGAAAGAGAGCATAGGAGCGTGGAAGCATGAGAGAGACAGTGAAGGAGAACGAAGAGAAACAAAAAGCACACAGAGACCTCTTCTCACCTGTCAAGCATCTTAAAGTTCATCTAAATGGCTTGAAAGTAGAGCAGTTTACCTTGAGCACAGCAAGACCCCACAAAACAAGAAACCTTATTAAAAGTGGAATCAATGTTTTTTTTGTGTGGGGTTCACCTGGAGTAAAGCAAGCAGGGGAACTCTTGATCTACCACACAACAGGTTCAAATTCCTGAGATGCAAAAAGCACCTAACATTTTTGGAGACGGAAGCACAAGAGAAAATTTCGACCCAAGACAAAGGAGGTTTGACGCAAGAGCTGTCTGAGTCACAGCCTATGATGAGGGAGAGTTTGCATGTTGTGCTCCCTGTCTGGCCTCCCTACCGACTCCTAACCTTGAGAGCCCAGATTTCCTCTGTCTGGTTCACACATCTCAACATGACAGAGGGAAGACAGTAAAAAGGGCTGATTGCTTTTTTTTGATAGAGAGCAAACCTTAAATTTAAAAAAAAATGTACAATAGCACCCTCACACGCGGTCAAGGCTTCTCTTTCAGAAATCTCTTCCATGGCAACGTTGGACAAGGTCAAGAGTTCCCTACGACCAAAGATGTGGTGAATTGGCCATACCTAATTGCCCCATAGTGCTCAGGGATGTCTAGGCTAGGTGGGTTAACTATGATAAATGTGGGGTTACAGGGATAGGGTGGGATGCTGTTTAGACAGTTGGTGAAACTCAATGGGCTGAATGGTCTCTATCTGCACTGTTGGGGTTCTATAAACCATTGAACCTGGGTGGCATGGTGGCTCAGTGGCTAGGACTGCTGCCTCACAGCACCAGGGACCCGGGTTCGATCCCACCCTCGGATGACTATGTGTGGAGTTTGCACATTCTCCCCGTTTCTGCGTGGGTTTCCTCCCACAGTCCAAAGATGTGCAGGTTGGGGTAGATTGGCCATGCTAAATTACCCCATTAATGTCCAGGGGGCAGAATAGCCATGGCAACATGTGGGGTTACAGTCTTAGGGTGTAGGGTTGGGAAGGATGCTCTTCAGTGGGTCAGTGTGGACTCGATGGGCGTAATGGCCTCTTTCCATACTGTAGGGACTCTATGATCCAGGGCCCCACTCAACACCAGGCTCCTCACAGTTCAACTTCACCAATATGGTTACCTACAGCCCAACCTCACCCTGTCCTTTCTAGAATTGAGGAATGATTCCCCAGAGCCCAGGAAGGAGAGGGAAAATAAAGAAACATTTGCCACAGTAGGACAGCGATGTGGATAAGAACCTCTTAAGGTGGGATTCTGAGCTTAGAACGCCTCCCCCAAAGCTGGATTCCAGCTCAATGCCAAGTTCACTAACCTCAGCCTCAGCCACTCTTGGAAGGTTGTCCCAATGTAGGGAAAGATTTAAAAGAGACCTAAGGGGCAACGTTTTCACACAGAGGGTGGTGCGTGTATGGAATGAGCTGCCAGAGGAAGTGGTGGAGGCTGGTACAATGACAACATTTAAAAGGCATCTGGATGGGGACATGAATAGGAAGGGTTCAGAGGGATATGGGACAAATACTGGCAAATGGGACTGGATTAATTTAGGGTATCTGTTCGGCATGGACGAGTTGGACCGAAGGATGCGTTTCTGTGCTGTACAATTCTACAAGGGGCATGGGTAATGTGGAATTTTGGGGTCTTTTTCCCCCAGGAGGCACAGGTTTAAGGAGAGAGGGGGAAAGTTTAAAGGAGATGTGTGAAGAAAGCTTTTTTTTAAAAAACAGAGCATGGTAGGTGCCTGGAAAATGCTGCCAGAGGAGATGGTAGAAGCATGCGGCCCCCATTTCGAACACCAGCAGATGCTGGGGTGGAAATCTCTGACAACAATTGACCCTAAAACCGACGTCATTACAGCAAGACGGGCTCTTTTGCTGGTCTCGGGATCTTGCTGTGCTCCAATCAGCTGCCGGGTTTCCCAAGCCCTGCGACACTTTTGAAGGCAACACGAAGGCGGTATGGGGGCTTCCCAGGGTTAGAAAGGGCACTACTGAAATGCAAGCCCTTGCAATCCTTAAGCCACCCCTCCCGTTCAGCACGGACCAAGGGCCCTTCTCGTATCCCTCAGTTCCCCATTTAACAATGCAGCACCTGCTCAGGAGGAACAAAAGTAATTCTGTGATTGGTATTGGCTTCAGGTCGAACAGGAACCATGGGTGTGGTAAACGTACAAAGTTGCACTGGTCTTACTAGGAAGTGACAACTCCCTTTCACATGAGAAAAATTCTTTGAGAAACAGCTCCATCAACAAAGTGCTCCTTTGACAATCACAGTGAGCCCCCACCCCCCACCGAATAAACAGGAGGTTCGTGTTCAAGTGTCTACACTCCACAAGTCATTCTGATCTAGAAAGCAAGAGGAAGTTGGTGTTAAATTGAGATTAACCAAGATACGGCTGGTTTTGCTCAGCATTAATGCCGCGTACTCCCCGTTTAGATTCCCGAGCAGATTAGGTGCACAATGACGTCCCCTTTACCCACACCAAATTACAAAGACTCAGCCCTAGCGAATCACTTTGCTGGCATTTTAGAAACAACTGCATGTACACAGTGCCGGTGACCAGGTCAAGGGTCCCAAAGCCAATGCCCCAAAGTAGGAAGGTGCCAAATGTCCCACCCTTCCTTTCCACCTTTAAGACATTCCTTGAAGACTACCCTCTTTGGTAGAAAGTTTTGTCAAAGAGGCAACACTTAATTAAAAAGGTAGGTATTTATGAATGCCAGAAAAACACCACTGATTACCCTTTAGGGAAGGAAACTGCCATCCTTATCTGATCTGACCTACATGTGACTCCTGAGCAATGCCCACAGCAATGTGGTTGACTCTTAGCTATCCTCTGGAGTGTGCAATAAATATTGACCTAGCCAATCGTGCCCTCATCCTGCAAGTGAATAAAAATGAAATTATGCACACTCTCTGGCGTTCCTCACCAGATCTCATATGAAGAAACTTGGGAGCAATTTGTTCCTGCTTTATGCTCTAGTTCCAGGCATTTAAAGAAAAAATTATTCATGGAACACAGAAGTCACTGACCAGGTCACTGTTGATTGGCCATCCCCAATTTCCCAGAGGGCAGCGGAGTCAGAGTCAACCACTTTGCTGTGGGTCTGGAGTCACATGTAGGCCTGAGTGGGCAAGGATAGCAGATTTCCTTCTCTGAAAAGACATGAGTGGCCCAGATGGGTTTACCTAACAATCGGCAACAGTTTCATGGTCATCATTGGATTCTTAACCTCAGACTTTAAAACAAAAAACTGTATTCAAATTTCACTATCTACCTCGGCCGGATTTGAACCTGGGTCCCAGGAGTAGCCTAGCCTCCCTTCAAAGTCGCGGGGATCGTAAAGTAGTTTCATGCAGGATCACAGTCACAGAGCTTTAGCCCCTCAAACACTTCCAGGCATAATCGATCCCCTGGTTTCAAAGAACTCCTGCTGGGACATCAGATCCAAAATCGGCTTAGAAGCAGGAAGCAGAGGGTGGTGGCTCAACAGCATTCTTGTGACTGGAAGCCTGTGATCAGTGGCGTACCACAGAGCTCAGTGTTGTGTCCCTTACAGTTTGTTTTGTACCTGAACCACCTGGACATAAAATGTAGACAGTGTGATCAGTGAGTGTGCAGGTAACACTAAATTGGGGGCTGTGCTAAACAGCGAGGAGGACATATAAACCAGCTGGACAGCGGAAAATGGAATTTCATCCTGAAAAGGGAGAGAGGACTAGCAAGGCAAGGGTGGACATATTGAATACAGGCCCCTAAGAAGTATAGAGGGCCCTTGGTGTGCATGTCCAGGGATCCTTGAAGATAGTAGGACAAGTGGTTAGGAAGGCTCTATGAGCCAGGGCATTGAATACAAGAGGAAAGTGGTTATGATGGAGCTGCATATGATATTAGTTCAGCCACAGTTGGAGCACTGCGTACAGCTCTGGTCACCACTCTATAGCAAGGACATGACCGTATTAGAGAGGGGGTGCACAGGAGGTTCACCAAGATGTTGCCTGGGATGGAGCGAATCACCGATGAGGAGAAACTAGATAGCCTGGGGTTGCTTTCCTTAGAACCGACAGCGGGTATCTGATCAGGGTGGACAAAGTTAGGAGGGGCAAAGACAGGGTATTGGTGGACGGGGAAGCAAATTTCTTCCCCCCGCCATCTTAGAAGAAGGGTCAATAACCAGGGGGCAAAGTGGATAAGAGCAGGAGGTTTAGAGGGGATTTGAGGGAAAAAATATTCACCCAGTCTAGGTAGGTGTATGCAACTCACTGCCTGAAAGGATGAGAAAGGCAGGAACCCTCAAAGCTTTTAAGGAGGTATTTAGATGAGCACTTGAAATGCCACAGCACACAAGTCTACAGGAGGGCTCTTGTGCACTCAGTGTTCCTCACCTCTGAGCCAGGTGGCTTGGGTTTAACATCTCTGAACAGGATGCTGAGAAAAAATATCTACAAGGCTACAGACCAAGTGCTGGAAAACGGGATTAGAATAGATGGAGAGAGATAGTAGAAACTGCCGATGCCGGAGAATCTGAGATAACAAGGTGTAGAGCTGGATGAACACAGCAGGCCAAGCAGCATCAGAGGAGCAGGAAAGCTGACGTTTCAGGTCTAGACCCTTCTTCAGAAATGGGGGAGGGGAAGGGGATTCTGAAATAAATAGGGAGAGAGGGGGAAGGCAGATAGAAAATGGATAAAGGAAAAATAGGTGGAGAGGAGACAGACAGGTCAAAGAGGTGGGGTTGGAGCCAGTAAAGGTGAGCGTAGGTGGGGATAGGTCGATGCAGGGAGGGCAGACAGGTCAAGGAGGTGGGATGAGGCTAGTAGGTAGGAGATGGGGTGGGGCTTGAGGTGGGAGGAGTGGATAGGTGGGAGGAAGGACAGGTTAGGGAGGCGGGGACAAGCTGGGCTGGTTTTGGGATGTGGTTGGGGGGGGGGGGAGATTTTGAAGCTTGTGAAGTTCACATTGATACCACTGGGCTGCAGGATTCCCAAGCGAAATATGAGATGCTGTTCCTGCAACCTTTGGGCGACATCGTTGTGGCACTGCAGGAGGTCCAGGATGGACATGTCCTCCAAGGAATGGGAGGGGGAGTTGAAATGGTCTGTGACTGGGAGGTGCAGATGTTTGTTGCGAACCGAGCGTAGGTGTTCCACAAAACAGTCCCCAAGCCTCCGTTTGGTTTCCCCGATGTAGAGGAGGCCACATCGGGTACAGCGGATGCAGTATACCACATTAGCAGATGAACATCTGTTTGATGTGGAAAGTCTTCTTGGGCCCTGGAATGGGGGTGAGGTGTAGCATTTTGTGCACTTGCAGGGAAAAGTGCCAGGGGTGGTGGGGCTGGAGGGGAGTGTGAAGTGGACAAGGGAGTCATGGAGAGAGTGGTCCCTCTGGAAAGCAGATAAGGGTGGGGAGGGAAAAATGTCTTTGGTGGTGGGGTCGGATTGCAGGTGGCGGAAGTGTCGGAGGATGATGTGTTGGATCCGGAGGTTGTTGGGGTTTTACGTGAGGACAAGGGGTTTCTGTTTTGGTTGTTATTGCGGGGAGGGGGTGTGAGGGATGAGTTGCGGGAATGTTTGATGACAGGCACAGACGCCTGGCCTCTTTCTGAGCTATAATGACATGGAGTCTCATTACACCAGGCAACACAAAGATACTGTGACCTTCCAAACTGGAAGGAGATCAAAGCCAGACTTTTGCCTGCTAGCCAAGTTGGTGGTTGGAACTGACTGCATTTGATTCCTAAAGGATCACTGTCCTGGAGGACACCCTGCTCCCTGGTAAAGCAGTGTGCTATCCACCCAAATTCTAGGCCATCTCTCTTGAAATGTCCTCCACCACTCTCCCTTTTGAGGGAGAAGTCTCAAGATCCATTTCTCGGCTTGAAAATCCAGTCAACTCCCACGCTCAATAACTCCCTCATTTCTTGGTCGCCACCACTCTTCCTTGGCATACAGTCAAATGTAATGGGCGACCAGGTCCATCCAAGGCTAAACGAAGAACAGTTGGGTTCATGGGACATGCCAGGAGTATTAGTGAAGTAGGTGTGTTGTTGATGTTCTTGGCAAAGAGATATCCACCATACCAACAATTAGCTGCTAGGTGGTACCACAATGCCCACTTTTCCGCAACAAACTATGGGATTTTACTTAACAGAAGCAAGGCAGGAAACATTTTCTCCCGAGGTCAGAGATCACAGCTTCAAGATCCATTGCACTGCAAAGACGCTGGACACAAGATCACTCATTCCCAGTGCAGTACTGCTGGAATACTGCATTCCCAGATGTGAGAGCTTTCAAATGAGATCTTAAGCAGAGGTCCCATCAGGTAATAAACTCTCCACTACTGTTATGGACAGACCAAACCCCCTCAAAACTAATCAAGGAAATAGCACAGACCATAACTTCTATCCTATTTTTCTTCTTTATTCATTCAAGGGACGAGGGCATCTCTGGCCAGGCCAGCATTTATTGCCTATCCCTATTCTCCCAGAGGGAAAGTAAGAGTCAATCACAGTGTTGTGGGTCTGGAGTCACATGTAGGCCAGACCAGGTGAAGATGGCAGATTTCCTTCCCCAAGGGACATTCGTGAACAAGATGGGCCTTTTCCCAACCATCAACAATGGATCATCGATAGGCCCTTAATTCCAGGTTCTTTATTGAGTTGAAATTCCAATATCTGCCATGGTGGGATTTGAACCCAGATCCCCAGAACATTTGCCGAGTTATTGATTAACAATCTAGCAATAATACCACTCAGCCATCACCTTTCCTTAAAGGCAAGTTTAAGGAGCTGCATTCCAGGTAGGATTTGATTGGCCAAACTATTAGGCTTTAAGCAAAACAAACTTTATTTTTACACCACAGTTAAAATACAAGTAAAAAAAAAAAAGAATCTGCACAACTTTGACTATTGAAATATTTAAAATAATATATATTTTAGCTAACGCTCATTAACTGTTCCAATATAGCAGCATCCCATAAACACACCCTTGGCAAAGGCAGATTCAGCAAAAAGGAGTTCCCTCACTTGTTATCTCCTCCAGTCCAGGAGAAAGGAGCACCAACAGAAGGAAGCTAGCAGCAGAGAGAGGGAATGCAAGCTTTTTGCACAGAATGCTTGTATCGAGCAGCTTGAACTCCAGAAACCCCAAGTTCAACAAGTGAAGGCAAAATCTAGAACTGTGAGAGCCTGACTCCACCCATTCATGCTGCTTTTATCTGATTTTTTGAAAAAATCAGACAAGTTTTTTTTTAAATCTCTGCTTTCCAAGGAGCACCTTGTCACTAGGTGTACAACACCTCTCTTCAAAACAACTAGGAAAGAAGAAATCCCTCTTAAAAGGAACTTTGTGTCCCAACTATAATGAAGGTCACTAGAGTCCTGACTAACGTTTATCACTGAACTGGCGTCACAAAGTAAAATAAAACCTGATGAGGATCACTTTTAATTTATTCATTTGCAGTATGTGGGCATCACTGGCAATGCCAACATTTATTGCCCTCAAAGGGGGTGGCAGTGAACTGCCCTCTTGCGGGGGTGGGGGGGGGCAGTGACACCATTAGCACTGATGGTGAGGAAATCCCAGGTGTTTTTGTGAGCTTGCTGTTCTCAAAATTGGCACCCACATTAAAAACACAGTCACAAGCCCTGTACGTCATCAGCTGTATAGCACTTTAGGGGGCCACTCTGGGGAGTGTGAAGGGCGCTATGTAGATGCAGGTATCGTTCCAAAAAAAAA
The DNA here is from genome assembly GCA_024137785.1 of Ginglymostoma cirratum. NCBI lineage: Eukaryota > Metazoa > Chordata > Chondrichthyes > Orectolobiformes > Ginglymostomatidae > Ginglymostoma > Ginglymostoma cirratum. Next base: position 11,371,961 of record JAHRHZ010000092.1, on the reverse strand, counting down.
GTCACATGTGAGTGGGTCAATTACCCTGAAGTCGAGTGAGTGGCTTCATTAAAATTGTTAGTTTCGAGGGAGGCTCCACTCCAAATGCTTAACAGACAGCCACACCTCCTAACGATGTGGGGGGAAAAGTAGCACGAAATACCAAATTATTCGACGAACAACCTTCTTCCACCCAAGTGCCAAATGCAGCTCAGTGGGCAGAAGGCACGGTGTCTCAGTGGGCACAGGGTCACAGAAGGATGTCAAGACAAGCTGACAGTCTCTGGGCACCGAGAGACCAGTCATTTCCTTTCCTCGGGCACAAAAATCGATCTCACACCAAAAAAGGAAGAAGAAGAAAAAATGAACTGACGGCATTAACCAAAGACCGCATCCGTGGTCGAACAGGCAGACACAGAGCTCCTCCAAGTGGGAAACCACCGCGTCGTTAGGGAAACTAAAACGGAAGCCAGAAAAGTTTGGAGTGGGAGGGTGTCTTTGCATCAGAGACCCACGCACAACAGGATTCAACACAAAAGCTCTTCCTGTGCTTTACAGCCTACTAGAGAGAGTCAGTGTGTGTGGTTAACACAAGCACCCAGGCCAAGGTACCAGGACTCTCACCCACAGATGCACTGTCAGCCTCTGTCCGTCGTTCGAGAGTTCAAATCCACCCTCTAGGGGACTAACGCCTGGATCTTCCAGTCTCTGGATGTTTGAGACACCAGGCTCACTCAGAAAGCTCTGCCTGTGCAGTAGACCATCCAGGGAATTTAAAAAAATACTTAGAAGAGTCACACAGCACAGAAGCACACTCTTCGGTCCATAATCCCAGGCTAAACTAGTCCCACCTGCCTGCTCCTGGCCCATATCCTGACAAATCTTTCCTATCCGTGTACTTTTAAGTGTCTTTTAAACATTGTTTAAACTGTACCCGCACCCACCACTTCCTCAGGAAGGTCATTCCACACGCCAACCACTGTGTTTAAAAAAAAAGCCCTTCATATCTTTAAATATTTCTCCTCTCACCTTAAAAAATACACCCCCTTGTCTTGAAATCCCCCACCCTAGGGGAAAAGACACCTGACATTCACTTTATCTATACCCCTCAAGATTTTATAAATATCCGTAAGGTCATCCCTCAACCTCCTACACTCCAGTGAAAAAAGTCCCAGCCTTTCCTTATAACTCGAGCCCTCCAATCCCAGCAATATCCTGGTAAACCTCTTGTGAATCCTCTCCAGCTTAATAATATCCTTCCTGTAACAGGGTGACCAGAACTGGAGACTGTACTCAGAAGAGGCCTCACCAATGTCCTGTACAACCTCAACATAACATGCTAAGTTCCAGAGTGCAATTCCCTGGCTTCTGGATCCCGCTGCCAAAGTTTCTGAACTCCAGACAGAGTCAGAGACTTTTATTAACAATCACCCATGAGATATGGGCGTCTCTGGCTGGGCCAGCATTTATTGCCCGTCCCCTAGATGCCTTCTTGAACCGCTGCAGCTCATCCTCACCTTAATGGTTACCCAGCAAAGGTCAGGAGAGATTAAAACCTGTTCTAATACCTGGCTAACTATAAAACTGCTCTATGCAGCTGCCCCTTAGCTCAACTGGGGCTTCACAATCCTCACTGGGGTCACTTGGAGCTGCTGCAAAGCCCCTTTCCATCTGATTGCTTTAGTTAAAGAGAGGCTGAAGCCGAAATTCTGTTCAGGGAGACAGCACAAGTGCGTGGCAGGCAGAGGGGGCGGGTCACATGCAAGGTGAGAGACCGCAAGCGAGCGAGAGCGAGAGCGAGAGAGCACGAGCACGCAAGCGAGTGAGAGCGAGAGCGTGCAAGCGAGGGAGAGAGCAAGAGAGAGAGAGTGAGAGAGAGAGCGAGAGAGAGAGAAAGAGAAAGCGACGGAGGGGGCGAGCGAGAGAGCGCGAGAAAGGCAAGGTGAGAGGGGGAGGGAGAGAGAGAAAAAAAAGAAGAGAGAAAAAGAGAGTGGGGGGTGGGAAGAGACAGAGACTCACCTCCCACTCAGTTGATACTAAAATCAGTCAGATTTCCTGCTCTCACTCACAATCCAATCATATTGTACAGTGAAGGGATGCTCTCAAAACGCCCTGATAACCCAAAACTCATGAGGCTGCACAAGGAAACACCGCACTGAGACGCTGGTGATGGCCAGCTCGGTTACAACAACTGGGCGTGCCAGCTCTCTGCAAATTCCCTCCTATCCTACACCAGCAGCTGACCACCTCTGCCCCGGGTACCACACCCAGTAGCTTTTTCAATGTAACCGTATACCCAAGGGTGGCTTGCCTCTGGAGAGCCATTCTGGTCAGCCCTTTCATCAGGCTTCACATCTTTTCCAAAAAGAACTGCAGACATGAATCAGACCACAACCAGATCAGCATGTTCCTATTCAACAGCAGAGCAGGACTGAAGGGCTCCCACCCTGTTTGACCTGCTGCACATTTCCAGCTCCACATTTATTGACTCTAGCTTCCAGCATCTCAGGGGAGGCGATGGCCTAGTGGTAGTGTCGCTAGACTGTTAATCCAGAGACCCAGATAATATTCTGGGGACCGGGGTTCGAATCCTGCCATGGCAGATGGTGGAATTTGAATTCAATAAAAAAATAAAAATAAAAACGATGACCATGAATCCATTGCCGATTGTGGGGAAAAACCCATCTGGTTCACTAATGCCCTTTAAGGAAGGAAACTGTGGTCCTTACCTGGTCTGGCCTACATATGACTCCAGTCCCACAGCCATGTGGTTGACTCTCAACTGCCCTCTGGGAAATAAGGGATGGGCAATAAATGCTGCCTAGCCAGTGATGCCCTCATCCCATTAATGAATAAAGGGGGGAAAAAAGTCCTTACTGTCTCCAGGGCTGCTTGGCCAAAGCCTTATATTTCTATCAGTGTGCAGAAGGGCAGGCTTGCAGGTATAAACAGTCTTTCACAAACTAAGGCTTTTTCTTTAATGTGTAGTATTTGGGTGGCAAGGTGGTTCAGTGGTTAGCATTGCTGCCTCACAGCACCAGGGGCTGATTCCACCCTCGGGCAACTGTCTGTGTGGAGTTTGCACATTCTCCTGCGCCTGCGTGGGTTTCCTCTGGGTGCTCCGGTTTCCTCCCACAGTTGAAGAAGTGCAGGTTAGGGTGAATTGGCCATGCTAAATTGTCCATAGTCACCAGGGATGTGCAGGCCGGGTGGATTAGCCGTGGGAAATGCAGGATTACAAGGATGGTGGTGGGTCTGGGTTCAATGCTCTTTGGAGGGTCTAGGTGGGCTCAATGGGCCAAATGGCCCACTTCCAAACTGTAAGGATTTCATGATTGTCCAAAACAGGGTAGATAACATTGTTAGTAAATTAACACAGAGGACATGGTTTCAAATCCCACCACAATCATTCAATAAAAATCTGGGCTGAAAAAATGACAACTACATAAGCACCGTCCACATTTGGAGTACTGTGTCCAGAACTGGTCGCCTGCTACAGGACAATATTATTAAATTGGAAAGGGTGCGGAAAAGATTCACCAAGATATTGCCAGGGTTGGAGGGTTTGAGCTATAGGGAGAGGCTGAATAGGCTGGGGCTATTTTCCTTGGAGCGTCAGAGGATGAGGCTGACCTTATAGAGGTTTTTAAAATCATGAGGGGCCAATTATTGGGAAAAACCCATCTGGTTCACTAATGCCCTTTAAGGAGGAAACTGTCGTCCTTGCCTGGTCTGGCCTACATATGACTCCAGACCCACAGCAATGTGGTTGACTCTCAACTGCCCTCTGGGCTTTAAGGGATGCAATAAATGCTGCCTAGCCAGTGATGCCCTTATCCCATTAAGTTTAAGGCAAGGGGGAAAGAGTTAAAAGGGACATGAGGGGGAACCTTTATCACACAGAGGGTGGCTTGTATGTGGAATGAACTGCCAGAGGAAGTGGTAAATGCAGGTACGGTTACAACATTTAAAAGAACGTTTAGACAGGTACATGAACAGGAGAGGTTTGGCTGGGATATGGGCCAAACACAGGCAAATGGGACTAGTTTAGTTTGGGAAACATGGTTGGCATGGACAAGTTGGACTGAAGGGTCTGTTTCTGTGCTGTATGACACTAATTGCTGAAAAACAAAAACCCCATCTGGGCCATTAATACCCTTTAGGGAAGGAAATCTGCCACCCCTACCCAGTCTGGCCTACATGTGACTCTACAACCAGTCTGGAAATTTAGGAATGGGCAATAAATGCTGGCCTAACCCACATCTTATCAACGAACAAAACAAAAATGTTTCTCTTCTTCAAAAATGTTGCTCAGTGGGATCTTTTGCATGTATCAGGCCTCAGTTTAATCTGAAAGACCATGCCACTGCCCCAAGCACAGCCACCTTTTATTATGTGACTCTTCAGCTGGGTCACTGGATCAGAAACGTTAACTCTGCTTTCACTCTACAAACAGTGCCAGACCTGCTGAGTTTCTGCAGCGATTTGTTTCCATTTCTGGCATCTGCAGTTCTTTAGTTTTTCGATCAGCTTTCAGCATGTACTCGAGTGTCTGCCGTGGGACTTGAACACTTGACCTTTTGATTCAGAAAGCAGAGACAGCATAACCCACTGAGCTACAACAACGTCCAAGTTTGGAATTAGAGAGAATAGCGAACTGAGAACGGCAGGAGCGGCCAAGAACTGGAACTGAGTGAGAGCTGTTCGAGTTTGGAGTGCATTTCAGACGAGACAAACATGTTCTCTTTGAGGAGCCATCACAGTGCTGACTGGTAAGCAGATCTTAAACAATTTGATGAACTTATTTGGAAACGCAATGAAACAGAAAATTTACAGCATGGGGAAACAGGGACAGGATGTTACTCATAGTTGATCAAGAATCAAAACACTCCAAAAGCAGATTTTAAAGAACATCTTAAAAAGGGCAGGGGTGTGAGTGTGAGAGAGAGAGACAGAGAGAGAGAGAGAGAGTGAGAGTGAGAGTCCAGAGCTTAGAGCTAAGGCGACAAAGGCATCGATAGTGGGCTAAATGTAAACAGAGGGATACACAAACACTCACAGGAAGACGTATAGTAACTGAGGGGGCTTCTCTCAATGTTGTTCCAGTCCGGGTAAAGTATAGACTAGAGAGTGACTCCTTAAGTTCAGGAGAAGTCAACAGACATTAAAGTCAAAAATCATGGTCACTCAGTTTGTAGACTACATGCAAAATTTCCTTCTCCTTTTTCCGTGGCTTTCTGCAAAAATGCAGTCTATTGGGTGTTAGAATCAAAGATGCGTACAGCACAGAAGGTGGCCAATTGGCCCATCAGATCTTTACCGCCGCTGCCCCCCCAACAAGAAAGTGAGGAACCTCTTCCCATGCTCTACTGCAAATTTAAGATGCTCTTTAGGTAATTCTACAATTCTCTTTGGAAAGCCTCTCCCTTGGCACATTACAGCATGAGCCTATGGTGTGTCTCATTTAAAGCAGACTCCTGGTTAGATAGGACATTTCTTGGGAATTTCTTCAGGCAGAGCGGGGGGATAATCTTGGAACTCGCTGCTGCAGAGGACTGTGGAGGCCAAGTCATTTACTGTCTTCAAGGACAGAGACAGGTAGGTTCTTGATTGGCAAAGGGATCAAGGGTTATGGGCTTAAGAAACACAAGCCATGAATGAATGGCAGAGCACACTTGATGGGCTGAATGGCCTAATTCTGCTCCTATATCTCAAGGACAATTTTTTAAGGGGTGGGGGGAAGCTTGGTGGGTCAGGGAGCAGGAGTGAAAAGGAAGCTGAATTGACTGGTCTCCAGAACCGAAAAAAAGAGACACTTACTTAAGATCAAAGGGTCAAGATACACCGAGAAACAAGACTCATATCTATTTCGTGGATTTTTGTGGGAACTTGCTGCACACAAATTGGGTTCTGTTTTCCAACACGACCTTGGCTGGGACAGGAATCCCCGGCTTAGACACGACGCTAACCTCTTCCGATAGGGCTCCGAGCTACTTCACAATGGTGTTTTGTGGCGAGGTTTGTACTGATAATCTCAGAAGTTTAGAACTTGCCAGGTTTATATCCCTGGAACTAAAAGGAATTTAAGAAACAGGTGTAAGACCAGGCCATTGAGTTGGCTGCACCTTCAATCAGGGTCGAGTTGGCTATGGTCTCAACTCCAACTTTCTGCTGGACCTCCCCTTAACCTCAAACTCTCTTGTCAATCAAAAATCTATTCAAGTCAGCCTTGAATACATTCAAAGCCCCAGACCCTGGTACTCAATAGGGCACGGAATTCCAAAGACACCCAGAGGAAATACCTCATCGCACTCTTGAATTGGGAATCTCCTAATTTTGAAATTGTGCCACCTAACTCTAGATATGGGGGTGAGGGTTGATGGCTAGGGTTGTTATCACTGAACTGTTAATCCAGAGACCCACAATGTTCTGGGGACGTAGGTTCAAATCCCAGCATGGCATATAGTGGATTATGAATTCAATAAAAAAAAACTGCAATTAAGAGTCTAGGGATGACCATGAAACTATTGCCAATTGTCAGAAAAACTCATCTGGCTCATTAATGTCCTTAGTATCAGAATCCCTACAATGTGGAAACAGGCCCTTCAGCCCAACATGTCCAACTCCGACCCTTGGAGCATCCCACCCAGACCCATACCCCTATAAACCCACCTAGTCAACACATCATCAATGAACACACACAGG
>JAHRHZ010000092.1:11342541-11365177 GCA_024137785.1 Ginglymostoma cirratum | reverse complement strand
AATCCACCCTAACCTGCACATCCCTGGGCACTATGGTGCAATTTAGCATGGCCAATCCACCCTAACCTGCACATCTTTGGACACGCAGACACAGGGAGAATGTGCAAACTCCACACAGACTTGCTGAGTTGCTTTTCCCAGCAATTTTTGGTTTTGTTTTTATTTCCAAGGGAATAGAGTATAAAGGTAGGGAGAATTTTGTCAAACTGCACAACGCAATGTTCAGAGCACACCTGGAGTCTAAACAGTAATGATCCCCCGGTCCAGGGAAAGATATACTGGCATTGGAGGCAATCCAGAGAAGGTTCACTAGCCTAATACAGGGCATGGGGGTACTGTCTTATGAGGAGAAGTTGGATGGATTTTGAACCTGTACTCATTGAAGTTTAGAAGGATAAAAAGGTGTTCTTATTTAAACATATAACATTCTTAGAGGGACTTGATAGGGTACAAGTAGGAAGGTGACTTACAGTTGTGGGAGGCTTTAGGACTGGAGCGTATAAACTCAGAATAACGCGGGGGGGGGGGGGGTCGCTCAGATGTAAGGAGGAATTGCTTCTCCGAGGGCAATGAATCTGTGGAATTCTTTACCGCAAAGGGCTATTGAAGTTGGGTCATTTATGCATAATCAAGGCTGAGGTAGTTTTTTTTTTAGAAAACCAGTAAGGGAATCTAGGCTACTTTGGGGGATCGAGCAGGAAAATGGAGTTGTGGATTATCAGATCAGCCGTGATCTTATCGAATGGTGGAGCAGACTAGATGGGCTGAATGGCCTACTTCTCTTACCAGAGTCTTATGGATTCATTAGGCTGATTCCTGACAAGAAGGGGCTATTTTATGAGGAAACATTGGGCTTACTCTCATTGAACTTTAGAATGAGCAGTGATCTGTATTGAAACACTCAAAATTCGGACAAGCTTTGACAGGTAGGCACTCAAAAGTTGTTTACCCTTGCGAATTTTTTAAAAAATTCATTCACTGGGTAAGGGTATCGCTGGCTAAGCCAGCATTTATTGCCCATCCCTAATTGCCCAGAGGGCAGGTAGGAGTCAACCACATTGCTGTGGGTCTGGAGTCACATGTAGGCCAGACCAGGTAAGGATGGCAGTTTCCTTTCCTGGAGTCCATGGATGGGAGGTCAGCATTCCATTTGCCTTCCCTAATAACCGTGAAATTTGGTTACTAGCTTTGTGAAATTCTTCTCTGAATAATTTTCACAGTAGCAAAGCCAGTGGGGCCACTATCAACAGTTCATGGCCTACTTTCCTGGGTCTAATGCATCAAATGACTCACCATTACAAATATAAAGGGTAATAGCCAGCTATCAGCTTTGGCTCAGTGGAAAGCACTCTTGTCTCTAAATTAGATAGTTATGGCTTCAATTCCCATTTAAAGATTCAAATACACAATCTCGGTTTACACTCTCAGTGCAATAACAGAAGGAGAGCCTCACTACCACCCCAAATTGGTCATTACAAACTAATCCAATCCACTATGGGGGGGGGGGAACCACCTGACTGGAATTATCACTTAAACTATTAATCCGGAGACCCAGTTAATGTTCGAATCCCACCATGACAGACGACGGAATCCAAATTCAATATATATAAAAAAAACCTGGAACAAAGCAGACCCAGAGGGCTCTCGCACTGTGTTGGTAATGTCGCTATCTCTGATCCAGAGGGCCCAGGTTTGCGTCCCAGCTGCCCAAGAGGTGTGTAATTACCTCTCTGAACAGTTGGATTAGGGAAAATATAAAAGCAGACCCATTCATTTCTGCTGGTGAGCTTCTGCAGTTATGTTCATGCCTGGCTATCCTTGGGAGAGGGAGAACGCAGTGTCCATCAACATTGTCAATGCCATTAGGGAGAGATGGGTACTACAGTTCTTCATTTTGCTCTCCAACTCCATTTTGATTTAGCCTCTTCACCCTCTCCCTCAGCTAATGGCTTGCATTAACAGACAATCGCATGCAAATATTCAGTTGGCCATACAAGTGGCATACTGGTGATGGTTATAGATGAGAAACAAAAAGAAAGTCACGGTGATTTGGTGAAGAGGGAAAAAAAAACGTTAGTTTGAGAGAGACAGCATTTCTGGATATAAAATAAAGCAGACTCAGGATGGGTCTGTAGAAGTGTTTGTCCCAGTCCAGGACTAGCCTATGTACACCACAAGTCATGACTCTGTTTTGGTGCTCAATAAATAACGTTCCTTTCCAATCAGCAACGTAGGTGATTCTGTCAACTCTGAGGTTGTGACAATAATCATTCATGTTGAAAAGAGAAATTAGGTCTTAGCAGAGACAGCCTTGAAGTGGTTGAGTAAAACGGGAAACAAAACACACAAAGACATTTTGTCCCCCTGAACAAATCTACCATAAGGAACAGAGTCTACAGCAATGACCCACTTAATTGATGGTCTGTTGCTCCTCTATGACTGCAAAATGGTGATTTTAGTGGACTCAGGAGAGCAGCCAGCATCCTGGAAATGCAGCAAAGACTGAGTCAAGTGGGAAAAACATGGAGCAGCACCACATCAGCCGATGCTTTTATGCGTTTCGCAAGCCGAGACTTGCTCGCTGTTCCTTCACAACATACTTGCCTCACAACAGTACGCAAAATTCCCACTCGAACAACCCGACACTTACTCAAAAACTCAAGCACTATCCCTGGCCCATGCATTATAGACCACATTTGGAATACTATGAACAGTTATGATCCCCATATCGAACGATGTGCTGGCGTTCGAGGGGGTTCAGTGGAGGTTTACACGAATGATCCCAGGGATGAAGGGCTTGTTATGTGTGGAACAATTGCAAACTCTGGGTCTGAACTTCATCAAGGTTAGAAGGATGAGGGGGAACCCAATTGAAACTTACAGAATAATGAGAGGACCTGGATTGTGTACGTGGAGAAGATGTTTCCACTAGTAACAGAGACTAGGGCCTGAGGGCACAGCCTCAGAGCGACCCTTTAGAACTGAGATGAGGAGGAATTTCTTCAGCCAGAGGGTGGTGAATCTATGGAACTCATCGCCACAGAGGGCTGAAGTGGCCAGGTCATTGAGTGCGTTCAAGACAGAGATAGATTGTTTGTGTATTACTAAGGGCATCAAAGGAGAAGGCAGGAGAATGGGGTTGAGAAACACATTAGCCACGATTGAATGACGGAGCAGACTTGATGGGCCGACTGGTTGAATTCTGCTCCTATTTCTCATGGCCTTACAAAAAGGGGATACGGAATGATGAGAGCAAAGAGGTCTCTCAAGGAGTCTTCAGAACAGAGAGGATACAGCAATCAGGGAGGAGCGGGCAGTCTTTGAGGGAAGAGATTCAAGAGGGAGGTCTTTATAAAGAAGGAGTATTATGAGACAATATAGGTGGCTCCTGTGATGTGGTCAGTATCCCTGCCTCCGTGTCAGAAGCTGCTGGTTTCAGTCTCATTCTAGATTTGACGACGAATGAAGATACTTTCTTAACATGAATAAAACAAGTCGATTCATCGTCTACAAATCCTTCCGACACATACCAGGAGCACTAAGAACATGGAAGGGATTCCTGGTCAGACATAGGCCTCTGCCGTCACTATAGCAGACTACAACATGCATGTTGCCACAGCAACTTGAACTTTAACATACAACAGGGTGTTTTTTGTTTAATCCACTCTCAGGATGTCAGCATTGCAGCCTGGGCCAGCATTTATTGCCCGTCCCTAATTGCCCCTTGAGAAGGTGGGGGTGAGCTGCCTTCCTGAACCGCTGTAGTCCTCCTGCTGTGGGTTGACCCACAATGCCCTTAGGGAGGGAATTCCAGGATTTTTACCCAGTGACACTGAAGGAACAGCGATATATTTCCAAGTCAGGATGGTGAGGGGCTCGGAGGGGTGGTGTTCCCATGTATCTGCTGCCCTTGTCCTTCGAGATGGAAGGGGTTGTGGGTTTGTAAACTACTGGCTAAAGATCTTTGGTGAATTTCTGCAGTGCATCTTGTAGACGGTACACACTGCTGCAACTGAGCATCGGTGGTGGAGGAAGTGGATGTTTGTGGATGTGGTGCCAATCAAGCGGGGGCTGCTTTGTCCTGGATGGTGTCAAGCTTCTTGAGTGTTGTTGGGGCTGCGCCCATCCAGGGCAAGTGGGGAGTATTCCATCCCACTCCTGACTTGTGCCTTGTAGATGGTGGGACAGGCTTTGGGAAGTCAGGAGGGGAGTTACTCATTGCAGGATTCCTAAGCTCTGACCTGCTCTTTGAGCCACTGTGTTTATGTGGCAAGTCCAGGTGAGTTTCTGGTCAACGGTAGCCCCCAGGATGTTAATAGTGAAGGATTCAGCGATGGTAACACCATTGAATGTCAAAGGGTGGTTGTTAGATTGTCTCTTATTGGAGATGGTCATTGTCTGGCATTTACGTGGCACATATGTTACTTGCCATTGTCAGCCTAAGCCTGGATAATGTCCAGACCTTGTTGCATTTGAACAGAGTCATACAGTCATACACAGCACAGAAACAAACCCTGCCGTCCAACCAGTCCATGCTGACCATAATTCCAAACTAAACTAGTGCCACCTGTCTGCTCTTGGCCTGTATCCTCCAAACTTTTCCTATTCATGTACTTATCCAAATATCTTTTAAATACTGTAACTGTACCCACATCCATCATTTCCTCAAGAAGTTCATTCCACACATAAACCATTCCCTGTGCAAAAAAAATTTGACCCTCATGTCTTTTTTTAAACCTTTCTCTTCTCACCTTAGTGTGCCCCCCCAGACTTGAAATTCCCCATCTTAAGGAAAAAACAACTACGATCAACCCTATCTATATCTCATTATTTTATAAGCTTCTACAAGGTCACCTCTGGACCTCCTACACTCCAGTGAAAGAAGTCCCGGCCTATTCAAACTTCCCTTATAACTCAAACCTTCCTTACCCTGCAATATCCTGGTAAATCTCTTCTGAACCCTCTCCAGCTTGACAATATCCTTCCAATTACTGGGTGACATGAACTGGACACAATATTCCAGAAAAGGCCTCACCAATGTCCCGTACAACCTCAACATGGCTTCCCAACTCCTACACTCGGAGGACTGAGCAATGAAGGCAAGTATGCCAAACACCTTTTTAACCACCCTGTCTATGTGTATCGCAAACTTTAAAGAATTATATACCTGCACCCCTAGGTCCCTCTGTTCTACAGCACTACCCAAGGCCCTACCATTAATTATATAAGCCCTACCCTTGTTTGTTATACCAAAATGCAACACCTTGCATTTATCCAGATTGAACTCCATCTGCCATTTTTCAGCCCATTGACCCATTTAATCAAGATTCCTTTGTAATCTTAGAAAACTTCCTTTCAGTGTCTACAATACCAAGAACTTTGGTGTCATCCACAAACTTACTAACCATGCCTCTTATATAAATGATTTGGATGAGAACATAACGACAAACAAAACAGGACCCAGATCCAGTCCCTGTGGAACACCGCTGGTCACAGGCCTCCAGTCTGAAAAGCAGCCCTCTCCCATTACTCTCTGTCTCCTGCCGTTAAGCCAAATGGACAGCTTTAATATTGCAGGAGTTGCAATTGACAAATGGGTATGGCCATTGATGTTTGTGGACAAGACTGGAACAAGAGGCCCCAAATATACGATGTCTACTGAACGAGTGGCAAGATATGGGATTTGCTTGAAACACACAGAATTGAAGTGTTCTATTCCTCTGGGCTTTAGTACATCCTCCAGACCCTCCGACCACCCACTTCTCCAATGCTGGCCACGTAAGTATCCCCAATTTCCGTGAACCCAAATTTTGGAAGGAACTGCCCAAGCTCCAAGCAATGGAATTCCCTCAGTGAAACTCTCCATCTCTTCCTCAAAATGTATCTCTTGGACCAAATGCTTGGTCACCTGTCCCAATGTTTCCTCAAGTGCCCCAATGTTTTCTTGCCCAAACACACTCCTGTCGAGTACTGTGGAGCAATTTAGGGTCATACTGCATAGAAACAGGCCCTTCGGTCTAACCTGTCCATGCCAACCAGATATCCTAAATTAATCTAGTCTCATTTGCCAACATTTGGCCCATATCCCTCTAAACCCTTCCCATTCACGTAGCCATCCAAATGGCTTTTAAATGTTGGAATTGTACCAGCATCCACCATCTCCTCTGGCAGCATCCACCAGCTCGTTCCACACACGCATCACCCTGTGTGTGTGAAAAAGTTGCCCTTTAGGTCCCTTTTATATCTTTTCCCTTTAGCTTTGAACTTTCCCACGCTGGAGGAAAGACTTTGGCTATTCACTGCATCCGAGCCCCTCATGATTTGATAAACCTCTATAAGGTCACCCCTCAACCTCTGATGCCCCAGCCTATTTAGCCTCTCCCTGTAGTTCAAACCCTCCAACCCTGACAACATCCTTGTAAATCTTTTCTGCACCCTTTCAAGTTTCACATCTTTCCTATAGCAGGGAGAGCAATTCACTGCATTAAAAGGCACCACGTGGGTCTGAAAGGGTTAATACCGAGTGCATTTTAACATTGCATAGACCCGAAAAGCGGTCTTGGTCATGAAAAATGCCCAGCCTAGCTCAGATTACTTTGGTCGGGTCTGCAAAATGTGATATATGAATTTCAGTGCCAGTGTGATGCCAGGCTGTATGCCCCAAAGACCAGCAGATCATACTGAATAGCCCTTGGATGTGCTTCAGTGAGGTGGTGACTGTAACCAAATGGCCCGCACTTGCAAAACCCACATCACAACATGTGATTCCGTAATTTGATTGAATTATTTAGAAAATATTGAGTGTGCTAATTATGTCGGAAGCTAGCATGGCTGTAAGACAATACAAATACAATGTGATGTTACCTACGTGAGACTGGGGAACGTGAGAAAAGATTAAAGGAATAAAAAGGGACAGTGTGGGAAGTGGCATTCAGAATTGCCTCAAACAAAATACTGCCACAGTAGATCAGTTGGATCAAGCGGGCCGACTGATAAGATGTAGCAGCAGCAATAGGCCATTCCGCCCATCGAATCTGCTCCACCATTCAACGAGATCACGGCAGATCTGATAATCCTCAACTCTACTTGCTGTAACAATTAAAAACCTGTTCCCAATCTGGAGTATATTTAACAACCCAGCCACAACAGCCCTCTGTGATTAAAAAAAAAGTCTTTACAAGATAAGGGAATAGCAATGGTCTTTTCCCTAGGGTGGGAGAGTTCAAAATTAGGGGGCATAGTCTTACGCTGAGAGGAAAAAGACTTAAGGAGGAACTTTTTTTTTTATACACAGAGTGGTTTGTGTGTGGGATGAACAGCCAACGAAAGTGGTGGATGCTGGTACAGTTACAATGTTTAAAAGACATTTGGATAAGTACATGAGCAGGAAAGGTTTGGAGGGATATGGGCCAAGCACAGGCAGGAGAGATTAGTTTAGTTTGAAGTTATGGTCGGCATAGACTGGTTGGACCGAAAGGTCCGTTTTCGTGTTGTATTCGTCTATGATTATATGTTCTTCCTCATCTCCGTCTTAAATAGGTGACTCCTTATTCTGAGATGATGCCCCTGTGGTCCTAGAATCTCGCAGAGGGGAGAAACAACCTCTCCACATCTACCCTGCCAAGAATTTTTAGGTCCATGTTTTAGATTTAGTGAAATTCTAAAGTAGTACTTGACCCTTGCTGCTTAAACCTCCAGAAGCTGGTTAACCACACAGGTCAATGGAAAAGCTGCTTCATTTCAGGCCAAAAACAGACCCTAACTCAGGAGATCTACGAGTAAAACTCAGATGAAAAGTCTTCCACAGTCAAGAACTTCCCAGTGAGGAGAACAAAAGTCAAAAAATTCTCTCACACCCCAGCAGAATTTCAGAAGTCCAACATTTGGTGACAGTGTATTGAAGTCAGGCAGAGTTCAGGGCTCCCCACACATTGTTGGAATGTCCTCAGGTCTGAAGAGGCAGTTGTTTTGATGGGGAACAAAAGTAAACCTTGGCCACAGATGCCACCTTCCACAGTCAAATAGCTTCCCCCGCCTACACGCTCTAAATGAGCCAGTCCCAACATCAACACTTGGCGCTTGGGAAAGGCCAGAGAGGTTCCCAGGGAAACCACATCCCAGCCAGGAACGGAGTTGAAGTTAAAACTGATGAACAATTATTTTGCAAAAAAAAAGACAAGAGAGAGATCTGAATAGCCAAAATCACCAAGTAACAGTCGGACACAGATGGACTACAGTGGGAAATCTCGGAATAACAAAGGTCACTTTATCTTTCGCTGGACTGCCTTAGGACATCCACCAATAAATCTCTACTGAGCTACAAAATTGGACAGCAAGTATACATGACCTCAACAGGCCCTGTGGTTTACATACATGGAGGGGTTTGCATTGTGCGGCCCTATGGTATATAATGCTAGTCAAAGGTCAACCACTTAACCCTGTCTCCTTTCTTATTCCTTCCTCCTGCCCTCCCTCCAACCCATCATCAAAGATTGTTAATCTGGGACAAGGCCTTCCAAAAGCTGCCGAGGTGGCCACTTGTTCAGCCTCAAAGGCATGGAACTCCTGTTCGACTACAAGGGGCGTCACAGCCAGCTGACCGAGTCTCTCGCTCTCTGCTCTCTCTCAAAACCTCAATCCAGAGAAAAAATTTTAAAAAACACCAAACGAACTGCGGATGCTGTACATCAGGAACAAAAACAGAAGTCGCTGGAAAAGCTCAGCAGGTCTGGCAGCATCTGTGAAGAAAACATTAACTCTGTGATTTTTCTTTTCTTCACAGCAGGCTGCCAGACCTGCCGAGCTTTTCCAGCAACTTCTGTTTCTGTTCCTCAAACCAGAGACATCATTCGCCACGCAATCAGAAGTGGCTACCCATGGCAAATTGGGCCCTCTGAAGGCACTGTAGCACCTCCGATTGCCAGCTATCAGTGAGGCTTGGGGCCTGGGATTTCCTGGTTCTGTGGGAGACTGTCAAGAGCTTAGTGTTCATATGTGTTCTCCACATCGTTAGAAAGCTGCAGTCAATGGGAATGGATAGTGGAGCTCCTGAGCAAAATACATTTTCGAAGGGGGATGGGGAGGAGAGAAAGCTTGCATTGAGGACTGTAGTTCACTCCCTTAAATGGTCAAACATGTAACTTGGCCATTTCTTTTAAAAGCTCACTTTCAATTGCAGTGAAAGTTCAGAGAGTTAACAACTCAGTCTGGAATGCAGAATATTGTAAACACAGCCCCTGTGGAAAAAAACGACCTCCATGAACACTATCCCATCTCAGAAATGCAACAGGAATAGTCAAAACCCAGACATGATGCACTTGCTGCTCGGTACTGACGACTCTGAATTCAATCCAGATACTCACTGTTTAACAACACACCCCTTATTTAAGGCAGAGAAACATTGAAAATAGCTGCAGCAGGCCATTCGGCCCCTCAAGCCATTCACTACAATCTGGCTGATCAAACCTGGTTCCCCTGTTCCCATGATCTCCCTGTACCCTTTGATCCCTTAAAGCCTAAGAACTATATCTAAATCCTTCTTAAAAACATTCCATATTTGAGTCTCAACTCCTTTCCGTCACAACAGAATTCCACAGGCTCATCACTCCCAGGTTAGCGGAGTCCAAAACTAGAGGGCAGAGGTTTAAGGGGAGAGTGGGAAAAGATTTAAAAAGGACCCAAGGGGTAACTTTGTCATACGGAGGGTGGTGCGTCTGGATGGGCACGTGAATAATAAGGGTTTAGAACATAGAACAGTACAGCACAGTACAGGCCCTTCGGCCCATGATGTTGTGCCAACCTATAAATGGGACTAGGTCAGGTTGGGATGTCTGGTCAGAACAGACAAGTTGGATGGAAGGGTTTATTCCCACACGGATATGGGCCAGGAGCAGGCAGGTGGGACTAGTTTAGTTTGAGTTATGTTCAGCATGGATTGGTTGGACCGAAGGGTCTGTTTCCATGCTGTATGACTATGACTCTCTGGGTGAAGTCATTTCTCCTCATCTCAGTCCTGTGTGGCCTACCCTGTATCCTTCAACAGTGATCCCTGGTTCTGGGCTTCCCAGGTCATGGGGAACACCCTTCCAGCATTTACCCTGGCTAGATGTGGGACTTTTATAGGACTCTACAAATATACACCCCTCACTCTGCTCAACTCCAGTCAATACAGCCCTAACTTTAGTTGGACTCAAGGAGAAACATCTTATCAAGTTTGATCCCTGTCAAGTCCCCTCCAGATCATGTATGTCACAATAAGATCACCTCTCAATCTTTTAAAGTCAAATCCAGCCTGACCAAACTTTCCTTACAAAATTAAACCCACATTCCAGCTGTCACTCAAGTGAAACTTCTATAAACTGCTTCTAATGCGTTTATATCCTTTCGTAAAATCTTCCTTTCTTTCTTAAACTTGTTTATCAAACACAGTCTGTGGACTTGGGTGACACGGTGGCTCTGCTGCCCCACAGCGCCAGGGACCCGGGTTCGATCCCAGCCTCGGGTGACTGTCTGTGTGGAGTTTGCACATCCTCCCAGTGTCTGCATGGGTTTCCTCCGGGTGCTCTGGTTTCCTTCCACAGTCCAAAGATGTGCAGGCTTGGTGGATTAACTGTGGGAGTGGGAGATAGTACAGGTGGGTGGGTCTAAGGTGGGATGTTCTTTGGAGGGGTGGTGTGAACTTGATGGGCTGAAAGGCCTGCTTCCACACTGTGGGATTCTGTGACATTATAAAGAGTTCCACAAATACACACTTATGTAAAACAGGGTTCTTAAGTTGAAGTGGTCATATCGCTAGCTCTGGACCAGGAGGCCCGGGTTCAAATCTCTCCTGCTCCAGAGGTAGGTCTTAACATTTCTGAGCAGGTTGATTAGAAAATATCTATACTTGCTCCTTAAATAAATGTAGTCACTGTTACGATGTAGGTGAACACCACTATCCCAGGAGCAGTGTTAAAATGACGATAATCAGCATTCATGCTTTTTCTTTCTTTATTCATTCACAGGACAAGGGTATCGCTAGCCGGGCCAGCATGTATCACCCCATCCCTAATTGCCCAGAGGGCAGTTCAGAGTCAACCACATTGCTGTGTGTCTGGACTCACATGTAGGCCAGACCACACAAGGATGTCTGGTTTCCTTTCCCAAAGGACATTACTGAACCAGATGGGGTTTCCCCCAAAAATCACCAATGGATTCATGGTCATCGTTAGACTCTCAATTCCACATATTTATTGAATTCAAATTCCACCATCTGCTGTGGCAGGATTCGAACCGAGGTTCCCAAAAGACCATCTGGGTCTCTGGATTAACAGGCCAGCGATAATACCAGTCGGCCACTGCCTCTCCTGAGGGTGAGAAGTCCTGCCCAGGATGAGGAAGGGATATTTTACTCTCTAACTTTCCAGATTCTAGAGAAAACAGGCCTAATTTGTATAATCTCTCCTCATGGCTTAACCCCATAAGTCCAAGTATCATTCTTGAAAGCCTACATTGTACACCCTGCAAGGCCAATATAGCCTTCCTTGTTAAAGCCTCTGCTGTTTGAAGAGACTGAGCAAAAACCCAAATTCACAGGACGTGGATGTCACTGGTAAGGGCCACCATTTATCACCCATCCGCAAGCATCATTTGGGGTTGCTGAACTCACATGTCTGAGTAAATTACACAAGTACTTGAGAGTCAACCACACTGACGTGGACCAGGAGTTACTGATTGGCTAGACCGGCAAGGAGAGCAGATTTCCCTTCCCCAAAAAAGGGAACAGTTGAGTCTTTTAGGAGGGGTAAAAAAAAAGGAAATTGTCTGATTGCTTCGTGGTTATCCTTAAATGGAGCTTGCTCTGAATCAAACGCAGAAAGCGTTGGAAAAACTCAATTGGTCTGTAGACAGAGAAAGAATTAATGTTTCGAGTCCACTGACCCTTTGTCAGAACTGTTTTCTTTAAAAATTCATTCATGGAACATGGGCATTGCTGGCTGGGCCCAACATTTATTGCCTGTCCCTAACTGCCCTTTGAGAAGGTGGGGGTGAGCTGCCTTCTTGAGTCCATGTGCTGTGGGTTGACCTACAATACTGTTAGGGAGGGAATTCTGGGATTTTGACCCAGCAGTGAGGGAATGATGATACATTTCCAAGTCAGGTTGGGAAGTGGTTTAAATACCAGTTTCGTTTAGTTCACGGAATTTAATTCCCACAGCTACCAGAGTGGGAATTAAACCTGCTATCCCTGGTTAGCGTTCTCAGCCTCTGGGTTATTCATCCAGTAACATTTAATCTGTTTCCATCCCCTGCGTGCAGATCTTGATCAACAGGACTAGTAGGCCAAGGAATAGCAGGTAGAGATTAATTGTGATGAATGCAAGATGTTGCATTTTGGTAAGACAAACCAGGACAAGACTTACACAGTTAATGGTAGGGCCCTGGGAAGTGTGGTTGAACAGAGAGACCTAGGGGTGCAGGTACATACTTCCGTGAAAGTGACATCACAGGTAGACAGGGTGGTGAAGGCGGCGTTTGGTACACTTGCCTTCATTGGTCAGAGCACTGAGTACAGGAGTTGGGACATCATGCTACAAGATGTACAGAGCTAAGGGTACATCTGGAGTACGGTGTACAATTCTGGTCGCCGTGCTATCAGGAAGATGTTATTAAAATGGAGAGGGTGCAAAAAACATTTACATAGATGTTAAAGAGATTGGAAGGTTTGAATTATAAGGAGAGGCTGGGGCTCTTTTCCCTGGTGCGTCGGAGGCTGAGGGGTGACCTTATAGAGATTCATAAAATCATGAGGGGCATAGCCAAGGTGAATAGCCAAGGTCTTTTCCCCGGGTTTAGAGAGTCCAAACCTAGAGGGGCATAGATTTAAAGTGAGAGGGGAAAGATTTAAAAAGGGGGACCTTTTTGACAGAGGGTATAGGGAACTAGCTGCCAGAGGTGGAGGAGGAGGAGGTTGGTACAATAACTGCATTTAAAAGACATTTGGACAGGTCGATGGAAAGAAAAGGTTTAGATGGATATGGGCCAAATGCAAGCAAATGGGACTAGCTCAGTTTAGGAATGAGACAGATGAGATGGGCTGAAGGGCCTTTTTCCATGCTGTACCACTCTAAATACCAAAACGGTCACAGGAGCACATGCTGAGGGGAACTGGCTAACTGTGACAGGAACTTTGAATGCACACAACGGCAATGTCAGAGCATATGCACCTGACACCTGTAACGTAACAATGAGCCTTTAGCTGGGGAAATAGGTTGAATTGAAAAAGTATTGAATTCAGCAGCCATGGGTATTTTTATTTGGGGTGGGATGTAGAAAGCAAAAAGAAAAGAATGTATTTACTTTCAATCCCAGAAGTTAAACATTTAACAAAGTGCTTTAGCTTTGAATGATAAAATGATAAGTACCTCCTGTCAAAAAGGATAATGTGAACTCATAAAACTTGCTGTCCGTGAACTTAAAGGGACTGTGACCAAAAATCATCATGCAGTGTCGATCATACACCTCTTTTAAAATGAAATATAAAAGAAAATGAGACCCCCTCCCCCCGCCCCAGCAACTTAAGGCACTTTTAAAATTACATTGTCGAAGTCTTCGGCACTTTTGGGAATCAGTGACCCACCAAAAGATTGGTTTGGGAAACTTTGCAGTCACTTCTAGTTGGAGGCGCTCTTAGATCATTGCAGGTTTTGTTCAAAGTTGTTAGTCTAAACCCTGCTCTAGGATCCACGCGTCTGTAAAAGGAGGTGGTGGCGCAGTGCTAATGTCAATAGCAGGCCAGAATCGCAGGCTAATATTCTGACGACGTGGGCTCAAATCCCACTGCGGCAGATGGTGAATTCTGAATTCACCGTTCAAATTCTGGAATTTAAAAGAAAATAACCTAGTGTGGACCGTGTAACCGATGTTGTGAAAACCCCTCTGGTTCACTAATGTCCTTCAGGGAAAAAGAGATGTCTTTTTTACCCATCTGTTGATTCTATGATCTAGAGTAGAATCTGTATCACAGAATCCTTACAGTGTGGAAGTGGGCCATTCAGCCCATTGAGTCCACACTGCCTCTCCAAAGAGCATTCCACCCAGACCCTTCCCTCACTTTATTCCTGTAACCCACGTTTCCCATGGCCAATCCACCTGATCTACACATCCCTGGACACTACAGGCAATTTAGCATGGCCAATCCACCTAGCCTGCACATCTTTGGACTGTGGGAGGAAACCAGAGAACCCGGAGGAAACCCACGCAGACACAGGGAGAATGTGCAAACTCCACACAAGACAGTCGCCCAAGGGTGGGATTGAACCCAGATCCCTGGCACTGTGAGACAGCAGTGCTAACCACTGAGCCACTGTGCTGCCCTGTATGGTCATTTTTTTTTTGTTTTTGAGTCAGTATGTTTAGAGTTATTATTACACGCCTCCACAGTGGGCAAGCGCTGAACCCAGGTATCTTGGCTAACTGCCCTCTAGGCAATTAAGGATTGGCATAAACATTGGCCTGGCCAGTGATGCCAACCTCCCACACATATTCAGCAACATCCTGAAGAAGAGAGTTTTCTACTATGTCCGGGCCAACATTTACCCCTCAAATCAATGTCACTAAGAGAGACCATCTAGTTACTACCACACCACTGTCTGTGGTAACCTACTGAGCATAAATTGGTTGTCACATTCTAACTGCGACTACAAACATGAGGTAATCTTTTGGAGGCTGGTGGTTGTGAAAGCTGTTTCATAAAATGTGTCTCTCTCTCTCTCTCAAAATATCTATCTAATTCCTTTTTGCAAATTGAGACCCACTGGCCTTTCAGGCAGCCATGTGTCTCTGACTGTTTAAAACAAAACAAAATTAGCCATTTCTCCATCTTCTGGAACCAAAGGGGAGCGCCAAAGTAGACAGAGAGGATGCTTCCTCTTGTGGGCCAATTTAAAACGAGAGGTAATAGTTTCCAGATAAAGGATGGCAAGTTTAAAACAGAGATGAGGAGAAATTGTTCTCAAGGGGTCACGAATCAGGGAGGCGATGGCCTAGTGGTATTATTGCTGGACTGTTAATCCAGAGACCCAGATAATGTTCTGGGGATCCAGGTTCGAATCCCACCATGGCAGATGGTGGAATTTGAATTCAATAAAAATATCTGGAATTAAGAATCTAACGATGACTATGAAACCATTGCCGATTGTCGGAAAAACCCATCTGGTTCCCTAATGTCCTTTAGGGAAGGAAACTGCCATCCTTACCCAGTCTGGCCGACATAGGACTCCAAACCCACAGCAATGTGGTTGACTCTTAACTGCTCTCTGGGCAATTAGAGATGGGCAATAAATGCTGCCCTGGCCAGCAATGCCCTCATCCTGTAAATGAATGAAGAAAATAAAAATCTGTGGAATTCACTCCTCCAGAGTGTGGTGTATGCTGGGACACTGACTAAATTTAAGGGGACAATAGAAAGATTTTTAATTAGTAATAGGTTACGGGGAGCAGGTAGGAAAGTGGAGTTGAAACTGAGCATGTTGATATTAAATGTTAGAGCAAGCTCAAGGGGCTGAATGGCCTACTCCTGTTCGTAGTTTTGAAGTTCTGCCACCTGTTTTAAATCCATACACTTTGGTTACTACCATTGGAAACAGTTCTCCTTATGCATTTTTGCAACAGTGTTCTACTTCCTTTCTAAATATTGGCTTGCTGCGGTCACACTAAAGGAATTTCTGAAATGCAGAGAGGCACTCAAACATTTAAAGAAAAAAGGAACAAACAGGAAGAGGACTTAAATGAACACAATAAATCCGGAACATTTACTCTGAAATGGATACCAGGGCAAGTTCTGGGTCATGTTTTTCCACGATTAAAAAGGGCAAAGTGAAAATAGGTAAACGCCAGAAGCAAACATGCAAAAAAAAAAGTGACTGTGGCAACTGCCTGTTTTTGTGCGACTATCACCAATCTCACAATTATGTTTGGGACCAGCATCCCCCAGCGCCCCACAGGACTGGCTGGGAGTCTCCAAGAATTTGTCGGTGCAGACTATGGGTTGTGGGGCCTCTTCTGTACTGTACAAATCCAAGTTTAATCTCCAGGTTGTTGCTGAGTGTGATACCCAGAGATTAGAAAACAAACAAATCCTAAAGCTTAGGGACGGCACGGTGGCTCAGTGGTTGGCGCTGCTGCCTCACAGCGCCAAGGACCCGGGTTTGATTCCACCCTCGGGCCACTGTCTGTGTGGAGTTTGCACATTCTCCCCATGTCTGCGTGGGTTTCCTCCGGATGCTCCGGTTTCCTCCCACAGTCCAAAGATGTGCAGGTTAGGGTGGATTGGCCGTGCTAAAAATTGCTCCCATACAGCATCCAGCAATGTGTAGGTTAGTTGAATTAGCCATTGGAAATGCAGTGGTTACAGGGATAGGGTAGGGGGGTCTAGGTGGGATACTCTTCAGAGGGGCAGTGTGGACTCAATGGGCTGAGTGGCCTGTAGGGATTCTATGAAATTTTCTTTAAACAAATCAGTTTGTAACATTGGAAACCATGAGAGAAGAGGTAGTTCGAGTGACAAGTCATGAATTGACCAATGGGACAAAAAAGAGCCTGATTGGTCAGGCACTGAGATGTTGGGTGACCATGAACATGTTCTGGACCAATAGGAGGATAAGGGCAAGTCGGACAGAGTTGGAGGGTCACGGAGTCAGCCCTACAAGAACACATGTAGTGAGAGGTAGCAACTATAGGTCAATGGGATAGACCGGACTCTAAGCTCTCCACAGCTAGAAAGACCACATGCCAACCTTAAGCTCTGTTAACTGTACTGTTGCGTTAAAAGTAGACTATTTCCACACGCAGTATTCCTTCTGGTGGAGCTCACTTTTTCAATGCGCAGACAATTTGATAGTTGCAGAAATCCCAAATACACCAAAAAAAAAGGCTTGAAAACCAAATCACCCAGAAAACTAGCCTCCCAACTAGCATCAATTTTCTTCACGTCTGCCTGCGTGAGTGAATATTTCATTTATATAGCACCACTAACGTTCCAGAGCACTTTTGAATTTGTAGTGGCCATGCGGCCGCCAGTTAGTTATACAGAGCAGGCTTAAACAGCAATGAGGGAGTGACCGTCATTTTACAAAGTGCTGCTGATGGCAGTATAATGGGAGGAACTTTCCTACTTTTCCTATTGCATGAGATCTTGCACATCCACAGAGGATCCAACAGTGTCTTGGTTCAACATCTCATCTGAGAGCCGGCGCTCCTGACAGCGTGGTATTCCCTCAGTACTACCCAAGACTGTCAAGCAAAACACTGAAAAGCAGGGCTTTTTTTAAAATTCATTCATGGGATGATGGCTAGGCAGCATTTATTGCCCAACCTTAATTGCCCCAGAGGGCAGTTCAGAGTCAACCACATCGCTGTGGGTCTGGAGTCACACGTAGGCCAGACCAGGTAAGGATGGCAGTTTCCTTCTCTAAAGGGCATTAGTGAACCAGATGGGTTTTTCCAACAATCGACAATGGATTCATGATCATTAGATGATTAATTCTAGATATTTTGCTGAATTCAAATTCCACCATCTGCCATGGCGGGATTTGAACCCAGGTCCCCAAAACATTATCTGGGTCCCTGGATTAACAGTCCAGCAATAATACGACTAGGCCATCGCCTCCCCTATGAAGCCTATCTCTGCTTTATCCACTATGTCCTGATCAATATTTATTCCAAAACGTGGTTAGGGAACATATTGCAATTTTTAGGACAGATTGAAAGTTTCTTCTTGCTGCCAAGCGTCAAGAGGTTTTGGAATTGGCTTACTCAACAGCACCCAGGGAAGCAACCAAGATGATACAATTAATTGTGTGACGATGCTATGGCTAGAAGAGGTGTGTGTTTTGTCCTGGTTTCTTTTAAGGTGAAGAACAGGGGACAGGTGCTGAGCAGTCTATGAGAAGATAAACAACTCAAGAAGCCTTCGGTGTTTCTCTTTAAAGCCGGAACAATTGAACAGTTAAGCTCCCACAGAACCAAGCATTTTGGGTTTAGCATTCAGCCGTTGTTGCTGGGGTCTTGGTAGGTTTGGAAGGCAGCGAATCTCTCCCGATTGCTACACCCTCTCTCTCCAAATCGTCTTTGATGGTCTTTCCTCCTGGATTGGAGAACTGCAACGTTAAGACAATCCGTTTTTTGAGTTTGCCTTTTTGCTACGGCTGTGTTTAAGGGAATGTTGCTGGATGAGAACAGTTACTATTTAATAGTAAAATAATCCATTGTTTCATTAAGTTTTCCAACAGAGTTAAGCTATTCCAAGTTCCTCTTTCTTTTATTGTATTTTAACTACAGTCTTTGAATAAATTATGTTTCCCTTAATGTCGAGTAGTTTGGCCAATCAAATTGCGTATGGAACACAGCACCTGACATTTACATTTAAACTAAGAAAAAGTTAGAGTCTAGGCTACCTTCTTAATATATTTTGAGGGGGTCTGGTCTGTCCATAACGTTACCAATACCACAATCTCTTGAAATAAAAAACAAACAGGAGACAAATTGCTTAGCTGAGGGAAACATTTAACCTCCTTATTTGGGCAGAAAATGACTTCTAAACATCTTCACCCAAACACAAGCCTCTATCCAGTTAATAAGTGTCTCCCAATAATGGGAGATAAATTTCCCGACGGAAACCTTCTGTGCTATTTACACAACTTCATTGAAATACAGCAGCGGGTTTGAGCTTTTCAAAATAATGTTCACTTCGAAGCCCACTTTCATCAACAATGCAGTTGTTGCTTGGACATACAATCTGGCTCGGACCTGGTGAGGTTTTTTTTTTGAGTATGTGTGTTTAAACAAAATGCAATTTGCACCAAAGTGGTCAGAACTGTGGATTCAAATTGAAAACACAAAAAAAAGTCAAAGGAGAGCTTCGGTATCTTGTGCAAAATTACAATTTAAATACCACAACTGTCTCCCAGTTGGTAGCAGAGGGACCTGACTCAGATGGTCGTAGGTTCAAATCCCGCTCCAAGGACGAGAATACACACAAGTCCCAGATGAAAACTGCTGTGCAGTACTGAGGGAATGCTGCACTAGTCACAGATCTGCAAGACTGGCACAAGACTCCCCGAGCAGCTGCCCCACCCCCTGCTCCGAAACGGAAGGCCAGCCCCAGGGGGACAGAGGAAGCGTTTCAGTGATCCCCTCAAGGTCTCAGTGGGGAAGTGCGACATTCCCACAGACACCTGGGAATCACTGGCTCCGAGACCGTCCAAAGTGGAGGAGCATCCGGGAAGGCGTCAAATATCTTGAGACTTACTGTCGAGAAAAAGAGGAAGCCAGCAAAAAGGAGTGAGCTGCCTCACCAACGCCCCACCTACACCATCCCACGATCACTTTATGCCCCACGTGTAACACAGCCTGCGGTAACTCCATCGGTCTGTACAGCCACCTATAGACTCACCCTGAGAGTGAAAGAGAGTCATCTTCATCTGTGAGGGACTGTCAGTGATGATGATGATGATGATGATGATGATGATGATGAGGAGGAGGAGGAGGAGGAGGAGGAGGAGGAGTCAGAAGTACTGCGCTTTTGATAAGACATTAAGCAGAGTCTCGTCTGCCCACTTCAAATAACTTGGAAGGAACCCACTTAGAGTGTCACGGAGTCATACAGCACAGAAACAAACCTTCAGTCCAACCAATCCTTACCGAACATAATCCTAACCTCAACTAGTCCCAGTTGCCTGCGCTTGGCCCATATCTCGCCAAACATTTCTTATTCATTTACTTACCTAAATGCCTTTCAAACATTGTAACTGTACTTGCATCCACCAATTTCTCTTGAAGTACATTCCACACATGAACCACCCCGTTTAAAACAAAAAATTGCCCCCATGTCTTTCTTAAGTCTCTCTCCTCTCACCTGAAAAATATGATCCCTAGTCTTGAAATCCCCCACCCTCAGGAAAATATACCTGCCATTCACGTTATCTATATCCCTCAAGGTTTTATAAACCTTTATGAAAGGTCATTCTTCAACCTCCTACGCTCCGGTGAAAAACGTCCCAGTCTACCCAGCTTCTTCTTCGAACTCAAACCCTCCATTCCTGGCAAATCTTTTCTGAACCCTCTCCAGCTTAATAATATCCTTCCTATAACAGGGCAACCAGGACTGGACACAGGACACCCCTTAAAAATGTGCCACCTACACTTGAAATTCCCCATCTTAAGGAAATGACAACTACCATCAACTCTATCTATACCTGTCATTACTTTATAAGCCTCTATAAGGTCACCTCTCGACCTCCTACGCTCCAGTGAAAAAAGTCCCAGCCTATTCAGACTTTCCTTATAACCCAAACCTTCCTTACCCTGCAACATGCTGGTAAATCTCTTCTGAACCCTCTCCAGCTTGACAATATCCTTCCAATAGCAGGGCGACAAGGGCTGGATACAATATTCCAGAAGAGACCTCACCAATGTCCTGTCCAACCTCAACATGATGTCCCAGCTTCTACACTCAATGGTCTGAGCAACGAAGGCAAGTTTGCTAAAAGCTTTCTTAAACTCCCTGTCTACATGTGATGTAAATTTCAAAGAATTATATACCTGAACCCCTAAGTCTCTCTGTTCTACAACACTGCCCAAGGCCCTACTTTTAACTCTATAAAAGTCCCGCCTTGTTTGTTTTAACAAAATGCAATTTCTTGATCTTGGAGATGGATAGTGGAGTTTTTTTTGTTTATTCCTTCATGTGAGGTGGGCATCATGGGCAAGATTGGCATTTGGCACCCATATCCAATTGCCCTTGAATTTAGTGGTTTACGAAAGAACTTCAGAGGGCCAGTTAAGAATCATAGATAGGCAGGACTGGGTAAGATTTCCCTCCCTAAATGGCATCAGTTAATAACAACTCGACTGTTTCTCTTTCTATCTCTCTCCACAGATGCTGCCAGCTCGGAGTTCCTCCAGCATTCTTGTTTCAAATCTCCAGCAGTATTTTATGATTATTTGAGGATAATTTTGTAGTTGCTCATTACAGAAACTAGATTTTTAAATTCCAGATGTTATGGATTTAATTGAAACCATGTTCCCAAAGCATTAGCCTGCGCCTGTGGATTACACAGATTGCCACGATTCCAATTATTTTGCCTGAATTTTGGGCCAATATTTATATCTCAACCAATGTTAAGCCCTTTTCTGAAGAAGGGTCTAGGCCCGAAACATCAGCTTTCCTGCTCCTCTGATGCTACTTGGCCTGCTGTGTTCATCCAGCTCCACACCTTGTTATCTTAAACCCTAAAGTGACAGGATGATGACCAGATAATATTTGCTACAGCTGGCTACCCAACTTCTATGTTGTATAGTGAGCACTACACTTCAAAAAGTAGCTCAACATCTGGATAGCACAATAGCCCAGAAAGGCTACACACAGACTCAAATCACTCCTTTTTTGACTAGTCTGTAAATCAAATGGTCCAGGTTATAACGCTAGGTTAAGGGGCTCTCGTGATGTAATTGTAGTGTGCCTACCTTTGGACCAGGAAGCCTGCGTTCAAGTTCAGATACATAAGTTTGCGTCACTATAGACAGGGTGGTTAAGAAGGCATTTAGCACGCTTGCCTACATTAAGTGTAGGATTTGGAACTTCATGTCGAGATTGTACAGGACATAGGTGAGGCCTCTTCTGGAGTACTGTATCCAGTTCTGGTCTCCCTGTTATTAGAAGGATATTATTAAGCTGGAGAGGGTTCAGAAGAGATTTACCTGGATGTTGCCAGGAATGGAGGGTTTAGAGTGAAAAAGGAGAGGCTGGATAGGCTGGGACCTTTTTTTCACTGGAGCACAGGAGGCCGAGGGGTGACCATATAGAGGTTTATAAAATCTTGAGGGGTATAGATAAGGTGAATGGCCAGTATCTTTCCCCTAGGGTGGGGGATTTCAAGACTAGGGGCACATTTTTAAGGTGAGGGGAGAAAGATTTAGAAAAGACATGAGGGGTAACTTTTTTTTAAAGCAGAGTGGTTTATGTGTGGAATCAACTTCCAGAGGAAGTGGTGGATGCAGGTACAGTACAACGTTTAAAAGACATTTGGATAGGTACACGATTAAGAAATATTTGGAGGGATATGGGTCAGGCACAGGCAGGTGGGACTAATTCAATTCTGGATTATGGTCCGTATGGGCTGGTTGAACTGAAGGGTCTGTTTCTGCGTTGTCTGACTCTATGACTATGATTCTAAGTCCTACCTGCTCCAAAGGTGTGTTGTCACATCACTGAACAGGATGGTGCTTAAAAAGTTTCTATAACATTAGGGCAGTGCTGTGCTACAGAAATCAATGACTTGCTGCAGGTCACACTATTTTAGTCACGTGTCGATTTTAAAAAATCCAGAACACCTTACGTACGCTCTCACAATTCAGGTAGAAATATTTTTGTGTGTATGTTTAACCCTGCAAACATCTACCTCCAGTCATTAATCAAGCCAGCAAATCACTCAGAATGATCAGTCAATCAGTCTGAGATAAAAGGTACTGCAGATGCTGGAGAATCCGAGACAACAAGCATGGGGCTGGATGAACACAGCAGGTCAAGCAGCATCATAGGAGCAGGAAAACTTGACGTTTCGGGCCTAGGGTTTAGGCCCGAAACGTCAAGTTTTCC